>JAROYE020000033.1:0-600000 GCA_029619315.2 Dynastes maya
TTGGGTAAGAAATTTTGACGGATGCTCTCTTGTATTTCGAATCCGAACGAGTTAGGAGGTTAGGTTTGGGTTCTTCCGTTCGAAAGCTCTCGGGCGAGGAGCTTTTAAAACTAAAAAAAAGGGTCAACCCTCTAGCGATAAACCGTTTCCGACGCTAGAGCGTCTCAAATTCAAGAAAAGAGATTCCTTTTTTTTTTTTTTTAACGTTTGATAGCGCATTGTAGCTTGCCTAACCAAAACACGCAGGACGGTTCTGCTGCTTGGTCGCCATCGATTTCAGCGGTTAATTTTATATCTGAAACCGTCCACTTCGTCGACCAGAGAAGATGCATCCATACGGAGAAATGGGACCCGAAAAAAACTAGAGCGATGTCGATGTAAAGCCTCATTTTCGCGTAATTTTTTGGAATTCCGAAAACTCAAAACGGCCATATCTCCAAAACGGTTTAGGAGATATCCGGGCTGAAATCATTTTCCGACAAAAATGTGCGACCATAGGGCTACAAATCGGTTACCGTCAGAGAATTCCCAATTTTAACATTTTGGCCATTCAAAAATTCATCACTTTGGTTTAGAAATTTTTACGGCTCTCTTGTATCTCGACATCACCGAACGGTTAGGAGGGTAGGGTTGGGTCCGTTCGAAAAAGTCGCGGCGAGCCGCTTTAAAACTAAAAAAAAAGGTCTTCAACCCTCTAGCTATAACCGTTCCGACGCTAGAGCGGTCTCAAATTCAAGAAAAGAAGATTCCCTTTTTTAAGTTTGAAAGCGCTGTAGCTGCATAAACAAACAAGATAGAAGGTTCTACTTGGGTTCGCATCGATTCAGCGGTTAATTTTCTATCTGAAACCGTCAACTGCGTCGACCAAAAGAGCATTTCCTACAAGGAGAAATGGGACGAAAACTAGAGCGATGTTCTGTTTTTTATTTTTTAAACGCCTTCATTTTTTCGCGTCATTTTTTGGAATTCCGGGGAAAAACTTCAAACGCCCATATCTCCAAAACGGTTAGAGGTATCGGGCTGAAAATTTTCATTCTGCAAATGTGCGACCATAGGGGCTACAAATCGGTACCGTTTCAGATTGAATTCCAATTTTCACATTTTGGCCATTCAAAATAATTTCATCACTTGGGGAGAAATTTTTACGCTCCCTTGTATCTCCGAAATCCGAAACGAGTAGAAGGTTAGGTTTTGGTGTCCGTTCGAAAGCTCTCGGCGAGCGCTTTTCGCTTAAAACTAAAAAAAAGGTAACCCTTAAGCTAAACCGTCTTTTCCTAACGCTAGAGCGTCTCAAAATTCAAGAAAAGAGATTCCTTTTTTTAAGTTTGAAGTGCTGTAGCTGCCTAAACCAAACAAGCTAGAAGGTTCTACTTGGCCGACTCCCGGCTCGAACCCGCGGCAATCGCGCCCCGCCGCCGCGCCCGCCCCCCCGCACCCCGTACCGCGCGTCCCGCCGGCACACGTCCGCAATCGATTCAGCGGTTTAATTTTACATCTGAAACCGTCAACTCCGTCGACCAAAGTGCATCCCTACGGAGGAAATGGGACGAAAAACTAGAGCCGATGTCGGTTTTTTTTTTTTAAAGCTCGCATTTTCCCGCGTCATTTTTCCGGAATTCGAGGGAAAAACTTCAAACGCCCATATCTCCAAAAACGGTAGAGGTATCGGGCTTTGAAACCTTCATTCCGCAAATGTGCGGGCGATCATAGGGCTACAAATCGGTACCGTCAGATTGAATTCCATTTTTCACCATTTTGGGCCATTCAAAAAATTTCATCACTTTGGGTAGAAATTTTTACGGCTCTCTTGTATCTGACATCCGAACGAGTTAGGGGTTAGGTTTGGGGTCCGTTCGAAAGCTCTCGGCGCGAGAGCTTTAAAACTAAAAAAAAAGGTAACCCTCAGCTATAACCGGTCGAAGCTAAGAGGAGCGTCTCAAATTCAAGACAAGAAGATTCCTTTTTTTTAAGTTGAAGTGCTGTAGATGGCCTAACCAAACAAGCTAGAAGGTTTCTACTTGGTCGCAATCGATTCAGCGGTTAATTTTTTCTACTGAAAAAACCGTCAAAACTTCGTCGACAAAGATGCATTTACGTGAGAACAGAAATGGGACGAAAACTCGAGCGATGTCGGTTTTTTTTTTTTTTTTTTTAAAGCATCATTTTCGCGTCATTTTTGGAATTCCGAAACACTTCAAACGCCCTATCTCCAAAAACGGTTAGAGGTATCGGGCTGAAAATTCATTCTGCAAATGTGCGACCATAGGCTACAAACGGTACCGTCAGATTGAAATTTCCAATTTTTCACATTTTGGCCCATTCAAAAATTTCATCACTTTGGGTCTGAAAGAAATTTTTACGGCTCTTGATCTCGACATCCGAACAGTTGAAGGGAGGGTTTTTGGGTCAGTTCTTCGAAAGCTCTCGGCGAGCGCTTAAAACCTAAAAAAGGTCAACCCTCTAGTATAACATTCCGACGCTAGAGCGTCTCAAATTCAACAGAAAAGAAGATTCCTTTTTTTAATTTGAAGTGCTTGTAGGCTGCCTAAACCAAACAAGCTAGAAGTTCTACTTGGTCGCCAATCGATTCAGCGAGTTGAATTTCTATCTGAAACCGTTCAAACTTCGTCGACCAAAGATTGCAGCCCTACGGAGGGGAAAGAAGAAATGGGACGAAAACTAGAGCGATGTCGGTTTTTAAAGCCTTCATGTTTCGGCTTCATTTTTTGGAATTCGAAAACTTCAAACGCCCATATCTCCCAAAACGGTTAGAGGTTATCGGGCTGAAAAACTTCATTCCGCAAATGTGCGATCATAGGGCTACAAAATCGGACCGTCAGATTGAAAATTCCAATTTTCATCATTTTGGGCCATTCAAAAATTTTCAATCAATTTGGGTAGACATTTTTTACGGCTCTTTGTATCTCGACATCGAACGAGTTAGGAGGTTAGGTTTGGGCCCGTTCGAAAGCCCTAGGGGGAGAGCTTTTTAAAAACTAAAAAAGGTCAACACTCTGCTAAAAACCGATCCGGACGCTTAGAGTAGGGCTCAAATTCAAGAAAAGAGATTACTTTTTTAAGTTTCTCAAGCGCTGTAGCTGCCTAAACCAAAAAAGCTAGAAGGTTCTACTTGGTTCGCGCCCCCAATCGATTCAGCGTTCTAATTTTCTATCTGAAACCTCAATCGTCGAGCAAAAGATGCATCCCTACGGAGGAAATGGGACGAAAAAAACTAGAGCGATGTCGGTGTAAAGCCTCATTTCGCGTCATTTTTTGGAATTCCGGAAAACTTCAACGACCATATTCTCCAAAAACGGTGTTAGAGGTATCGGTGCTGAAATTTCATTCCGCAAATGTGCGACCATGGGCTACAAAATCCGGTACCGGTCAGAATTGAATTCCAATTTTCACCATTTTGGCACATTCAAAAAATTTCATCCACTTTGGGGGGGGGGGTAGAATTTTTACGGCTCTCCTTTGTATCTCGAACATCCGAACGAGTTTAGAAGGTTAGGTTTGGCGTCGTTCGAAAAGCATCGTCGGCGAGCGCTTTAAAAAAAAACTAAAAAAAGGTCAACCCTGAGCATAACCGTTTCCGACCTAGAGGGCGGTTCAAATTCAGAAAAAGAAGATTCATTTTTTTAAGTTTGCAGGGCTGTAGCTGCCTAAACCAAACAAGCTATGAAGGTTGACTTGGTCGCAATCGATTCAGCGGTTAATTTTCTATCTGCAAAACCGTCAACTTCGTCGCCCAAAGATGAATCCCCTACGGGAGAAGAACTGGGACGCAAACTAGAGCGATGTCGGTTTTAAGCCTCATTTCGCGTCCCATTTTTGGAAATTCCGAAAACTTCATACGCCCCTATCTCCAAAAAAACGGTTAGAGGTATCGGGCTGAAATTTCATTCCGAACAATGTTTGCGACCTAGGGGCGACAAATCGGTCCGTCAGATTGAATTCCAATTTTTCCACATTTTGGCCATCAAAAATTTCATCACTTTGGTTTAGAAATTTTTACGGCTCCCCTTGTATCTCGACATTCCGACAGGAGTTAGAAAGGTAGGGTTTTGGGTCCGTTCGAAAGCTGCTCCGGGCGAGCGCTTTAAACACTAAAAAAAGGTTCAACCCTCTAAGCTATAACGTTTTCCGACGTAGAGCCGTCTCAAATTCAAGAAAAGAAGATTCCTTTTTTTAAGTTTGAAGTTGCTGTAGCTGCCTAACAAACAAGCTAGAAGGTGTTCTACTTGGTTTCGCAATCGATTCAGCGGTTAATTTTCTATCTTAAAAACCGTCACTTCGTCGACCAAACGATGCATCCTACGGAGAAATGGGACGAAAACTAGCGCGATGTCGGTTTTTTTTAAAGCCTCATTTTCGCGTCATTTTTGGAATTCCGGAAAAACTACAAACGCCCATATCTCCAAACCGGTTAGAGGTATCGGGCTGAAACTTCATTCCGCAAATGTTGCGATCAGGGCTACAAAAATCGGTACCGTCAGATGAATTCCAATTTTAACATTTTGGCCATTCAATAAATTTCATCACTTTGGGTAGAAATTTTTACGGCTCTTGTATCTCGACATGACAGAACGAGTTTAGGAGGTTAGGTTTGGGGCCGTTCGAAAAGGCCCTCGGGGAGAGCTGTTTAAACTAAAAAAGGTCAACCCTCTAGATATAACCGAATCCGGCGATTAGAGCGTCTCAAATTCCAAAGACACAAAGAAGATTCCTTTTTTTAAGTTTCAAGCGCGTGTACTGCCTACCAAACAAGCTAGAAGGTTCTACTTGGTTCCGCCAATCGATTCAGCGGTTAATTTTCTATCTGAAACCGTCAACTTCGTCGACCAAAGATGCATCCCTACGGAGAAGAAATGGGACCGAAAACTAGAGCGAGATGTCGGATTTTAAAGCTCTCATTTTCGCGTCATTTTTGGAATTCCGAAAAAACTTCAAAAGGCCCCATATCTCCAAAAGGTGAGAGGTATTCGGGTGAAATTTCATTCCGCAAATGTGCGGACCATAGGGCTTACAAATCGGTACCGTCAGATTTCAGATTGAATCCTCAATTTCCATTTGGCCATTCAAAAATTTCATCACTTTTGGGTAGAAATTTTTAGGCTCCTTGTAGCTCGACATCAGAACGATGTTAGAAGGTTAGGTTGGGTCCGTCGAAAGCTCTCGGCGAGCGCTTTTAAAAACTAAAAAAAGGTCAACCCTCTAGCTAAACCGTTCGACGCTAGAGCGTTCAAAATTCAAGAAAAGAAGATTCCTTTTTTTAAGGTTTGAAGTGTCTGTAGCTGCCTAACCAAAAACAAGCTAGAAGGTTCTATTGGTCGCAACGATTCAGCGGTTAATTTTCTATCTGAAAACGTCAAACTCGTCCGACCAAAGATGCATTCCCTACGGAGAAATAGGGACGAAAAAACTAGGAGCGATGTCGGTTTAAAGCCTCATTTTCGCGTCATTTTTGGAATTCCGGAAAACTTTCAAAAAACGCCCATATCTCAAAACGTGTAGAGTATCGGGCTGAAATTTCATTCCGCAAAATGTGCGACCATAGGGCTACAAATCGGTTACCGTCAGACTTGAATTCCAATTTTCACATTTTTGGCCATTCAAAAAATTTCATCACTTTGGAGAGAAATTTTTACGGGCTCCTTGTATTCGACATCCGAACGAGTTCAGAAAGGTGTTAGGTTTGGGTCCGTTCGAAAGCTCTCGGCGAGCGCTTTTAAAAACTAAAAAAAAGGTCAACATCTAGCTATAACCGTTCCGACGCTAGAGCTCTCAAATTCAAAAAAAGAAGAGTCCTTTTTTAAGTTTTGAAGGGCTGTAGCTGCCTGAACCAAACAAGCTAGAAGTTTCTACTTGTCGCATCGATTCAGCGGTTAATTTTCTATCTGAAAACCCGTCAACTTTCGTCGACCAAAGAATGACATTCCCACGGAGAAATGGGACAGAAAACTAGAAGCGAGGGGGTGGTTTTTTTTTTTTTATTTTAATTAAAGCCTCATTTTCGCGTCATTTTGGAATTCGAAAAACTTTCAAACGCCCATATCTCCAAAACGGTAGAGGTATCGGGCTGAAACTTCATTCCGCATAATGTTGCGATATATGGCTACAAATCGGTTTACCGGTCAGATTGAATTCCAATTTTCAACATTTTGGCCATTCAAAAATTTCAGTCCATTTGGGTAGAAAATTTTTACGGCTCTCTTGTATCTCGACCTCCGAACGAGGTTAGGAGGTAGGTTTGGGTCCGTTCGAAAGCCCTCGGGGAGGAAGAGCTTTAAAACACTAAAAAAAGGTCAACCCTCTAGCTTAAACCGAGCCGACGCTTAGAAGCGTCTTCAAATTCAAGAAAAGAAAAGATTCCTTTTTTTAAGTTTGAAGCGCCTGTAGTGCCTAACCCAAACAAGCTAGAAGGGTCTACTGGTCGCAATCGATTCAGCGGTTAATTGTCTATCTGGAAACCGTCAACTTCGTCGAACAAAGATGCATACCTACGGAGAAGGTCGGAAAATAGAGCGATGTCGGTTTATAAGCCTTCATTTTCGCGTCATAGGGAATTCCGAAAACTTCAAAACGCCCATATCTCAAAACGGTTAGAGGTATCGGCTGATAAAAAATTCATTCCGCCAAAAATGTGCGATCATAGGGCTGACAAATCGGTACCGTCAGATTGAATTCAATTTTCACATTTTGGCCATTCAAAAATTCATCACTTTGGGTAGGACATTTTTACGGCTCTCTCTGTATTTCGACCCATCGAACGAGTTAGGAGGTTAGGTTTGGGCCCGTTCGAAAGCCCTCGGGGAGAGCTTTAAAACTAAAAAAAGTCAACCCTCTAGCTATACCGTTCCGACGCTGAGCGTCTCAAATTCAAGAAAAGAAGATTCCTTTTTTAAGTTTGAAGCGCTGTAGCTGCCTAACCAAACAAGCTAGAAGGTTCTGCTTGGTCGCATCGATTCAGCGGTTAATTTTCTATCTGAAACCGTCAACTTCGTCGACCAAGATGCATCCCTACGGAGAAATGGGACGAAACTAGAGCGATGTCGTTTAAAGCCTCATTTTCGCGTCATTTTTGGAATTCCGAAAACTTCAAACGGCCCATATCTCAAAACGGTTAGAGATATCGGGCTGAAATTTCATTCCGCAAATGTGCGACCATAGGGCTACAAATCGGTACCGTCAGATTGAATTCCAATTTTCACATTTTGGCCATTCAAAAATTTCATCACTTTGGGTAGAAACTTTTACGGCTCTCTTGTATCTCGACATCCGAACGAGTTAGGAGGTTAGGTTTTGGTCCGTTCGAAAGCTCTCGGCGAGAGCTTTAAAACTAAAAAAAGGTCAACCCTCTAGCTATAACCGTTCCGACGCTAGAGCGTCTCAAATTCAAGAAAGAAGATTCCTTTTTTTAAGTTTGAAGCGCTGTAGCTGCCTAACCAAACAAGCTAGAAGGTTCTACTTGGTCGCAATCGATTCAGCGGTTAATTTACCTTCTATCTGGAACCGTCAACTTCGTCGACCAGAGATGCATCCCCTACGGAGAATGGACTAAAACTAGAGCGATTGTCGATTTTAAAGCCTCATTTCGGCGTCATTTTGAGAATTCCCGAAAACTTCACAAACGTCCATATCTCAAACCTGTTAGAGATAGCCAGGCTGAAATTTTCATTCCTCCAATGTGGTACCATAGTGCTACAAAGCAGGTACAGTCAGATTGAATTCCAATTTTCAACTTTTGGCCTTCAAAATTCCATCACTTTGGGTAGAAAATTTTTACGGCTCTCTTGTATTCCGACACTCGAACGATTTAGAGGTTAGTTGGTCCGTTCGAAAGCTACTCGGGCGAGAGCTTTAAAACTAAAAAGGTCAACCCCTCTAGCTATAACCTTTCCGACATCTAGAGCGTCCTCAATTCAAGAAAAGAAAGATTCCTTTTTTTAAGATTTGAAAGCGCTGTACTGCCTAACCAAACAAGCTAGATAAGGTTCTGTCTGCTTGGGTCGCATCGATTTCCGCGGTTATTTTCTTCTGAAAACGTCAAACTTCGTCGACAAGATGCTCCCTACGGAGAAATTGGAGCGAAACTAAGCGATGTCGATTTAAAGCCTCATTTTTCGCGTCATTTTTGACATTCCGAAACCTTCAAACGTCCTATCTTCCAAAACGGTTAGAGAATCTCGGGCTAAATTTCATTCCGCGAAATGTGCGACGATAGGCTAACGAAACGTACCGTCGATTGAATTCCAATTTTCACATTTTGGCCATTCAAAAATTTCATCACTTTGGGTAGAAATTTTTTAACCGGTCTCTTGTATCTCGACATCCGGAACGAGTTAGGAGTTAGGTTTTGGGTCCGTTCGAAAGCTCCTCTGCGAGACTTTAAACAAAAAAGGTCACCCTCTAGCTATAACCGTTTCCGACGCTAGAGCGTTTCAAATTCAGAAAGAGATTCCTTTTTTTTTAAGTTCGAAGGCGCTGTAGCTGCCTAACAAACAGCTAGGGTTCTGATTTGTCGCAATCGATTCAGCGTTTTATTTTTTTATCTGCAACCGTCAACTTCGTCGACCAGTAGATGCATCCCTTACGGAGAAATGGGACGAAAACTAGAGCGATGTCGATTTAAAGAAAGCCTCATTTTTCGCGTCATTTTTGGAATTCCGAAAAACTTCAAACGCCATATCTCCAAACGGTTTTAGAGATATCGGCTGAAATTTCATTCCGCAAATGTGCGACCATAGTGCTACAAATCGTACCAGTCAGATTTGAATTCCAATTTTCACATTTTGGGCCATTCAAAAAATTTCATCACTTTGGTAGAGAAATCTTCACGCACTCTTGTATCTCGACACTCTCGAACGAGTTAGAGTTAGGTTTGGGTCCGTTTCGAAGCTCTCGCGAGAGCTCTAAACAAAAAAGTCACCTATAGCTATCAACCTTTCCGTACGCTAAGCGTCTCAAATTCAGAAAAGAAGATTCCTTTTTTTAAGTTTGAAGCGCTGTAGCTGCCTAACCAACAATCTAGAATGTTCTGCTTGGTCGCAATCGATTCAGCGGTTAATTTTCTATCTGGAACCGTCAACTTCGTCGACCAGAGATGCATCCCTACGGAGAAATGGGACGAAAACTAGAGCGATGTCGATTTAAAGCCTCATTTTCGCGTCATTTTTGGAATTCCGAAAACTTCAAACGTCCATATCTCCAAAACGGTTAGAGATATCGGGCTGAAATTTCATTCCGCGAATGTGCGACCATAGGGCTACAAATCGGTACCGTCAGATTGAATTCCAATTTTCACATTTTGGCCATTCAAAAATTTCATCACTTTGGGTAGAAATTTTTACGGCTCTCTTGTATCTCGACATCCGAACGAGTTAGGAGGTTAGGTTTGGGTCCGTTCGAAAGCTCTCGGCGAGAGCTTTAAAACTAAAAAAAGGTCAACCCTCTAGCTATAACCGTTCCGACGCTAGAGCGTTTCAAATTCAAGAAAAGAAGATTCCTTTTTTTAAGTTCGAAGCGCTGTAGCTGCCTAACCAAACAAGCTAGGAGTTTCTGCTTGGTCGCAATCGATTCAGCGGTTTATTTTTTATCTGAAACCGTCAACTTCGTCGACCAGAGATGCATCCCTACGGAGAAATGGGACGAAAACTAGAGCGATGTCGATTTAAAGCCATCATTCTTCTTGTTAATAATAAATATAGGGAAGAAACATCAAGTGAATTAAAATTTATCTGACAACTGACTGACTCTTACCCAATGCGGTGCTGTTCTGCTAGTTTGACGTTTGAATGTTTATGAGTAAAGTGCAAAAATTATATACATATGTATGTATTTATTACCGAACAAATTCTATTCAAGGAATAGCAGATGATTTACACTCTTTAAATTTGAATCTGTTAGTTTCACACATTAGTATTCCTGAAACTATACCACTTTATTTTTAAGTTGCTTGAGGGTGCACTGCGGAATAACTACACCACCACACTAGGTTGCATAAAGCTGGAAACGTATGTATTTCGTCAACAATGCTATAATCTTCAGTAGTTAGCTGATGCATGTGCGTGTTCAGGCGATTACGTCGTATCAGCGAAAACAACAACCTCTCTATTTAGCGGTCTTTTCTTTGATTTTACTCTAGTTGAACGTAAAATGAACTATGTATATGATGAATATGATTTCTTTTTACAAACACATTTTAGAACAGTTAATAGGACAATGCCAGATAAAACAGACAAGACAAAGGTTAAAAAAAAAACATATACGACCCATTTCAAATTTTGGGACTTATTACTAGAGCGGGCCAAGAGCGCCACGCGCCAGGTTCGCAATCAGGCTGCCGGGCGCATATATGTATGTAAACATAGGTAATTTAAATATGTAATTATTAGGACGAGGACCAAAACCACTGTCTATTACGTCGTGAAGACGCGCAAATATACACCTGCAGTTTGGGTGTTCGTTGATAAATAGGGCGTTGTTCACAGTGGGCCACTACAAAAAAAAAGTTCATTCATCGACGGCTACGAACTAACAGCGCGCTTATTCATTTACGGATGACGCGCTCTATTCATCAACAAATGACGAGTCTGCAGATGTTACGTTTGCACCACTTCGTGGCATACTAGAAACAAGCGTCGGTGTGCTCGCTTTAGTGATTATGTCTAACGTAACTATTAAAAATAAACGGCCATTACCTACGAAAGTTAATAAATTTCTTAGTGAATTTGTGGATTTACACTACAATGGGAGTACAATTTTCTGTAAAGTTTGTAAAAAGAAACTACTGTGCTGGAGCAAACGTGATTGTGAAAGACATATAAATAGCGCACACCACAGAAATAAAAGAAATGGTGTGTCACAACGTCAATTTCAATTAGAATTGCTTTTAACGTTTATGGTATGTGGTCTACCACTTCGTATACTTGATAAAAAAGCATTTCGAAAATTCTGGGGTACATACAATACCGAGTGGATACTACCATCTCGGACAGCGTTACGGAGAGATATTCCACGAATACGTGAGGACATTGAAAATCGAATTAAAGCCGAATTAAAAGATAAACAGCTGTGGCTATGTCTTAATGAGACGACAGATTGCAAAAAAAATTCTATTTTGAATATAATAGTGCGCGTATTAGATCCTATTAAACCAAATTTTGCAATTCTATTAGCCGGCAGAAGATTAAAACAGTGTACTAGTAAAGCAATACAGCCGTAGTTCTCGAAACGTTACAAAAATTTCAAGTGTCAACCAGTCAACTGTTGTTGTTCATGAGCGATGGTACAGCAACAATGTGTAGTGTAGGCCGTTCCCTTAAAGAAAAGTGTGAAGGACTTTTACATGTTACGTGTAAAGTCCATGCTTTACATCTTGTGGCACAAACTATTCGAGAGTGTTACCCGGAGGTGGATGCATTAATAGCAAACACAAAAAAAGTGTTTCTCAAAAGTCCTAAGAGGACTAGGGCATTCCACAGGTTATGCCCTGGTATTCGAGAACCACCACAGCCCATTCTTACGCGTTGGGGAACGTGGTTAAAAGCCGCTTTTTATTATAATGAACATTTTCAAGAAGTCAAATCCGTTATTTTGCAATTCGTCCCTGCCGAAGCTAGAGCTATTAGGATGAGCCAGAAGGGATTTCTCGATATTTCTGTTGAAGCACATCTAAAGAATATTAGCAACAATTACAAAGGGTTAGTAGACGCGATAGAAAATTTGCAAAATTCTGGATTGTCGTTGGTAGAATCAGTGCAAGTCGTGGACGAAGTTAGTACATTGTTACACAGTATAAACGATGCAACAAGTGGACGAGTTTTAGCTAAGTTCGATAGTGTTTTAAAAAAGAATCCGGACTACACGAGATTAAGACAAATGTGCGATGGGGCATCTGCAGATTCCTTGACTAAGTCTAAAGATTATTTTAATTACGCCTGTCTTACTTCGGTAGACGTGGAACGGTCGTTTTCGAAATATAAGAACATTTTTTCGTCTCGGCGAACATCCTTCACCGAGGCAAATGTGGAAACTTTTCTGATGGTGCAACTTTTTAAACAAGCCTATCCGCATTATTAAGAAGGATAGAATTTATTTATTATATCTTTATTTACAGTTACATTATTAAGTACAACAGAATAAAAAAAGCGTTCAGTTTCTCAGTTATTTCCTTATTACGTCCCATTTACAAGGCATACCGTTTTCAATCAAATAAAAGATCATAATGAAAATAAAAACACCTCAGCGTGTATATATATATATATATATATATATATATATATATATATATATATATATATATCCGCTCTAATTACTAAACATTATTATTGCGTCAGCTTTTATTTTTTTACTCTTGTGTATTAATTTCGAAATATCACATATCTGCTGTGACTCACATATACGCTATTTACAATAAGCGGCCGTTGCGCCTGATTCCGATTCTGTTGGATGGCGCAATTTGGCCCGCTCTAGAGATAAGAATTCAACAATATGTATGTGATTAAAATTATACCTATCAAATAAGAATTCTAATTTGAACTTCCAAGCCCGGTATATAATACATAATGAAAGCATTCTTGGATATGGTCGATACCGGCGTCTTGCTTTTGCTATAGCTTCAATGTTTGCATTTTTAAAAATAGCAGTTTTCTAAATATGTACGGTACGGTAAACAATTATTCTTTCAAATATGTACGTTCTTGTTATCTACTTATATGTAAGGTACCGAAACTTAATTAAAACATCTTAAAGGCTCGATTTTAAGACAGAGATATGTACCTGCATATATCGGTTTCAATAAATAAAATAGAAAATTTATAATGTGTACGAGTATTGATATTTAGGTACTAGTAAATACATATAATACGAACGTAAGAGAAATAATATCTATATATTAAATATACTTACCTGGACCAGAGAAATTATTGCGCCACTTTTCAACGTTTATCAGACCGTATGCTTTTGCGTTGTGTCTAATGGTCTAATAGGCTGGAAGTGGGAAGGGTGCTTGCAAAATCACATGTCGAATGTATAGGAGGGAATGAATTTGATTGGCTAAAGCATCGCTAATCCTTTTTGTCTAGGAAAATAGTAAATTTTCACATTGAACCAAGCTGTTAACACTACGAAATAGTAACATTTGGCCGTGAAAAGACGAGTGCAAAAATTGTCTTCAGATTTTTGTAAAAATCAACACGAAAACATCTGACTAGGTATAAATTGACACCAACACCGGCAAAATTTTTTACTGTGAACTGAACGCTGGATCTTTGATGCCGTACTGTAAACACGTGTGAATGGTAATTAATTACGTATACGACAATACAACAGGTCCTAAAGTTTTCTAATAACAATATTTGCAATAAAGTTCAATAAAGTGCTGTAAAGTAAACTTTTGTGCTCTTTAATTATTTCTTTCTATTTTCATTTCTAATATTTTTATCTTTTTACTTTTAATTGCATTTTACACCTCAAGTAGAACGGTGGCAGCGTTATTCGCACGCTATGATGCAGTCATAGGTAGTATTGTTCGTTCGGAAAAGATACCCATTTGCATTATTTTATTAATAACAATAACTTACCAAAATGATTACTTATTTGGGTCACAAGTGTCTTCTTGTGATCGGTTTGAACTAATTAAACAATAATATAAATGCATAAATACTAAACGCAAATAGACATCAAGACAGAGAGACATCGAAATAGTCATAGAGAGTCTAAGATAGTCCACACGCATAGATTAAGAATCCCATTGGCGTATAATCAACTAGATAATATTAAAGTACAAAAATCTAAACCAACACTTTGATTTTCTTTTATTCCTCCACCAAAGTCAAAGCCACAACAAAAGTAAAAAAAAAACAGGTAAAAATAAGGATAAATATATAATAACGAAAGCAAAGAATAAATATATGAAAAACGCATTATTTAATAACAATAACAGGGGCGGTGTATCCATAAGGCCGCAAAGCCGCGCGCCCTCCCTGATATATGGTTTAAAAAATTAATTCCATTCATAAACAACATTATTCAAATTTATATTACGTAATTATTGCGAAAATACAGTTTGAATATCCCGTTGCTTCCTATTCAATATCCGTGGTCAATATTGTGAAATGAATTATGTCTTATACCTCATATTTACAACGTACAATAGGTCGCAATGAAATCTTTGGACGAGATGAAATCGCGTCCCTGGTTGCTATCGCAATGATACGACGCCCGACCAAATAACCAATCACAGTCTAGCTAGTGTATATGCATTTAGGATGCAGAATTTCCGCCTCCAGTCTTATTTTAGCTATTTAGTATAGATTTTCCCGGGGTTTTTATGTAATGACAAGTAACTGTGTTTATAATAACCTTAAAAATGAACAGTATTGTGCAATTTTAAAAAGTGACTAATATACTTCTCCTGGAAGAAAAAAATAAAGTAAAAGTTAGGTAGGCCATTACCTTGATTAAAATTAGAACAAAGAACGGAAACAAGAGCCGAAAATGAAACCTTTACACAACGTTTTTCAATGGACGGACATTTATAAAAGAAATAATTGGATATGTGGATGTGAAGTTTCAAATTAATTGTATTGTTTTCCATGCGTGTTGTTCTATCAGATTTTAATTAGGCTAGTAGTGGTGGAAGAGATCTGTATCAGCTATCCACCAAAATAAAGAAACACGAAAAATCTCGTGGTGACATTAATGCATGTATGGCATTTGCTTTACTTGGTAAAACAAATATTTCGATACAGCTCAGTTCTGTTATCGACAACATACTGTCGATTATAACGGGAATTTTACGAAAAATCGTTTACATACTATGTGGAAATAGGCGACTCAATTAGGTACGTACAGTATTTATATGGTCATTTGCTTTGTAGTTACTCAGTCGCACCCAAAAAAACAAAAAAAAACAACATTAGCAGTAATGTTATAATCATAATCCTCAGGTTCCATAAATAAGTAACTTCCTTCATTCGAAATAAATAACTTTAGAGATAAAAATTACCAATGTCTTTTAGAAATCAGTAAAAACTCCAATTCATTCGATCATTAGTTCGAATAATCCTTTTTGCTAACTCTCTCACCTCTAAATAAAAAAGAAATGCTGCATGTGGCAGTCTCGCAGTGTAGCGTTCAACCATGGCGTTCCGGTTGTTTTCGACCGGCCGGTATATTGAAAAGTATAGTATGGTGTATTAAATTTTGTTGTGCTTCTGAAATGACTCTTAGAAATCCTGATGGCAGCGAAAAATCCGAATTTAGTAGTATATTTAGGGAATTGATCGATTTTTCTGCTAATTTAGATCTGACGTATCGAGAACATTTAAATAACGCTAGTGTTTTTAAAGAAACTTCAAATGCAATCCAAAATAAAATTGTAGATTCTATGTTTGCTGTTTGCAGAACCGAAATTTCAAGTCAAATTAAAAAGTCCAATTTATTGTGTGACGAAACTATACAGATATAACAAATTGGTGTCAGATGGTAATTATATTTAGATATATCTTTAATTGCAGCATTTATGAGCACTTTCGGGGATTTAAACGTAATAAGGATGGGCAACGTTCAGACAAACATAAAAAATCAGTATCTTTGTGTACATTTGTATTCATTGCTATACACAGTGCAGTGCGCGTATTTTTTAATAATCTGCCAGCAATTCCTGCGTTTTTCAAAGAATTGTAAGCTGAAGGTAAGGTTTTATCATATTTTTTACAACTGCGTGCCCCTCGTCAAAATGTCACGAACCGCCATTGAACAATAAATAACAAGATTAATTTGCGCTCTTACAAATGACATTTTACAGATTGTTATGATTAGTCTGGGCAAACAGCGGTAACAGTTAGTGTAGTAGATATGTGGTGCGGAGTCGGCGATTATTTATTTCACGCGTTCACAGCGTCAGTGCTAAATCGATGCTGTATGCGAGTAGTTCTGTGTGTATGTAGGCTGTCGTAACTTATTTCGTAATTGTACGCTTATGTTTGCTTTAAAAATGTCGCAGTTATGTACGTCTCGAAAACGACCAATGGCAGACACAGTTAAAAACTTTATAGTGGACATGCCGGACTTAATTTTCGATTGCGCTAAAATTCAATGTCTAGTTTGTAAAATCCCTTTAATGTGTTGGTCCAGAAACCATTGTCAACGTCACATCAAAAGCAAACAGCATTCCTCTGCAAAACGTGGCATACGAGACCAAGAAAAATTTACATTTGATTTATGTGTTACTCTTATTTTATGTAATCTATCGTTTCGTTTACTAGACAAAGAAGCATTTGTCTCCTTCTAGAATATATATGCAGACTGTAAATTACCTAGTCGGACATCGATACGAAATGTAGCACCATTTGCTCGTGAAAACGGAATTGAAAGATAAAAAACTGTGGTTGTGTGTTGACGAAACAACAGATCGTCAAAAACATTCTGTGGTTAATGTAATGGTACATACAATGGAACCACATCGACCGTCATCCTCCTTCTTACTTGCTTCCAAAAGAGTTATAAATTGTACTGCCGGTGAGATTTTAAAGGTGGTGTTGAACTCGTTGAACAAATTTGAAGTTTCAACTAAGCAACTTTTAATGTTTATGAGTGATGGTGCCACAAACATGCGTTATTTGGGCTGATCTCTTAAAGAACACAGTGGTAACTTCTTACATGTAACGTGTAAAATCAAAACAACAAATATTTTGATCAAGTAAACTAAAGTTTTAAAATTCAATCCGACAGAAGCTGCAGCAATCAAGAAAAGCCAGGAAATATTTCAAGATAGTCAGGTTAAAAGAGATTTACAAACTATTCACAACAATTACTTCGGAGTAGCGGAGGGAATAGAAAAATTACAAAATGTTTCGATGTCGCTAGTGGATTCTGTTCAAATTGTGAATGATGTTCACGCACAGTTATGCGCTGTAGAAGGCGAAACAAATTGGCGTGTAATACGAAAATTTGAAAGTGTTTTAGAGAAAGACTCCGATTTTCTTATATTAAGACAAATTTGTGAAGGTGCGTGTGAAGATGCATTAAGTTGTTTCGAAGATTATTCTTTCTGGCTGTTACCGCATATTTGCCCAGGTTAGTTATGATTATATTGCCAACATATAACTTTACTATGATAGATTTCATGCGCCTGATGGTATAATAGAAAATGTAAAATCCGTTGTGCCCGTTTAAGCAGTAATTGTTTTTTGTATTTAATAGCACGTTTTTACACGTAATAGTTGCATCTTAATAATTACTAAGAATATGTTAACTGACACAACAATATGAATTTATTACGTAATTATAGAGTAAATTGTCTGTTAAACCAAATAATTGATGTTTACCAAATTACCTTTAAGAAAATATATTGCTGCTAGTCGAAAATACTTTCATGAAAAAATGGTAATTTATTCCAAAGATTACAAATTATATTAATTTAAAGGAATCAAGAAATTATATACCAGTTTAAAATTTAGAATAAGGAGAATTCAATACTAATAAATTTCTTTGGTTATTCGTTTATAAAATTTTTCCTTTGAAGCTCAAACAGCCGACAAAGTTAGGTCGTGAATCTGAAAATAAAATTTCAATTTTACAAAATGGGAAACAAGAATGTTATAATATACATTAATAAATACCGGTTACCTGAACATGAGAAGGTGTTGATAGAATATATCCTATAGCATCTATTACATCTTTACATTTTAATGATGGAAACAGTTCACTGTTGTGTTGCGATTCCAGTAAGGTCTTTGCGATTCCGGGGCATAAAGTCTGCAACAAAAATGCTTTAATGCTTCAGCAATTCTTAACAGCGGTAACAGTTTGGGAAGATTTAATCCGTTTCTTTTGAAGGGTACACGGGAAAAAGGATCACAATTTTAATGTTTTTGCAGATCGTACAGGTATGACGAGTCTTTAGTCTGTCAAGGAAATAAAATTTAATTTAAATAATGTATTTTTGTCTTCATTAAACTAATTTAATTTGCTTCAAAGAAAAATATATTCTTATATTTGCCTTTGATGACATGAATAATATTTACAACCATGACCCTACACCAGTTACAAGAACCAACATTTAAAAACTTATAAGAAATATAGAAAAACGTCATTTGGAACCTCTACTATCCTTTATACTGCTTGGCAATCAAATCTGATTTAATAGTTACATACGTATCTAATAGAGAGATCATTTCACAAATATACGAGGGTGATTTGCAAAGTCCGTGTTAAAATGAAAAGTATTTAATTTTTGCGGATAAACCATTTTTCTTTTTCAACTTAGACTTATACACCTCGATCAATGCTGCTCCAGTTTGTTGATTTCTTCTGAATAATAAGATTGGTCCATATCCACAAAATAGGCATTCATTTTTGGCAATTACATCTTCGTTTGAGTAAAATCTCTTTGGCGTCAGCTATTTTTTCATATTGAGGAACGGGTAGTAGTCAGAATCCATTGTTTGAAAGTCACTCGACTTGTACGATTCAAACGAATGCTAAACATGGAGCAACAAACCAATATAGCTGAAATTTGGTGCGAGTTCCTCCAAGAGATGCTACTAACTGAAAATAACCTCGATAGGCACCAGTGGTGCCATCTTCCTGACTTTGCACGGACTCTTCAAACCGCCCTCGTACATCACATAGTAGGCAGCACTACCTAACGTCCCCGACATAATATTCTTTTCTCTGTTAGTACATTGGTATAAAATCAATTTAGGTTGACATATATATAAGTACACTGGAAACAACAGCAGCAACAATTAATATAATTTTAGATTGCGTTAATACTAACGTTAAAAATCAAAAAAGAGAACATACGTAATTATAAATTAACTAGAAAATTAAATATCTATATATTTAAAAAAATAACTACATATTATAACTAAATCTTAGTAAGTCCAACGTTTGGTAAATTCGGAAATATTTTGAAGTGAAATAAAATCTGAAGGAAAAGAAAAAACTTTCTTTTCTTCAGTGGCATTCATTTCAATTTTATTCTGTAATTAAAACATTAAGAAAACATATTTACAAATTTAACGTAGATAAAAGGTTGTAAAGTAAAATCCATTGGCGTTGAGACAATATTGTACATAAAATTCTGTCGTTAACCCCCTTCCACCATCCCACCGAAGTCTTAAGATTTTAATTAATCAAATTTAATTACGTTGGTAACATCAAAGAAAAAATGATTTCTCAGTATTCGCCGGTGGAAACCATATGTAAATTATCACAGGAGTATTTGAATTATTGCTTGTTAAATGATATTTAAAAACAATCTATATTTTTCGATTTAATATTTTATTATTTCAAACAATTTTTTTTATAATTAAATTTTGTCATTTTTGAGACTGTTTGAAGAATATCGTTTATGTCATAGTACGTAGAGCACTGCACGGGCCTATTTTTCACGGCCCAGGCGATCCGTGGGCCGTTACAGTATGTATTCGATGTATTTAATAAAACATTCTTGGCTCGTCAGGCCCGTACAATTTTAGACCCGGCGCGGCCTGGCCCGCAATGAAAAGAGAGGGGGCCCGCCCACGGGCCCGGGCGGCCCGGGAGGGCCGGGTTTTTCCTAGCCCGTGCAGTGCTCAAATAGTAAGTATAGCTTCTAAACCATGTCCATTACATTATTAATAGACGATTAATTTTCGGGTAAAATGCATTTCTCACCTATAAAAATGAAACATTTTCTATTGTAGCATAAACTTTTATTGGATTTTGCTGCTATTTTTTATTTCCGTTTGTTTACAAGCAAACACGTGGAAAAATAAATGTGATACGTCCTGTACATCTACAGTTTTATACCGCAAAAATGTAATTTGTTTTAAATGCATTTTCGTACAACTTTTCTTGTTTTATTCGATAAGATCAAGATTAATCCGCTGATATTTACATTTTCAATAAATGTTTACTAGCAAAAATATGTTCATAAGACCAGGCCATTTTCTTTATATAAAGCTATCCATATAAATTGTTTGAAAAACATTCCTTATCTAACAAAGTATGGAAACAATAGATACGGACTAAGAGACTTAATACTCACCGTAATCTTAATTTTAGACCCTACAGCTCGTAATTCCTCCCTCAAAGTTTCAGTCAAAATGTCCACATTCTCTTTAACACATTTAAACACACTTTTAGATGCTCCGTTTTCCAATATAGCGTTTATATGGATTACTTGGCCTTCAATACAGTTCGCTAACATATTTCTTACGACTTCTTTCGTAATTATATCGAAACAGATGATATCCTTTTTTAATATCTTTCTGCAGTCTTCAGTTTCCCGTTGCATTAGATGAGTGGGTGTTTGAAGGCGTAAATTATTTATTAACACATGGAGAGGGCCTATACTACTGCTAGCCCAGTTAATCGCGTCGACTATTTGCACTTCGTCATTCAAATCTACGATGAAGTATTGAAAAACACCTTCGCTATGTTTGAGGTTAAAAGCTAAATCATCCAGCGTTTCCACTTCTGAGTCTAAACCTAAAACCTTGAAAAGAAATGCTATATAGAAGGGACATTAGTGAAAAGCTTCATATTATCTTACTCTTACTCCAACATGTGTTAACTTTTCCACAATGGCCATGCCTAAATAAGATCCAGCACCGGCTACGACAGCCAATTTACCCTTTAGCCGCTCCATTGTTAGGAATTTCGCGCAACTCTAACCTAAACGCTAATGTTTAAAGACTGCTTCATGTCTATCAACTGGGGTTACTTATATGCAGACGTAATTACAACAATGTTTACTCACAGATTCCGTTAACTTTCTATTAAATCTCTACGGAGAAGTTATTATAGGGATGAATAGTTTTAAACTAAGTAGAACAAAAAAGTATTTAAACTGGTTATTATAACAAAAATATTCCAATTTATCTATATTTTGTCTCTGTATTAGTTCAATGAGTGTTTGCTTTGCGATAACTCCATATAGAATTTTACTTCGACTGAGATATTTATTAAGTATACAAATACAGCAATGTAAAATCGTCAGTAATTCAATAATAATAGGTAAAGCTGGCCACGAGCGGTACCGCGCAGTAGCGTAGAGGCGATCAGGCCACGCGTTCCACTAGAGTTATTCCGCTAATAGAGATGTTTGCTGCCGCAAATAATTTCGCTCATCTTTTAAATAAAAATTAAATAACACGTGCTCAAACACTTACCATTTTAAGAGTCCTCCGTGAAATCACAAAGTGAATAATGTCTGTTAAATATCTGCAACATTAGATATGTTTCAACTGTTGTTTCGGCAAAACTAGTACGGCATGAGGAAAAAATGCGTTTATATGCAGAGAACGAACGTTCTACATCTAGTGACGTAATATTTGCGTAAGTAAAATAATCTTTCAAATAACTTAACGATTCTGTTGACGCACCTTCACAAATGTGTCTTAATGTGCCAAAATCAGAATTTTTCTCAAAAACACTTTCAAATTTTTCTAGAACAGAAACATTTTTTGCGTCTTCAATCGCGCATAGCTGTGCGTGAACATGTTGCACTATTTGTAGAGATTCTTCTAACGGCACCGCAGGATTTTGTAATTTTTCTATTGCATCTGCTAGCCCGAAGTAATTGTCGTGAATGATTTTTAAATCCATTTTAACCTGACTATCTTGAAATTTCGACTGGCTTTTCTGGATAGCGGCAGCTTCCTTTGTATCGAATTGTAAAACCACGTTCTTAATATTGTCAAAATATTTATGATAATAAAACGCGGCCTGTAACCATGTTCCCCAACGAGTTAGAATACGTTCTGGTGGCTCTGGTATACGGGGGCACAGTCTGTGAAATTCGCGAATACGTTTCGGTGATTTGACAAATACTGCTTTGGTATGCGCTATTAAAGCGTCTACCTCAGGATAACATTTTCTGATACTATCCGCCACAAGATTGAAAGCATGAATTTTACACGTAATGTGTAACAAATTAGCAGAATGCTTTTTAAGAGACCGGCCTACAGAAAGCATGTTTGCAGCACCATCACTCACTAACATCAAGAGTTGGTTTGTTGAAAGTTCAAACTTGTCCAATGTATTTAACACTAACTTTGAAATTACTTCGGCAGTACACTGTTGTATTCGTTTGGAGACTAATAGAATTGAAGGTGCCGATCGATGAGGTTCCAATTTGCGTGCCATTACATTAAGAACAGAATGTTTCTTCCGATCTGTTTTTTCGTCGACACATAACTACAATTTTTGATCTTTCAACTCCGATTTTATTTTTTGTTCAATATGTTCGCGCGCAGATAGCACAATTCTTCGTAACGATGTTCGACTTGGTAATTTGCACTCCGAATAGTTATTCCAAAAGCAGATAAATGGTTCCTTGTCTAGTAAATTAAACGGTATATTACATGCAATAAACGTAACGCATATAATTAAATATAAATTTCTCATTGTCTCGCGCGCAATTTCTTTTTGAGACATGCTTTTCACTATTTACGTGTCTTAGACAATGTTGTCTGGACCAACACATTAACGGGATTTTACAGATTACACATTTAATTTTAGCACCTTCATATATTAAGATTGGAATTTCTGCAATAAATTTTCGAAGTTTGTCCGACCGCGGTCGTTTTGCTGACGAAATCATAATTTTTCTAGGACAGATAAACAATTGCGCAAATGACCGGCAGCGAAAATGTAATACTACCGTTCCTCTCGGTCCGAACTGATTCTACGCCGATGCGCGGTACCGCCTGTGGCCAGCGTTAATAATAGGTCAATATCTAACAAGGAAACTGAAAGTTAAGGATGTAATAAATCTATGTGGATTTGTACAATATGATCATAAAAAAGCGTAATCTAGAGCGCCATGTTTTTTTTTTAATTACTTTTTATGATAATTACAACTTCATCTGACACTTAAATCTTGCTTAATCATATCAAGATTGAAACTTCAAATTACGCATATATTTGACAGTAATGATGCAAATAAATTTCTGTTTAAAACGTAAACGGCTAATGTGGTAATCTAATTTCCTAGTAAAAGTAAAAGAAGGTTTCAATACAAATCCTTACTCGTCGTTTCATGTTCTTAAATTCGTTAATGAGGTATTGAGGCGTTATCCTGTCACAAACATCTTGAATTGCTTCGGCAAGTTCTTGAATTATGTGTGGTGTATTTTTAAAAACTGTATTTTTTAGACGTGGAAAAACAAAATAATCTAAAATAGTTAAATCAGGAGAACGTGGAGGAAAATCTACACGGTTCTCCAAATATTCCTGTAAGAGGTTCATTGTTTATAGTGTTTTATTATATATGGCATTGACTTGATGGAAGTATCTATCCCTTTGTTCGCCTTTATGCAACGGGTTTAGAAAAGACTGCAATAGGTTATTACGATATCTTTCTGCGTTTGTTATTTTATAAAAAAAAAATTAACCGATAATTCATTTGCGTAAAGCTACTATCCAAACATCAACCTTTTCAGAATGCAGCGGTTTATATATCATGACCTTCATGACAGAAGGGCTTTCACAGGATCATCATCACGCGTGGTTTGTTTCTTAATAAAACCATTAAAATGGAACCAAGCTTCATCAGAGAAGATAATGTCAAGGACATTATCATCATTCATGTGATTTTCAAACCAATTTCGGTGTTGGACTCTCGCTACGCGATCAATGGACTGGAGTTTTTGCACAACATGGATATTTTTCGAGATCTTTTCTAAGAACGTGCTGACAAATACCGAATACAATGAGAAACAAGAGAGATAATCGAGATTGGTTCAATACTTTGTCGAAACGATGCATATGTATGCAAATACGTATGCTTTTGAATATTTCTTATCCTAAGCGTTGAATTTTATCGTTATTCTGAACATTTTATGACGAATAAGTTCCTTGGTGGAGCATTCATGGATTACGGTGCAGAAGTTATACGTTTCTCGAATATTTCTAAGAGTCGTCAAGTGCACATTCCACAAATATAGTCCATCCCGACCAATTCAAGAACATGATGCTCTCTGTGTTCTGGTTTTGAACATCTTGAACGAAGAGATCTGTATCTTTCTCTGGTTTTCGTTCATTATCCTAGCTATGTTGAGTTGAATAGCTTTGGTATATTCGGCAGCTGTGCTACCGGAGATTTAAATTTAGGACTTTGGCAGCAATAGTAATCTACCATCAGCACCAAGTACTTTGGAAATGGGTCCTATCTATCCGGAAATTGAGAAATTTGCTAGAGAAACCGAGACATAAACGAACATATATTTTTTTCTCCATCGTTAACTTCGAACTAAACAAGAATGATGCTTTTGATATCAAGAATAAGTTCAAGTATGTAGTATTATGAAAGATTTCCCTTTTATATTTAGTGATAAATGTGCTAAATATGCTTAGATTGTAAGTTGTTATGCGAAAAATAAGGACCATTATTTCTATTTTGTATCCATACATTTATATGACAATGATCTACGCGCCTCCTCACATCCAGAATACTTTCAACAGTTCTTTTCGTGATTATACCACTACCGGGTTTGCGACTTACTCCACCAGTTTCGAAATTTAGCAATGCAGCGACAATTTGTTGATATAAATCAATGTATAGTTAATTAACTGTAACTTTAAATTTTTGCATATTTCGAAGTTGCACATTTTAAAATTGTTTGGTTCAGATTACTTACTTTAGATTTCAATATTTTTGGATTTGGATAATTTAAAATTACCATATAAGGTTAGTTTTTTGTTTAGTTTGTTAGTTCAGTTTTATTGCTGATTATGATAACTTGGCTATTAAAACGTGCGTCCAGTGCAAGTGAAGTATTACGGCAAGGGTTTTAGTGAGGTGTTTCAGTGAAAAATCAAAGCTTTGAAATGTTTTCAAAATTTCGCGTACCAAAACTTAATTTTAAAATACATTTTTTTATATGTAAAAACCTTAATGAAAGAAATTATTATTTCTTATATATTAATTCTATATTAATTAGTTTTCTGCTTATTTAACGAAAAGTAATATTTTGACATAATATTTGCATTTTTTTAATAAAAGGTGGTTTTCAGGAGAAATATTTATGGACAATAATTAATTTCTATTTAAATTACCCTAATCCGTCCATGTGAACGAACCACCTTTACAAGAACCCCATAAATGTTATTTTACAGTTGCCTAAATGTGGTGTTTTTTTTTTTAGTCAGCTTACATGTTATAATATGAGGTGGCTGTGAACTGTTTAAATTAAATTAATTGTTTTCAAGTTAGAAAGTTCATTTCAACTACTAGACCTAAATTCTTTTCTATTGTCTAGTTATTTTAAAATTTATTTCATTAAAATTTTAATAGAAGGGATTACTTAAATAAAGATTATAAAACACAAAGAAGTGACAACAATTTTCAACGAAAGGCATCCCTACAAACATATTTGCCAGTCAACTGTTAAAAGACTTTTAAAGAAATTACAAAAATTAGGTAAAGAAAATAAGTTTAAAGTTTCTCATAATTCTTGAGTTAACTTTGAAGCTTCAGGTAATCCAGACTTGTTACACCCTAATTTGCGAATTCAGTTAAATTCATATTCAAAACACTACATTGTTCCATTTCGGGTTATAATTCCTCTATTTCAATATATTACGAAACTAAACACCTGCGAGGGATGACTTCATCACGTCTATAATGCGTAGTATTCTTGTATGTTTTAGTTAAATTCATTCCCCTAATTTGTCCTATGATTTGATCTTTATTATTTAATAAAACCATTAATATTAATTATTTCAAAATTCTACACCGCTAATATCTTTGTTATAAACCCTTCCCGTTTATGATAACAACGAATTTGAATTATATTCTTAAGCTAATGAGATATTTAGTAATTAACTGTTTGAGAACAAATCGTTACCATTTCTTTCAATCCTTTACGCCCCGTAGCTTCGTTGTTTATTAAAGAATATAAATGAAACTTTGTCAACAGAGAGTATAAATTCCGCTCTACATAACGATATTAGTTAAATTAAATTTCATCCATAGCTAATTGTTGTAATCAGCAATTACCCAGTTCGATACACACACGAATCTATTGATATACACAGATCTTGCTTACGTCACGATATCCGTGCTTCGGTATTGGTTATCAAGTTCTCGCGAATCATTGCATTCTCGTAAAATACACAAATGTTTGGCAGAAGTTAACGTATTAACTAGTGATGTAAGGCCGTAAGTGGCCCAGTGAGTGAAACAATGTTGTCCTGGAGTACCAAGACTTTTGTCGTCGGACATAACCCCTGCTGGGTGATCTTCCTTGGTATCCATGGTCTACGTTCCCGGCGATTATATGGTTTTGCGATTTAGTCGCCTTTGAGCAAATCGTCGGAAATAACGCTCTAAGAAGTGGATCTTGACATTGATTTCCTCCATGGAGTTCCGTTCGAGTTACGTTCATCCGTTGTCTGCTGCCCAATGCTCATCACACATCACCCATTTCCCCGGTCTATCAGCGCAGCGTCCTTTCTGAATCGACGCCGTCGAGAAAGTTCTGCCACCGTAACTAGCTAACCAACCACCCCCTTTCGGCGTGTCTACCTGAACCTTTTTATGTAAGTTAATTTAAGATATTCTATATAACATTACGAAGTATAATTAACACTTTGCTAATTTGGTTGAGCTGTTTGGCGTGTTTAATGGTAATTCCTTTTGGTTAATTATAATTCGTATTTAAGATTCAAGAACTGCGCTCCACGCCAATGCTGCTGCCTATTTGGAAATTTGGTAAATCATTTTAATAACTTTGTTGTTTATTTATTATTATTATATGAATATTTCTTTGGCGCTCTTATTCATTTTTTTGTAAACTCAATATTTATAGTTACTATTTTGGCCCTGAGATATTAAGTCTTTTTGTAACATTTTGTCAATCATATTTTGAATAGTGCTCTTTCATTCAATATACAGTTTGATCATATATTTGCTAACCTATTTTGCTAAAAGTTTTGAATATTTGTATAACCCTTTCTTCCTTTCCCTTGAAAACTCTGAATGGTTTCCGATGGAATTACTAACCACCAGCGAAGCGACTAAATTGAACAAAACATTCAGTGGAGTCCTATGAACATCGGAATTCTTACCTAAAAGTTCAAATACCGGGTCGTCGTCTCTGTGAAGAAATGTACAAAGGTTGTTCGTTGGCAACAAATAAACATTCAACGCCGTTGTTTGATTGAATCCTTGAATCCCTTCCTCATGGCGTTTGTTTATGTAGCAAAACTTGGGCACTATATTTAACTATTTGTTTCCATGTAAAACTTTTCTATAATATTTAACTTTCTTTGTGTTCTCAATAGATTTTATTGTATAAGTTAGTTTCTTTTTTTACGTTTTCATGCTCTAAATTCCATAAATTCATTCTATTCTCTTTTTTATAACCGTAACAGACTGTTATCGAAAATCTACGAACTCCTCTTCGAGAAACCAAAAGTATTTTAAAAACAAATAAAGTCAGGACTTACAAGTCGAATTTTACACACATTTTAAGATCGAAATTTAGTCGGTCGGCGATATTTTAGCTTTTGGGTTCAGGCATAAATAGAAGAAATTTAAGTTTATGTTTGATGTGGAATTCTTAATAACCAAATAATTAGACTATTTTTTCTCCGATACAATATTCAGCGCACAGTACAGTTGAAGTTTGAAATGTTTTTAACCAAGTTTTTCCCGGCAGATTTTCAGAAATGCATGAACGAACCACACTGTGCATTCAAAGCTAAGAGTGACACGTTGAAATCTAATTTTTGTTTTATTTATATTTCTAATAAAATGCGCAAATTTTTATTAGATACATAAGAGAAGCAATTGTTATTTTTTGTTGTATGGCAGTTTAAAACGTTTGTATTTTAATAAAGTATTATTTTTGACATTTATAAAAAATTATGTTTAATTGTACTGAATGATTCAAATTTGACGAAAGAGAACTGCTTTACACATTTTAAAACACTTTTTAAATACTTATTTAAAATAACAACAAAACAATGCTAGCTAATTTTATTTTTAGTTTATGATTTTTTTATTAACATTTTTTTTAATCTAAGACCAGCTAAAAATAAGAAATCAAATTCTAAACAGTTGTTTTCAGTAAAAGTTGCAATTATTTTCACAAAATGACGTTTTATAGGTAACGGAAGTCACCTGACAATTTTTTTAAACTAATTTATAGTCCTTTTCTAAACATCCCTTACCGCGAGGACTCCATTTTTCAAAAAAGCTATATGAATATATTTTTTCCATTTGTTGCCAACTTGACGGTCAAATTTCAAAATAAAATCAAAACTGCTGCTCCATGTATCTAAATTCTTTTCTTAATGATAACATGTTGCCATTAAATTAACCCACCATTTACTTTTTTTTAATTAATGAATTTACATTTCATCATCAGTTAAAACCTATGGAAAATTACTTGTAATATTAACCACTTGATACATTTCAATTCCCACACGCACTTCTTTATCTTCGCATGCTTTTGTTTACATCAACTATTCAACTGTTATATTTTTCGTCCGATAAATCTTGTATGAGGAGTCTAGTTTCAGCTTCAAATAAAATTTTACCGAGAACTAATCGGCTCAAAGGAATGCGAATGTTTTTCTTTTAGTTATTCGTTATTCTTTCTGGGATGACGATAGCGCTTTGTATGAAAAGCTGCTATCGTTTCGTACAAGCGCTCATTATACAAATGAACTTCGAATTAACCTAATCAATTGGCATCGTTACCTGATTATTGCAAATTGTTTCAATTTTAGATCAATTAATTGCTGTGGTTTTAATAATTAATATTAATCTGTTTTTAAAAATATAATTTAAATAAATTGTGTTATGAAGCAAGAAGATATCGGTTATTTCTAATTATCGGCTTATTAAATTTGAAGACAACTAATGATATTCGGGTAAGTTAATTTTGAAATGATATTAACTGGATAAATAGGTTTGTGGGCATTGCATTCAAAATTCTTGACGTACAAAATATTAAACAGAGACAAAATATAAGTAAAATTCCTCGATTGCCAAATGAAACATTTTCCTTTTCAATCAATTTTTAAAGAATTTTGTAAAATCGTAGAAAATCTGAATATAAAAATAAGTTATAAAATTTGAAACTTTCTTGAATATTATGTACTAATTAAAAAATTTTAAAAATTAAATAAACATACGTCCCCTACAAAAATGAAGGTTATCATTTACCATTTTTTTCAAATGACGATATAAGGTGAATTTTACAAATAATTTGGTAATTAATTTGATTTAAATAATTTTAAAAAAGATGTTGTGTATCATAAATGTTGTAAATTAGAGGAACGTGAAATAAACAAGTTTACATTATGTTGCTTCTATGAATTTTTTACTTTTAACTTAAAAAATAGTCAAATCAATAATAAAAGCCTTATCTATAAAAGTAGTTTTTTTTTTCATTCGTTTCGTCGAAAGTTTTAAGTAATGTATATTTTACAAAATAGCTTGCAGATATTTACATAATTTATATATACAGCGTGTCCCAGGATTGATGTTACAAGAGGTGTGAGGAACTAAAAATCTTCGAACCCTAATTTGACCTTTCGGAATTAAGCCCTGCTTGGTTTGAAACTTATTTTTAGTTTACTTTCGATTTCTTGAAGTCAAGTATACCTTAAAAGTTGAACAAAAACTATTTTCGTTTCAGGTAAAGTTCCTTTTTCGTCCGCAATATGCTAAAATGTTACTAAGAAAAGTTATTCACAATGAAAAGTAATGGCGTTGTGCAAATTTTCTGAATGATAGACCTACTTTGATAAAATACATTATTTGTCAACTTCCTTTCAGATAAAGTACCTTTTCCGTAAGAAAAGTTGTTCAACTTTGATTAAACCGTCATTTTTTAGATTAAACAAAATAAATTGTATTTACTCACAAATTAAATTTACAACACGTAATAATAACTTTATTCTACAATCAATTATTTACTCAACATAGCTACCAGTTTCTGCGCACCATTCTATACGATATCTGAATTCTCTGAAACTGTGAATTTCCTCGATTTGTATTTCGTGTGTGGCATTTCGTACCTTTCTTTCAGTATTTCTCTACTGCTGGCTGTGGGTTGAGAGTAAACCAGGTCTTTGAGGCCAACCCATAAAAAAATTTAATCTAAAAAAAGACGGTTTAATCAAAGTAGATATTTGACTTTTTTATGAAATTTGTTGAAATTGTATAGAGCCATAACTCGTCATTTTCAACAACTTTTCTTAGTAAAACTTTGGCGTATTGTGAACGAAAAAGCCACTTTACCTGAAACTAAATTGGCAAATAATGGATTTTATTAAAGTAGGCCGATCGTTCAGAAAATTTGCATAACGGCATAACGTTTCATTCTGAACAACTTTCCTTAGTAACATTTTAGCATATTGCGAACGAAATAGGTACTTTACCCGAAACAGTTTTTACTCAACTGTCAAGGCCTATTTGATATTAAAAAATCGAAAGCAAACTAAAGATAAGATTCAAACAAAGCAGGGCTTAGTTCCAAAATGCCAAATTAAGATTCAAAGATTTTTAGTTCCGCACACCTCTTGTAACATCAATCCTGGGACACGCTGTATATGGTGGTTCACACCCCTGCGGGGTTTCACCGCTTCAATAAGAAGCTCTCTAGATCCGTTTCCGGCTGGATCAGTCCCCTGTTTCCTTTAAATTCTCTCAACTATTTTTTTCCAGTTTTTTCTGTCACCTACTTTATCTTTCCACTTGTTAACTTCGATCCTGTTCAGGTCTTTTTTTACTTCGATTAGCCATTTTGATCTTGGTCTGCCTCGTCTCCTTCTTCTTGCTGGTTCCCATTCCATTATTGCATATATTGTAGCTGCTGGTTCCGCTCTCCACACATACCCTAACCACTTCACTCTTTGCTGTTTTATTTTTCTTACTATATCTTCTTTAATCTCTTGCTGCAGTTCGTGATTTGTTCTTCTCCTATATTCATTTTCCCGTATTTTTATTGGTCCTAATATTGTTCTGAATACTTTTCGTTCTAATATCCTTAAATCCTCCTCTTGTTTCTTCGTCATACTCATGGCTTCGGCAGCATACATTATTATGTGTCGAATTATTGTTGTATATATTTTTATTTTTGTGTCTTTTCCAAGTATTTAACTTTTTAATAACATTTTGTTGGCACGTATAGCTCTGTTTACTTTAATTATTTTTTCTCTAACCTCCGCTTCTCTTTCGCCGTTACTTGTTATCATTACGCCTAGATATTTATACCGGCTGACTTCTTCGAATTTGTATTCTTCAATCTTGATCTTGTTATTCTCCAGTTGTTTCCCAATTCTCATTATCTTAGTTTTATCTTCATTAATTTTCAAACCTATTTTAGCACCTTCCTTTATTATTTCTTTTACTGTCTCTTCCATAATTCTCCTATTCGTAGATATTACTACAATATCATCAGCATATGCCACCACTTGTCCTCCTCTTGTTCTCACTGTCCCTTTATTTATCCTTCTCAAAACATACTCTAGTCCTAGGTTAAATAGCGTAGCTGACAACGCGCCCCCTTGTCTAATTCCTTGGTTAACTTCAAATTCTTCGGTTTCTCCTTTTTGCATTTTTATGGCCATTACCGTCCTTTTCATTGTCATATATATTAGTTTCCTTAGCTTTATATGCACCCCTAGTTCTTTTAATGCATTCATTAGTTCATTTCTTTTGATTGAATCGAAGGCTTGCTTAAAGTCAATGAATAGAAATTCAATATCAACACTATACTCAAGCACCTTCTCCATGACTTGTTTTACAATGTGAATAGCATCAATTGTAGATTTTCCTGTCGTAAATCCACATTGATATTGCCCTAATATGTGTTTCGTATTGCTTGTCAGCCTTCTTTGTAATATTGTTGACATTATTTTGTAGGCTGTATTCAGTAGTGTAATGCCTCTATAGTTATTGCATATTTGTTGATCTCCTTTTTTGTGGATTGCTATTTGTCCATTGTCCCATTCTGCGGGCATTCTTTCTTCATCATTGTTCATTGATGTCTCTTTATAATTAGTATATCCGTGTTATTTTGTGTAACTTCTGATGCTTGTATTTGGTACTACTAATAACCATATTTGTGCTTGCCGCTAGATTACATAATTTTTGTCCATTATCATTAGTCTTTTCATGTATAGTATGTTTTCCAGCCGCTTGGCTGATGCAATCCTCCTTGCCAATTTGCGCATTAAAGTCTATTAGCACCACAGCCGTATCTACTTTAGGTAATTTTTCAATTTCTGCCTCCAGTTGTTCATAGAATTTTTCCTTTTGCTCTTCCACTTCGTTTTCAGTTGGAGCATATACGCTTATTTATTACATAATTTACATAATCTAATAATCCGTAAACTTGTTGGTTTCCAATTATATTTTAATAATAGTATAGTCACGCAGATAACAATATTTAATTGTGAACTCTTGTTTATTCGATTTAATTTGATTTTATAGTATAGCTACAAAATAAATTTTTGAATATCATTATTCCAAATCCCTGACATCGAACCTTGTGCTAAATAAAGATAAACTAATATTTAATATTTACAGAAATAATTAAGATATGTGTTGTTAGATACTCGTTCAAAATGTGTACACAGCGTTCGTCATAAAGTCGGCATCAAATGGGTAAAAAAAAAATGCACTTTTTAAGAAAAAAACTTTATTAGATAGATACACCAGTGTTTACCAGTTATATAAGGAGTGGGGATTTTCGAAATTGTCAAAATCTAAAGAAAACTAAGCAAGATTTCGATGAGAATTCAATTTGAAATTTTGCTAGAAAACATTTTCTTCTTTAACTTCTGCAAAATTTGAATTTTTAATTTTTTGAAATGTTTTCAAAATTTCACTTACCAAGTTGTAATTTTAAAATTCCATTTTTTGTTTGAAATTGTTTCCTTTTTTTTATCTAATGAAAAGTAATATGTTTGCATTTTTGATGCAAGGTGCTTTTCACGAGAAATATTTACCAGACATAATTAATTTCTATTTAAATGTCTTTTAAAAATCCTAATTCATTCATGCTAATTAATTAGTTGTAGAAAAACCTTATAAATGTTATTTTGCAGTTGGTTTTTCTCTATTCAAATTGCATGTTCAACTCAATTAACTTGACAAAATCTGAGATGGCTATGGATTGCTTGAATTAAATTAATCATTTTCAAGTACAACAGTTCGTTTTAACTATTAGAGTAAAATTCGTTTTCTATCACTTAATAATTTTGAAATTTATTTAAACAAAATTCAAATAAAATGAGTGATTTAACCAAACAAGATTGGTTTTCAATAACAGTCTACATTACCTGAAGCTAACGCACTTCAACGTTAACCTAAGAAGTACGAGGAACTTTAAACTTATTCTCAATATTACCCAAGCTTTTGACTGGCAAATATGTTTGTTGGGATGTTTTTTGTTCAAAATTGTTGCCGCTTCTCTAACTCTCCCCAACAATAAACCAATTTCTATTTTGTCTTCTTTAGTTATAATTAGAGAGCGAAATTATATGCATCGGAAATCGACAAAATATGCGCATATATATGCAAAAAAAATTCTTCGAAATATGCACAATTTTTGCTAAATATGCAGTTTTATGCGCATATGCTTCTGATACCAATTAACTTCTTGTTAAATGTTATAAAACAAGAATATTCACAACGAAGCATTTTACAAACGTTTATTCTTACATTATTCCCACTTACATTCTAAAATCACAATTATATAAATACATACGTACTTAAAATTTGCTAAAATACATACTTAGACACTACATATTTTTATTATTAAAATAATTTATAATTAAATGCTTTTCTAAATTTTCTAATGAAAAATTATGTCGCCTATCTGTGAGAATGCATTTGTATATCGAAAAACTTCTTTCAACATCAACGGAAGTTATTGGTGCGTACTTTAATGCATTCATAATCTCAGGACTTAATTCTATACTTTTTTCTGTTTCATTCATTTTTAATTCACCAGTTAAAATCAAACTGATTTTTGCTAAACTTTTGTATCCTACATTTTTATTAATTATGTCTTTAAACTTTTCACTTATTGAGTTTCCTATTCTACCCGGAATATTTGAAACACTATTTTCTAAATCATTGATTAATTTAACTGATTCAATTTATGGCAGCGATTCTTTTTCAAGTTTTGTTATTGTCAAAGAAACAAATTCATAATTGGCTTTAATAAATATCAATTCATTAGGCAAAGAAGAGTTTTTCAAAATTTCTTGACATTTTGCAATAGAATTGCAGTTGTCAGTAGAGAATTCTGAAATAATGTTTTTGATCTCTAGATAATGGTTTGCATAAAATATTACGGCATTTAAACAAGTACTCCATCGGGCAATGACGGGTTCAAGTGCTAAAGGAGTATCCGGCAGCTTTTCTCTATAAATATGAACTCTCAATGGTGACTTTAAGAAAATATTCTTAATGTTACTGACTAATGTATTTACTGCTGGAAATTGCTGCCGAATTTCCTTAGCCATCCTATTTAATCCATGAGCCAAACAAATAACGTATTAAATTAGGGTACAAAAGTTTAAGCTGTTGACCCGCTTTAATCATATATGCCGCTGCTTCGGACAACATGACTAAAATTTTTCCTGTGGGAACAACATCGGGAAGAAAAAAATTCATGAAACTTTCATTAACAAATCTTAATATTGTGAGATGGTTTGTTTTTGCTAATTGTTTACAAGCAATTAAATACGATTTACCAGGCTGTTTATTATTTGGATGACCAATTAATAAATTTGCTATATAGCGGCCACAGGAATCTGTCGTTTCATCAACGGTAAAATATATATACTCGTTTTTAACAATTTCCCTAATGCGTACGTTACGTAACATTTTCTGAGCAAACATTCATGTGGAATACTCTTTTGGCAGTACTTTTCTAAAAATTGCCGAAAACACGGATTTTGCAGCTTTTTGAACGGTATATTGGCAGTAACCATCGTTTTGCATAAATCTGCGTTAAATATTTGTTGCTCACTTTGTTTTGAGGTTCCGGCAAAAGATTGTGTCAAATGCACTTGGCTAAGTTTTGAAACTTGAAGTTTCCGACAGTTTCTTTTATGCATTTCAGTTGTAACATGTTGGGTGACTTGAAATTTGCGTTCACATCGCACCTGTAAAGAAAACAAATATCACCAAAAACTTACAAGAAAATCGTATATGACAATATGTACAATTCTAAATACTAGTGTATTATACACAAAACAAAACTTATCGTTTTCCCACATGCTTTGCAGAGAACTCTTTCATCCGTTAGAATAAGTTCAGGAACATTTTTGATCCACGAAACAATTAAACTTGTACTCACTTTTGGCTTTTTTCACTACTGCACCAATCAACTTCAACGTCTGGTTATACAATGAATATGAAACATTTTGGTAAATACTTAGACTTCCTATGAATCAGACAATTGCCGGTATGGGGGTTGTTGAAAATTATATGATAATTGTATCTAGTGAATTTGCGACAACCCACCACCTGAAGGATGGCGGCTTCTTTGCGAAGTAGGCTCTTTGTCGGTGGGGAGGTCCAGCGACAGAAGAGCCGACTCCACATCTAATACACACGTGTCCGATAAAATATTCGTTGGTAAAAGTGTTGTTGTATTACAGGAAAAACTAATAAAGTTTAAGGAAAAAAATATTTTTGTTCTAAATTTGCTAAAAAATGCACGAATATGCTCTAGTGTGCAAAAATATGCAAATGTCGCTGGAATATGAAAAAATTACTAAAATATGCGAAATATGCAATAATTAATTTACGTCAATCAATTCGAAAAGTTATTCGCATATATACTGAAGCATTTGCTTGTCATATAAATAATATTGGATATGCAAATTGCATAAATTCCGCTCTCTAGTTATAATATGTTTTATTAATTTTAATTAAATAAATTTCAAAATAACCAGGTAATAGAAAAAGAATTTAATTCTACTAAACGAACTGCTAAACTTAATAATAATTAATTTAGTTTAAACAATCCATGGCCATCTCATATTTTGTGGGCTTAATTGAGTTGAACGTGTAAACTGAATAAAGAAAAACCAACTCATTTAAGCAACTGTAAAATAACACTTTTATAAGGTTTTTGTAAAGATAATTCATTAACGTGCGTGAATTAGGGTTTTTAGAAGCCATTTAACTTCATTATCTCTGATAAATATTTCTTCTGAAAAGCACTTTGCATCAAAAGTGCAAAGCACAAATTAGTGTCGTAAATTTTTTCTCAAAAATTAAAAATAAAAATTTTCTCCATTTGATATCGACTTTATGTTCATTTAGTGCGTGGGTGGAAGATAATTTCTTTCCTGAGTAATTTAGAGGAAAAGTTTCAAATAAAAAGTATTTGGAGACAAATGCTGCATAACATAAAATTATATTCAAGTAAAAAGGGGGTACAGTTTCCACAACGCGATGATGCATATCTGGTTTTTTAAATAGAACATCCTGTATAATTGTTGGATACCTCTCTTCAATTCATATCAACTTTCACTGATATTCCCTATATCTATTTATTTTAATTTTCAGGATAAAGATAACTTGAGATTTTTGCGAAATGCCACTGCTTCTTTATGACGGATATCTCAAACGCCTTAGCGCTAGAGCGGTGAATCGAATTTTATTCCATTAAGTATTTCTTGGAGTTTTCGGCAATATATCGAAAACGTTTTATATCGAGTAACGTCTACAAGATGACCATCTAAATCGTTGCCACCTTTGATTCCTGCTATTTCAATTTTTTTTAATGGAACATCCTGCGCAGCTTTTCAGAATATGATAGAGAAACTGTTCTAGATTTTTTTTAACATTTCCCTATACCTAAAATGTGTCGTTTAGAGCAACGCAACTGCGCTGAAAGCCAGTGACGGACGCATAAAAGTTTACACAAATTAAATGTGATACGTGCTCAAACACTTACCGTTTTAAGAGTCCTCCGTGAAATCACAAAATGGATAATGTCTATTTAATATTTGTAACATTAGATATGTTTCCAATGTTGTTTCGGCAAGGTGAGTGCGGCGTGAAGAAAAGGTGTTTTTGTATGCCGAAAACGAACGTTCTACATCTAGTGACGTTATATTTGCGTAAATAAAATAATCTTTCAAATAACTTAACGGTTCTGTTGACGCACCTTCACAAATTTGTCTTAATGCGCCAAAATCAGAGACTTTATCTAAAACACTTTCAAACCTTTCTAAAACACAAACATTTCTTGCGTCTTCTATCACGCATAGCTGTGCGTGAACATGTTGCACTATTTGCAAAAATTCCACTAACGACACCGAAGAATTTTGTAGTTTTTCTATCGCATCCGCTAGTCCCACGTAATTGTTCTGAATAATTTCCAAATCTGTTTTAACTTGACTATCCTGAAATTTCAAGTGGCTTACCTTGACAGCCGCAGCTTCCTTTGGGTCGAATTCTAAAATCACGTTCTTTATATTCTCAAAATATTTAAGATAATAAAATGCAGCCTCTAATTATGTTCCCCAACGAGTAAGAATAGGTTGTGGTGGTTCAGGAATACCGGGGCATAGTCTGTGAAATTCCCGAATACGTTTTGGGGATTTTACAAACACAGCTTTTGTATGTGCATTTAGAGCGTCTACCTTGGGATAACATTTTCTGATACTATCTGCTACGAGACTGAGGGTATGAATTTTACATGTAATATGCAACAAGTTAGCACAATTTTTTTAAGAAATCGACCTACAGCAAGCATGTTTGCGGCATCATCACTCATAAACATCAACGGTTGATTTGTTGAAAGTTCAAACTTTTCCAATGTATTTAACACCAACATTGAAAGTACTTCGGCAGTGCATTGTTGCATTCGTCTGGAAACCAGTAAAATTGAGGGTGACGGTCAATGTGGTTCCATTGTGGGTACCATTACATTAACCACAGAATGTTTTTTACGATCTGTTGTTTCGTCCACACATAACCACAGTTTTTTATCTTGCAACTCCGATTTAATTCTTTTCTCGACATGCTCACGAGCATACGGCACAACTCCCTGTAATGTCCTCTCACCTGGTAACTTAAAGTCCGAATATTCATTCCAAAACGAGACGTATGCTTTCTTTCTTAGTAAATGAAATGGTAAATTACATGCAATAAACACATAAATTAAATTTAAATTTGTCATAATATCGTGTGGAATTTTTTTTAAAACATGCCCTACACTATTTACGTGTCGTAAACAATCACTTTTCGGCCAACACATTAAATCTATTTTACACACTTCACATTGAATTTTAGCGCCATCACACTTTAAATCAGGTATTTCTGCAATAAATTCTCTTATTGTGTCCAACTTTGGTCGTTTTCGCGACGTAGGAAACATTTTCAAAACAAACGTAGAACTACGATATAGTATACGACAGCGTAGATGCATACACAACAGATCGACTTTCGAGTCGCAGTTATACTGACGCTTATACCGAATTGTCCCGGCCGTGTTTATTTTATGTAAACTTTTATGCGTCAGCCACTGGCTTTCAGCGCAGTTTGCTCTAGTGTCATTCTTTAGTAAATTAAATATGCAGACAAGCTTTTTGCTAAAATGCATAGACTGCTGCGACAAAATACTATAAACTTTGTTTTTCTAAAGATATTCATTAAAAATAATCTGTAACATTTAATTTATGGAGGCAATTTCAACATCTATTCAAAGGAAACACCATTTTCGTTCATACAAACTGTAACGCGATTTCTTACATTTTATTGAACATTTATTAACATCTCGGGTGTATTATTCTGTGTAATGTCCGCCTTACGCATTGTCTTAAGAAAAGCCCAGAAAGTTTTTTTATACACATTTCTATTTATCTTAGTTACCAAAATGTTTAAACAACTTTCATTCTGAGAACATAGTGAAAGTGTAAATAAGATTATATCGTTTGCTGCTCAAAAATCTTCGAAAAAAGCGATGAAAGTACGACATGCGTAATCGTTAACAGTAATATATGATTTTGAAAATAAGAAGGTAACCTAAAGTTAAATGTTAATATGTATACATTTATGATTTCCTTAATACTGACTTAACACTAAAACAGTCTGTTGATTCTCCAATGTAGATTCTACAAAACGGTCATCGAAATCTTTGCCAGGTTTTATTTATTCTATTTTAATTTTTTTAAAATGAAGCAGCCCATATATTTTTCCAGAATCTAATAGAGAAACTTTTCTAGATTTTTTTTATAAAAGCGCCCTTAGTAAATTAAATGTGAACTATGCATAAATTTAAATACATAGGATGCTACGACAAAATACATACTATAACCTTTCGTTTAGCAAGTTATACATAAATAAATAATGAAAATAAGCAGAAAAATGTTGTTTAGCATTCGACATAGAACGGATAAACTTATTTAAAGCATCCCACACTATGTTTCTTCAGTTGCAATAAGGAATAGTTATTATTACTGAAAGTTACTCAATTTAACTTAACAAAAATGTTTATGAAAAAACTTTTTGGGTGAATTTCTTAATGCAACGCGTATGCAATGCGTTTACACAAAGTGTTAATTCTGAAATGTTAGTAAATATTCAATAAAATACAAGGAATCGCATTGCAGTTTATGTGCAAGGAAATGGTGAGTACTTCCTATAGATATTGAAACTGTACGCTTAAATAAAATTTTATAAATACATTTTAATGAGTATCTGTTAGGGATGGGAACACCAATATCGATATTTGGAAATTATCGACTAGAATTATAGATGGTTTTCTAACATCGATATTTTTTTGTGTAAGTAAACAATTTTCAAATTTCCCAAAAGTAAAAAGAACTTATTTGTAACAATAAATGTTATTTCATAATGAAAATAAACTCCAGTAATAAATAATATCAATAAAAATAAATTCTATTAATAAAGAAATATAAATAAAAATAAACGCTATCAACGATAAACTCCACTAAAACTTTTCCTTAAATATTATTAATTCCTAAAAAGGCACTTAAATAGGGTATTTATAATTCCCAAAATGTTCAGTCATTTACTGACTGAAGAAATAAAATTTGGGAGTCTTCTTCCCTTCAATCTATTTCTTTCCTGTGGGAGCGTTACACCCGCTTTTGGAAATAAACGCTTTGATGGTAATGATGTTGCTACAATAACCACATATTTCTGAGCTATTTTTACAAGTGATGGGTGAGTTTCGCTGTTTGTCTTCCACCAATTCAAGTAATTTTCTTCAAGCTCTTGCTGAGTTGTTCACAAACTAAATGTATTCTTGTTATTATATCTAGTCAATCTAGTTACGATCTGTGATAGGATACATACAACACACAATTTTTTTGTTGTATTAATAGGCGGCACTATACATATGATTGAAATATAAAACGTCGATGTCTGCACTTCGACATCGATATTTGTATCGATGTTGACTGATAAAAATGTCGATAAAGATCCATCGATATTTTTTAAAGAATATCGATGTTTCAAAAATATCGATATACATCGCCCATCCTTAGTATCTGTAGAAAAACAAAAGTTTATAGTATTTCGTCGCAGTACTGCATGCATTTTAACAAAAATAATCTGAATAGCTTCATATTTAATTTACCAAAGAAGGACGAGTTTTAAATATAGGAAAATTTTCATAAAAATTCTAAAAAAACTTCTCTATCAGATTCTAGAAAAATATATAAGGTGTTCCATTAAAAAAAAAAAAGTAAATCAAAGAAGGCAACAATTTCGATTGATACTTTGTAAAATTTAATTATATAAACGTCTCTTCGATATATTGCCGAAAACTCAAAAAAATAAAATTCAAATCACCGCTCTAGCGTGTATGGCGTTTGAAATATCGACCTCTAAAGAAACAGCGGCATTTAAAAAAAAAATATCTCAATTGTCTCAAAATTGGGCTAGATAAATATGAGGAATGTTGAAGAAAGTTGACATGGGTTGAAGAGGGACATTCAAAAAAGCAATAATATACAATGTGTTCCACTTAAAAGACCAAATTTGAATCGTGCGCAGCGGAAACTGACTACCCCCTATACTTAAATATAATTTTATGTGCAAAACTTTTTTCAAAATTTCCTGGGGAAGGAATTATGTTCCATCCACGCACTAGGTGAACACGCTGTATAAATCGGATCTTCAAAAACAAGTGTTCTTAGTTATCATCCACTTTTTACCAGGGATCATTTTTAGTACTGGTGTATTTCAAAATTAAGAACCAAATGTTGTTTGGGTTAAATAGATTATTCCATATTTGGTTTATGATTTTAAAGTACTGTGTGAACCATTTTCATTAATAATAATAAATTGGTATTTATATAAGAAATTATAACCTCAGAAATAATTCACGCAGCCTATTTCAAAAAAGATGAATTGATGTTTGAATTGGCTCTTGCATCTGAAAAATTTTCTGAAAAATATTTTGTTAAAGGATTCATAATACAGTGTTCGGCAAAAGTAGCGTATTAGTTGTAATATCTTTGTAAATATAAATTTTAGAAAAAAATGTTAGCAAAATTTCTGTGACAAGTTACTTTCTATTATTTTCCACCAGTGATTTCCTTTCAAATGACTTCTTATGGTAACAAAAAAACATTTTTTTTTTAAATGGTAACAGAAACATTTTTTGTCAGATTTGGAATGCGTATAAATTTCTTAATATGGATATGTATTGTTTTCATGGGGTTAAATTAAAAAATTAAAATTTAATAAAAATACAAAAATTAAGGAATTAAATTAAATGTTTCTATACAGCCTGTCAGTGTCCTAGACGTTCCAAAAAATTCCGAATGGTATTTTGAAGCCCATTGGGTGATACAGCTTGTGTCTCACGTCCAATTTTCATTCTTAAATCTTCTAAGTTTTGGGGTTTCTCATTGTACACTTTTGTTTTTACATGATTTCACAAAAAGAAATCCAATGGGTTTAAATCGGGTGACCTAACGGGCCATTCAATAAAACCCCGACGTCCAATCCAACGACCCGGAAAAATTGTATCCAAACATTAATTGCATAATGTGGTGGAGCCCCATCTTGTTGAAATCATAGGTCTCGGTTTGGTATATCTGGTTGATCACCATTAGGAAACAGATTCAAAATGTCTAGTACAATGTGGTTACGAAGTAAGATTAAGTAACCGTTTCCTGTTAAGGTTTTCTAAGAAATATGGGCCTCTGATTCGTTGTCCAACAATGCCAGCCCATACATTAAGTTTTTGGGGATACTGTGTGTGATGTTCCATCATCCAGTGTGTCAATCGACCAATAACGGCTATTTACAAATCCGTTATGATAGAACGTAGCTTCGCCAGAAAATATTGTTGAAAAAATTTGGATCATTATTAGACATTGTTCCACAGAACTGCATTCGCTTGTCCGGATCATCTTCCACTTTTGCGGTACGAACTATTTTATTGAGGTACGTCAATAAATCTTTGACAGGCGTTTTATCTAATTAGATTCACTGCAATACACAAACAATCGGTTAAAACCAACGTTTTGCTGCCATTACCGTATGATAATGATAATAACGAGTGGAACTCAATATTTAAATATTTTTAAATGTATTTTTTTTTGATATCTAATCCCATGAAAACAATACATATCCATATTAAGAAATTTATAAGGGTCCAAATCTTGCAAAAAATGGCACTGTCGCCATTAAAAAAAAAAAATTTTTTGTTACCATAAGAAGTCATTTGAAAAAAAATCACAAATGGTGGAAAATAATGGAAAATAACTTATCAGACAAATCTTGTTAATAACACGTTTTTCTAAAGTTTATTATTAGACTAATGCGTTACTTTTGCCGAATTCTGTATACGCATAAAATACAGGGTGTTCAATTTAAAGTGAAGTCATACTTAGATTATTTCTCACTTTCTTCTGTTCGACAGTTCGTAAAAAATTCCTTTTAGATTTGGTTCTAATGAATGTTTTTCTTTTGTTACAGATGCCTAACACCACCAACTACACAAATTTGGGGAATTCTGGAACTTTTTCTACTAGTTTCGAAACAATCACACGAAAGTAATCCTATAATCAACAGAAGCAGCAATCGTTAATCACTTCATCATTCGCTCATAGTTTCATGTGGATCTGAGGGATGTTTTGGGAGAAGTCTGAAAATGGTCACGAAAAGAAAATTATTTCTTTTATCCGCAACCAATACCACCAGAGTTTATCTTTACCGGCAGCATATTAACTATTTGAAGAAGAAAAAGGCCTCTTTAATAAAATAAATCTAATTTTTTTATTGAAATTAATGGGAAGAAATTTCGATATTCAGATGTCCAGAAAACCAACAAAGTATTCAGCTAGTTTTTCTGTCTACCAATTCAAGATAAATGGAATTAAAATCCATCAAAACCAATAAGAAGAAGGCAGATAAGAAAAAAAAACGTCTTTCTATAAACATCTATATGATTCTGAGATATACCCATCCATAACATCCTTTCCTATAAGTTAGTTATTTGGTCTTCTCTACTGATCTCATTCCCATAAAATAATAACATTTACGATATCTGAGTACCCTGGGCATCTGGAAGGGGGAAATGGAATCTTAGTGTTCAACAACGCAGAAGTAGCAAGCTTGAAGAGGAGATCATTTATCCAGTAAAAATTCCTTTGATTTGAAAAATGTTACTCCACCACTAAATCCCGTTTATTTGTTGGTTTTACGTCTATATCGTTTTTCTCTAACAAAACAAATGGCAGACTAAACGGTTTGTTTAAAGATTTTCTACTTCTGGGGACTACCTCTCTAAGCATTCAACAACGGTTACAAAGAACGAAGTTTAAAGAGAAAATCATCAATCAAGTAAAAGCTCCTTTGAGTTAAAAAAATGTTTCTATGAAATCCTATTTTATAAATAAATTGATTTCTATTTTAGTTTCACTCCTACAAAATTAACGAAATCGCTAAGGATTTCCAATATCTGAGTATCTTAACTACAAAGAAATATTGCTAACCCTTCTGTCTACTGTCTCATAAACAAATGGAATCCAATCAGTCAATAACGTATAAGAAGAAAGATCATCCAGCAAGTGCAAGCTTCTTTGAGTCTTAAAGTTTTACCTTACCACCAGATCCTCTTTTCCATACCAATTTTATTCTAACCAAATAAAGAAATGGTTCAAGAGTTTTCGATATTTGAGTGCTTCCAAAGCCTGCACGGAAGTGACGTTAGTGCTTCTGCTTACTATTTAAAAATAAATGTCATGAAAATATTGAACTATGTTTAAACAGAAATAAGCCTGCCAGTATATAGTATATTTGTTACAAGCTTCTCTGGGTTGTGAAATTGTACTTTACCGTAAAATTATGGCCTAAAAACTTGTCTATATGACTTTTACACCAGCTTTACTTCAATACAATAAATTAATGTATTAAGTATTTTCAATAACTGAGTGTCCTCAACATCTGCAAAGAAGTATCGCTAATCTTTTTGTCTGCAATCTCATACCAAATGAGAGCAAGACTAAGAAGGAAGAAGTTTAGAAGATTATCTGGCATAGGCTTCTCTAGGTTGAATAATTTGACGCTACCATAAAATACTATCCTAAAAATTTATTGGTCTACTAAACCTGTTTTACTTTAAAAAAAGTAAACAAATGATTCAACAATTTTGAATATCTAAGTGGTTTCAAAGCCAGGAAGGAAGGAAGCGATGTTAATCCTTCTGAAATCTAAAATAAATATATATGTAATAAAAATTCCCCTTTCAAAAACTATACCTTACCATAAAATTTTGTTCTATAATCTTGTTGGTCCGATATGTTAAGAACCAATATCTACCTCTTCATTCTATAAAGAATTATCGCAAGTTTAACCGGTCAATAACTTACAAAGAAGTAACGTTAGGCCTACTATAACTAAATCCAAGTATTCGACAATGTTAAAAAACAAGCTATGGGAAATAGCCATCTATCTAATCAAAATATTACCGGGTTGAAAAATTGTATCATATCCTGAGATTCTATCCCATAAACTTCCATATTACTTGTACTCCAACCAAATGAACAGATGTGTTACGAATTTTCAATATCTGAGTATTTTCAAAATGTGCATAGAAATATCGGTAATTCTGCATTACAGCGGCGTATCACCAGAAGTGTATTAATAAATATTTGATCTATCATGTAGTACAATTTCCTCTGAGTCGAAAAAAGTTACTTTTCTATAAATTTTAACCTATAATCTTGTTGGTCCAGCTTCTATACCAATTTTACTCCAACAAAGTAAAAAATTTTCGATATGTAAGTGCTTCTAAAATATATAAAAAAGGGACGATCCTGTTTCAAAATAATTCAATGACGTTTAAAAAGAAAAAAGCTATGGGAGAAAATTGCGTAACTAGTAAAAGTTCCTCCGGCTTGAAAAATTGTCACCTACTATGATATCCCGTACTAGAAGCTAAAGTTGTTGGTTTTCTATACCAGTTTTACTCCAACAAAGTGAATAAATGAGTCAAAAATTTTCACTGAGTATTTTTCATATCGACAAAGAAACTCACTAGTCCATCTCTTTAATAACGTATAGTAAAAATGAATATTGGCAACAACTTCGTATCTATTTAGCACAAGCAAAATTTGACCTCTCTAAACTCTATTATGTAACATTGTTTCCGATCTTGTACACCAATTTTATTCCAGCAAAGCAAACGAATGGTTCAACGATCTTCGACGTCTGAATACTCAAAGCCTACGAAGAAGTGACGTTAGTCCTTCTGTCCAATATTTAGAAATAAATGGAGTCCAAGTATTCAACAATAATAATAAGAGAAAATCACCTATATGGTAAATGTCTCTCTGAGTTTAAAAACTATACCTTACCATAGTTTTAGTAAATTTTGTTTTATAAACTTGTTGGTCGTACTTCTATACATCAAAATAAACAGATACGTTAAGAAATTTGAAGATCTGAGTACCGCATGGAAACCCCAGTAATTCAACGGGGTACAGCTAGAAAAAGTATTTGTAGGAACTTCTTTAACCTCGTACAAACTTCTCTATATCGAAAAAACATTGTCTTTCCACAAATTCGATCTTATACTCTTGTTGATTATAAAAAGCCGTTTATATAAGATTCAACAAAATAAACGAATGTATCTGACATCTCAATAAAAAAAATCTGCAAAGAGGTCTCGTTAGTTATATCGTATTCTATCTTACAACAAACAGAATCCAAGCAGTCAATAACGTATAAAAAGAAGGAAGATTAGAAACATAACCATTTATTTAGTTTCTAGGGGTCTAAAGGCTTTAACCTACATCCTGTCCTTTATCCCTATCGATACAACTATTTTACTTTAACGAATTATACGAAGCTTAATAAGATTCTTTTATATTGTGTCAGATAGTAGTTCGTCATTTATATCATAATTTGATGTATGAGGGATCTGCTCAAAAAATTTCTAACATTAAGTATGGGCCAAGTATTTTTTGTTGTGTACATAAAAAATAAAGCAGTTTGTGGCAGTACTTACAAGTACAGTATGTGGTTTTGGTATTTCCGCTATCAAATATGAGTTATAGAGTGAATAATTTGCAAATCGAGTTTATGTAAAAATGGAATAAATTGGATTCCAAGAAATTTGGCCGTTTAAAGGAGTTGGTCGCCTGTTAGAGCTGCCCGTTACGAGAGCTTTCACTGTATTCGACAATGTTTGAAAACAAGCTATGGGAAATAACCATCTATCTAATCAAAATATCACCGGGTTGAAAAATTGTATCATCCTGAGATCTTATCCCATATACTTCAATATTATTTGTACTCCAACAAAATGAACAGATGTGTTACGAATTTTCAATATCTGAGTATTTTCAAAACGTGCAAAGAAGTATCGGTAATTCTGCAGTACAGCAGCGTATCACCAGAAGTGTATTAATAAATATTTCATCTACCATGTAGTACAAATTCCTCTGAGACGAAAAAAGTTACTTTTCTATAAATTCTAACCTATAATCTTGTTGGTCTAGCTTCTATACCAATTTTACTCCAACAAAGTAAAAAAATTTCGATATGTAGGTGCCTCTAAAGTATATAAAAAAGGGATGATCCTGTTTCAAAATAAATGGAATCCAGGTATTCAATGTCGTTTAGAAAGAAAGCAGCTATGGGAGAAAATTGTGTAACTAGTAAAAGTTCCTCCGGCTTGAAAAATTGACACCTACCATGATATCCCGTACTAGAAGCTAAAGTTGTTGGTCTTCTATACCAGTTTTACTCCAACAAAGTGAATAAATGAGGCAAAAATTTTCGCTATTTGAGTATTTTTCATATCGACAAAGAAACTCACTAGTCCACCTCTTTAATATCGTATAGTAAAAATGAATATTGGCAACAACTTCGTGTCTATCTAGCACAAGTAAAATTGACTTCTCTAAATTCTATTATGTAACTGTTTCCGATTTTGTATACCAATTTTATTCTAGCAATGCAAACAAATGGTTCAACAATCTTCGATATCTGAATACTCAAAGCCTACGAAGAAGTGACGTTAGTCCTTCTGTCCAATATTTAGAAATAAATGGAGTCCAAGCATTCGACAATAATAATAAAAGAAAATCACCTATATGGTAAATGTATCTCTGAGTTTAAAAGCTATACCTTACCATAGTTTTAGTAAATTTTGTTTTATAAACTTGTTGGTCGTACTTCTATACATCAAAATAAACAGATATGTTAAGAAATTTGAAGATCTGAGTACCGTATGGAAACCCTAGTAATTCAACGGGGTACAGCTAGAAAAAGTATTTGTAAAAACTTCATTAACCTCGTACAAAGTTCTCTATATCGAAAAATATTGCTTTTCCACAAATTCTATCTTATACTCTTGTTGATTATTAAAAGCCTTTTATATAAGATTCAACAAAATAAACGAATGCATCTGACATCTCAATAAAAAAAATCTACAAAGAGGTCTCGTTAGTTATATCACTTATATCGTATTCTATCTTACAACAAACAGAATCCAAGCAATCAATAACGTAAACATAATCATCTATTTAGTTTCTATGGGTCTAAAGGCTTTAACCTAAATCCCGCCCTTTATCCTTATCAATACAACTATTTTGCTTTAACGAATTATACGAAGCTTAATAAGATTCTTATATTTTGTGTCAGATAGTAGTTCGTCATTTATATCATAATTTGATGTATGAGGAATCTGCTCAAAAAAATTTCTAACATTAAGTGTGGGCCAAGTATTTTTTGTTGTGTACATAAAAAATAAAGCAGCTTGTGGCAGCACTTACAAGTACAGTATGTGGTTTTGTTGTTTCCGCTATCAAATATGAGTTATAGAGTGAATAATTTGCAAATCGACGGATCGTCTCGAGAGAATTTCTATTTGTATTTCTTTAAATTATCTTTTTAAGCATTCTCCTAAAACGATCATATGGTAATAGTTGCAATAAAAAGTTGCATGGATTTTGCTTGTCCTCTAGAAATAGGGTCCTACAAGGCGATATGAAACAATGTTGACATAGTAGTTCGTGTAGAATGCCAAATAGTTTTAACAGTACATTACTGTTGTTTTAGCTTTGATAGAGTGCGGTAGATGTTTAACAGGCATCCAGGTGTTGTTGAGTTGAGTAAGTTGAGTGTTTAGAAAGTAAGTTAATTTATAAACCATCATCGATAATAATAATAGCGTTTATTGCTTTGATATTCAAAAAATACATAAGCAAAAGTCATCAAAAATATAGAAGAGAACAGTTGAAATTATAATTTAGCACCGAAAAATTCATCTAAACTGTATGGTTCTAATTCACATAACATATGTAGATTCCTACGGAATAGACTTAGCAGATTTTACATAATTTGGTAGTTTATTATAACATTTCAGACTCCTATATACTAGACTGTTTTCAGACACAGAAAGCCGGTGTCTAGCGTAGCAGTAGTCAGACCTGTTCCTAGTTACGTATTGATGGCTAAAGACATTATCGCTAAGTAGATCTTCATTTTTAACTAAAAAGTTTAGTATCTGGAAAATATAAATACCGTAAATAGTTAATAGTTTATTCATTTTAAAAATGCCTCTACAAGATTCGTTATCATTTAAACGATACATAATACGTATGATTTTATTTTGCATTATAAAAACTCGGATCAAGTCGGTATTACCACCCCAAACACATGAAGTGAGGACAACAACATCCGAAATACAGACTATGCAGCACCGGAGGCTCTACTAGGTCTCGCAGCCGACGAAAAGCAAAACACATGCTGCTCATTTTGTTGCAAACGTACTGACACTGATCGCCACATCCAAGATGCCTGTCGACTGCAAGACCGAGCAGACGAACGACTTCCAAAACAGCGCAATCGTTGTTAAAAATAACGTTAGATGGGTATGTTTTATACTTGGGTTGGAAAAGAATTATTAGTTTTGCTATAGTTTAAAGACAAAACATTCCTTGTTAGCCAATCTTCAATATTCCTTTGATATGAATCGGCGTTTTTAGTTATTTCTGCCATAGTATCTCCTGTTATTAGAAAGGTAGTATCATCAGCATAATTTAACATTAGGCAATTATCGATGTTTGGACGTTTGACAGTATAGATATGGTTAAAATAGAGTAAAAATAAAAGTGGTCCGAATATACTACCTTGAGTAACACCTTTATTTAAGGTAAGAGTTTGTGACATATATACTGTGCTTCGAACGCAAAAGAACCAATTGTTGGCGGCATGAAAGATACGATTCAAACCATGTAAGAGCAGTACCCCTTATTCCGTAATTATCTAATTTCAACAAAAGTCGCCTATGATCTATACTATCAAACACCTTAGAAAGGCCCAACAGTACACCACAGGTAACCCTTTTTTGGTCCAGAGCTAACAAAACTGTCTTAAAGAAATCAAAAAATGCAGTCTCAATATTTCTGTTTTTCAAAAAATCATGTTGAAGTTTATCTAGTATATTGTACTTAATAACAAAATTATATAATCTCGTATACGCAACTTTTTCATATATTTTTGAAAAAAAAGTGAAAAGACTAATTGGCCTGTAATTAAGCAAATCATTCTTCAACCTTTCTTATAAAGGGGGATCACGACTGCATCTTTTTATAATTCAGGATAGCAACCAGTTTGAAAATTGTCATTAATAATACGACATAATGGTTCTGCATAAACATCAACGTAACCTTTTATAGAATTTAGAGGAATGTCATCTGCTCCAGACGATCTAGAGCTACTCAAACCCTTCACGATAGACATTAGCTCCCCTGAACAGATAGGAAAGAAATATAAAGAAAAATTCTTTTCATTAAGCTGCATATCGGCTGTACCGACAACGCATGAAATATGTGTGTTAGCAAACAGTTTGTTGAATTCATCAGCGAGTTGCTCCAGATTATCTGCCACGGGCAACTTAGGGGATTTATCCCTGCCTAAATGATTATTTAGGATCCGCGACATATCTTTATTTTTGTTAGTGGAATTCATAATTTGTTTATTATGCCTATTACATCTGTGAACGGTGAGACTACTGTCGTATAATTTTTTATAATATGCATAGGAAGGTTTATAAACAGTATCACTTACTATTTACTTAATTGTAATAAATTTTCCGGGACATTGGGTTTGCGAAGATGAAGGTATTAGCACATATTTTATGGGAAAGTATGCATTAAAGTACCCACAAAAGGTAATAAACACAGAAAACTTTTCGTTTGTACTGTAACGTTCACTAAATATTTCCTCCCAGTTTTTATTGGAAATTGAAGTTTTAAATTCAGAAATTTTTATATCACTAAACACACGAAATTTGTTATAACAATTGTTGAAAACTTTACTTTCGCATTCCGCTTCAGCGACAATAACCTTATGGTCGGAAAAATTTGTGTTGATTGTAGACACGGCATCAATTTTTAAAGATCTTATATTACTATGTACGATAAAGATGTTGTCTAATCATCTGGGGCCACTAGTAGGTTCCGCAACCATGATATTCGCTCCAAAGGATATTAGAATGTTTTTCAGTTGTTTACACTGGACATTTTCTCTTAGAAAATCTACGTTGAAATCGCCTGCTATAATTGTTGTCATGTATAAATTCGTGATAAGTTCCAATAATAACTCAAGTTTGGAACAAAAGCCCGTAAAATTGCTAGATGGCGATCTGTATACGTTAATAAGTACACATCGTCTACTTCCATAATAGAGATAAGAACTACAACATTCGAAAACCGAATCAACTGCCAAATTGTCAATTGAAGCAATAGGCACACCCGATAAATGGTTTGCGATATATGTAAACCGCTGAACCGCCTTGTATTAAGTGTGTGCGGCAATAGCTAGCTGCCAGTTTAAAGCCTGAAGTCTTCTATCATTGCTAATGATTTATACTGGAGCCAATGCTCAGTGAGCATAATAACGTTACAGTTTTTAAGCAAAGTCACTTCTATATTTAAACGATTACATGCCGTGGTTAAACATTGAACATTTTCACAATAGATCGAAAATCTAACTGATTTCTGATCTGTTAAGTTCTTCCGAAGCTTCATGTTCCATGAAAAAGGATTAACATAGGCTCCTACAGGCCAAATTTCTGGGTTTTTAAGCTCTTCAATTCTGTTTTCAGGTACTCCGATCTTAAGGACGTATATACATCTGGGTGTTTGGATTTCATCTAGTCAGAAACAATACCCGTAAATTTTTGGTCGTTAAGGTGGTTGAGAACATCCGCAGCCGTCACTGTTTTATCTGATCTAGTTAGGTATAAATATTTGTATTTGGTTACAGCTTTAAGATTAGATATCGTAGATGATCCTGATATTGTTTTAAACTTATTTTTAGTTTTTTTTCTTCTTGCAACTATTTGGAAATTATCCGTCTCAGCAGCTATCATTGACTCGGATATAGTGTCCATATCTTCTGTTCGAATGTAGGTTTTATTAAGGAGTCGGAATTTTTGGCCGCTTCTGTATAGAAAATTTTATTTATAACAATATCAGACTGTAAGTCTTTGTTTGAATTTAAGTTGTTATTTTTCTGATTCACTATCGCGAATTTCTTTTGTTTATTTATCCCATTTTCAGTTTTAGGATTTTTGCGTTGGTCTTGTTTTTGTGACCGGCTTTCTCTATTGGACATGATAACATTTTCTGGTATTTTATCTCCATCCTTTGACAAAGATTTAAAGTTTGTATTCAGTTTGCTGATTTCCTGCTTCAAGCCAAGGTTTTCTGTTTTTAATTTGTTAACTTCGATATGTAGATTACAGATTTGCGCTTCTAAATTGCAGTTATTAATATGCATTTTAATAACCTCACTTCTCAAAACATTAATCACTTCTTCACTAATTTTATTAATTGCAGCTTTTATCTTTGACGCAATAATTCCGTCAACATTCAATACTTCTCTCGTTCTTCTCTGTTCACAGAACTTCCGTAGCCACCGCGTTAATTACTACATTGCTCACATAGCCAGTTTTTAATCACCGGTTGATTTGAGTGTATATAACAATTCTTCTATGATATTTACATATTCCGTATAAAATGTAGTAGCACCTCATGACCCGTGACGCATAATTGAGTCATCATAACGAGACCCATTTTGAGAGCACACGCCACACTTCGGCATCGTAAATATATGTACATAGATGAATTATGATCATTGTTTCTCGATGATGTTTTCAATAGTTTATATTTTCACTTATTTTCTTTTTTTTTTTTTGCATTAAGGGATCAAAGCCCATCAGCCACATTACCATCGCAAAGCGTCAAATTGCAAAAACATTAAATTGTAATCGGACAGTCAACGAGAAACTTAATAAGGACTCTGAAAATGTAAACGTTGTTAGACCTTAGTAGTAGTATCATAGAAGTGGTTAATGCTACTTTAAATGCTACTAAATTCTCAAACAAATTCCGTCTTTGGTGCTCATAGTCTCGGCATGCTAAAATAAGATGATTTAAATTGCCCACCTCATGTGCAAGCTGAAGAATTTTAATTTTTAATTTGTGTAAATGGGAAGAGAAGCAACCATGTCGGAATTTTAATCTAGCATAGAGGCATAGAATAGGCGTATCGTGACACTCTAGAGTTACTATGCCAACGTGTACGAAAGATCGAGGGGCGGATTATGACATACTGCGTATGACGACATTCATATGAGGTTTGCCACCACCTACTTTCCCATTTATCTTCTAGAAAGAATCTTGAGGTTACACAAAACTTTCGATTCATGGATACTACGATGTTCTTCACCGTTAGCTGCTGGCTTAGCTAAAAAGTCAACTACCTTGTTAGGGAAGATCCTTACATGACTTTTAACCCAAAAGATTCTTACGTTGGTATTTTGTACTTTAAATTCAGCACACTTTGCAATTGTACCAAGCACAAGGGGGTGAATTTTAGCAAAACGCTTTCTGTCACAGTGCATTAAAAACACTTTGAGAGTCTGACATTACCACCGCTTTTTAAAACTCATTTCCTGTATACCTAATCTGAACGATCTACTGACATTATTATTAGCATCAAAAATCACACAACCACAACCATTCTTTAGCTTAGAGGCATCGGGATAGATAATAGCAGAGTAGGTAAAATTACTTATTAATTCTGAATGAAATGCTTTATCCTTCACAATGTAGCCCGTTAATTAGGAAACAAAATTGAAATAGGGGTAATATATTGACTGTCAATTGCTGGCAGACTTGGCTGACTAGTGATTTAGAGTTCGAAGTATATCGATAGGCTTCTGCAAGTAGGGTAGATTTTTTTTTTGCTCAATATGGAATGGTCAAATCTAAGGTGGACAATCGATGAATATTATTAAAAGCAGTGCTCTGACCGTTGATCTTTAATGTTACTGAATATTTGGTTGCCAAAAACTGCCTTCGCCTCCGCCTCCGTTCTTGCGGTTCCACGTTTAAGGCCTCCTGTGGAGTTGACCGCAATTACTCCCACGCATAGATTCTAAGCGCCTTATTCTGAATTATCCTCAGTCTATCCAAGTAATAAAAATTACTTGCATCGCCGTAAACAGGACACCTGTAATCCAGACGTGACCTAATACTAATATTGTTGAATAATCGTGCCACAAAAACGTCAGTTCTCCATTTGACTTTAAGGAAAAATCTAAGTACCTTCCACATTTAGCCACTACATGATCTATGTGATAGAACCACTTTAATTTATTGTCGATAATAAAGCTTAGGTACTTGACGACTTCTTTAGTGGCTACAGCACTGTTGTCTAAGTCAATATGGTTATCTGATTGAATTCTATGGCGCGAGAAAAAGACTACGTTCGTTTTTTCTATGGATAGATCGAAATCATTTGAAAAAAGTTAATTATTTGATTGATCCATTACATGGGAGAATGTATCTCGCAGTTTGGAAAATTCTTTTTCATAGCGACAATGCAAATGTCAGCATATTGAATAGTTTTAACACCCTGCCCCAGTAATTCTGTGATACTCTGCAGTATATGCTGAATAACGTTGGACTCAAAATTGACCCTTGTGCTAACCCTACATTAATCACTCTTGGACCAATAAAAGAATGATTATAAGCCCTAACATATATCAATCGATATCTGAAGATGTTTACTATATTATCTGCAATGTGTCTCTTTGAATTCCAGTAATTAAGTCTGTTACCGCATTAATTCTGCTCATTTGATTACGAAAACCGTATTGTTGGATGGGAAGTACGTTGTTCTTCTGCATCCACCATTCTAAGCGACCTTTAACCCAGCGTTCATAAGTTTTTAAAATGCAAGATAACAACAAGATCGGAATTGCGAATCTCTAACGGCATTCGATGTACTTAACGGTAGATTTAATTTATCTAACGAGAAAGGATGGATTAAAAAAGTATTCCCTGAATAAAAGCGGTTGATTATAGATCTTTTGTTTACCACCGTAATGGGGCCTATAGAATCTAAAAACGAAACTGCCACTTGTTCATCTATAAGTGAGTGATTATGTGTGGGCACTCTATGAAACTTCTTAATAGTACGCTAAATTTGCCTACATGGAGTATCTTTGTTTAGATTACTACAAAAATTGACCCAGCTGTTCCTCTTCATTTCCTTAAGGAACTGTTTACTATAAGCTATTACTTCTTGGGGTTTAACATAATTCCCGGAAGAGGGTCACTGCTTATATAGCTTCAAAAACACCTTCCACTCTGCCACTATTTTTGAGAACACTTCATCCTACCAAGGTGGTGGCGGCTTTCGACGGGGTTTGAAAGGACTTTTCTCTTTAAAACACTTATCTACGGCTTGCGTAAGAAAATCATATCAAAATGCTCGTTTTTCCTTAGTAGTGAGAACTTGCAAATCTTGGCGAAAGTGTAACTTACAATATTCTGTGAACTTAAGAAGACCTTCGTTCTTCCACTTAGCCGTGGGATAAATGGTAGTAACATCAGATGAGCCTTAAATTCTACACTATGATGAAATATTTCTCTCAAACCTCCGCATTTTAAGTTGACCCATTTCATTCCTATTAACGTATCAAAATATCTCAGCTTCATTCCTTCCTTTTGTTTTTCTAATCATCCCAATCTGAGGGCATGTTGTTAGTCCTCTTTTTGTGGTCTCCATTATGACAGTGTCTCCATATAGTCTACAAGAATTTCATTGTAGTAGTGTTAATAGAAGAGTTCTGAGAAGTAACCCTAATAGGTATGTTGTTTATTGTAGTAGACGCACATATTATAGCATATAACAAAGGGGTCATCTGGCTCTAATTTTGATAATCTAGCCTCATGAATTAATCAGTTGACAAATAGTTCACAAGCTTCCTCAGTATCATGCAATATCTTGGGCTCTTTGAAGTGCCATCCTGTTATCACATAATTAGAGTGATAAAGAGAATGCTTTAGCGATGCTGTTGTGCTACTGGTCCCAGGATCAAGAACGTTCAATATTGTTCTAATTTGCCTCTGCAGTGACATCTTTCCATCAAGCTCCAATTCAATTATTTCTTTCATTGACGATCTTATTTCTGGAATATTCTTATGTCTTTTATTGTATGCATTGGAAACATATATTCTTTTTAAAGAATGTATGTTTTCATCCGCGTGGAATGGAGTAGATTGGTTTGGCAGTGTTTACTAATCTTCTTTCGACTATAGTCGTATTGAAGCATCCTTCCATTCGATTGAAAAGTAATCATTTCCCATTGCTCTGCATCCTTTGAATAATATATTGATGGTTTTGATGACTTCATCACTTGGTGCGGGACTCTCTTCAACCCGAGAGCCTACAGTCTCTTTTTTGCATATTATTCTGCCAAAAGTATAGTATGCTTATCATCTCGTGTTTTTTTCTCATGAGGGAAGAACTTAGTAGGCATTTTATACTTAATTGCCCTTTCTTTATCTACCGATATGGGATATCTTAAGCTCATGATAGACATTGCACTTGCTAGGGGATTAGAATCTTTTCTACTTTTTCCAGATCTATCGATTCATTTTAGATTCATCAATGTTTGGCTTCTCAGGATTTTAGTTGATCTAGTGCTAGAGAATATTATTTTCTTAGCGTTCTTCAAAAGCATTTCTTTTAATGGACTAGTAGGTTTTTCTCCACTCATTGCAGCTGTTTATGTTTTAAGGATCTGTTTATACTCAACACCTATTTTGTTTCTCTTTGAAAAAGATTACAAATAAATCAAAAGCTCACAGTACAAAGAAAAGTTTTTCTTTTTGGTTGTCTGCAATTCCCAAAGATTCATTTCCATACCTTTTCACAGGCAAGTTGTGGTAGTACTCAGAATTAAGAAAAGTCAATACAATTCTGTTCTTCAATCTTCAAATGTTGTGTGTAATGTGATCGATCTATCAATCTTTTCTGTGAGGCTTCTACTATTAAAAGGAAGTGTAATTGAATAGTTAATTCACAATTTTCTAAATAATTTGATGGGTCTTTAATCCATAAATGATCAAGAATCAATTCCTTGTTACACTTAAATTCATGATTCAAGATGATCCACAAATCTCATTAAAAATAACTTTATTTTTGCAACATTTGTGAAAGGTTCAAATATCGTCTCCTCCATCTTTTTATGTCTGAATAAAACATGATCATTATCAGATTTACTTTTTGTATAATTATGGACAAAGTATTCTTTGTTGTGTTTTGTGCTATTCTAAGGCAATTTGTAGTAACTACAAAATAGTTACAACAGGTTAAAATGGATTGTAACTTTACTATTAATTTAGATAGCTTTGAAGTCTCCAAACTTTATTTTTTGAAGTCCGTAAGGTATTTCGTGAAGAAAAATGGACAATTTTAATGATAATTACACAATATAATGAACAGCATATTTGTATTTTTCTGAAAATCATATTTTTTAGGACGTTTTGAAAGCCGTAGAATGCCACATATAGCAAACTTGGGTGCTGCAGTCTTCGCATCTTTTTCTACCAAATATAAATGTTTGATTTGTTGGATTTTCGTCTGCAAAACTTTTGCTAAAGTAAATATTCACACAACGATTTTTTAATTACATCCATAGGAAATAATTCTTTTGTAAGATATAACGTGGTATTTCATGGTGGTTATCCAACAAATAGTTGGTATATATCAGGACAAATTCTTAATAAGTCTGTCTACAATTTCAAGGTTTGTATCAGGAAATATAAGCAAGATTTCTAAGCCAAGCATAGGTTATATACGTAGCTTCTTTTCAATCATTCTTGTTTCATCGCTTCTACCAAATTTTGCTGACGAATAAAGCACTACCCAATGTCCTTTACATCAGAAAATGATTTGTATAAAATCGGTGGTTCTTATTCTTTGATATTTATGATTGCCAATGTTCAGGAGGTAGCTTGTGTAGAAGAATAAATTGAATCTACCTGAGCAATCTTCTTTCTACGGAAATTATGGCAACCTCTATAAGTTGGCTAATTTGTGTCCTACCATATGCACTTCTCAGAAGGAAGTTCTCTTGGTCTTCCTTTAAATCAATTATCTAAAATATTCTCCTAAGTCTTATTGTTCTTATAGTAAAAAATTACTACATGGATTTTCCTTTTCTTCTAAAGCAATATGTTATGTTAAGGAGATGCTTCGTGTAGAACCATTTGACAATCCTCTCAAAATTCTCAAAGAAGGTATAAATTCAACATTCACCTATTAAGTATAAATAGTACATAATTATTATATTAAAATTGCATACTTCTACCTTATTCTGAAATATTCTTCCACCATATCTTGAACTCTCTCAGTGATTTACTTTCATTGATGTAATAGTTATCAAATGTATCATTTTTAATTGATGCATTAGATGTTGTAACTATTGCTGCTTGTTCGAAAATTCATTGGTTGACAATGGCACATTAACCTTTATCATATACGATCTTAATATATGATCTTTCAGATACAGGTAAAGACTCAATTTCTTTATTGCCGTGGCAAACCTTTCTTTAAAACTTCTATTTGTGTATTAAAATGAAATGCTGCATTTCATGCCCTCTCATTAGATGATGTATTTCAGCAGAAGTTGCTGAAATAAGGTTGTTTTCCTGTAGATACTGATACTATCTCTTCACATATATAGTCTTTCTTAATATATGATTAGCAGAAATAAAATTGAATAATGAATGTAATTGTGATAGTTCTGGAAACTGCGGCGCATTTACATTATTAGGTCACAAGATAAGCTTAAAATTAGTCTTAAGCCACGGTTCAAAATTTCTTTCGTTTATTTTTTTGCAATAGATAGTATTGTAGTGCAACCAAATATAGAAGTAAGATGAATGTTTAGTATATATACTTGATCAGTTTCCCAATTTTGTAAAAACTCATACAATCTTATATCATCTTTAGTGGATGTTTTTTCACAGGCAAGTTGTGGTAGAGTCAGTACAAGGCAGTCTTCTGTTCAATTTCTAGATGTAGAAACAACAGCGTGCAATTTGATGGTTCTAGGAAATCTTTTCTGCTAGGTTACTATTAAAAAAAATGTTATCGGATAACTACATAATTCATAATTTTCTAAATGATTTTATGGATGTTTAATCCATAAATGATGAATTCCTCGTTATATCTAAATTCAACAACCAAAATGATTCATAGATCTTCAAAAAAAATTGCTTTATTCCTATAACAATTGTCAAAGGTTCGAACATCGTTTCCTTCATTTCGTGAGGTCTCAATAAATTTTATTTAACAATAAGTGATCTGGTCAGATCTACTTTTTGTATATTCACAATCATTTTATATCAGTTTCATGGATTTTGAAAAACCTTTCATCAAATAAATAGTCATAAAATATTCTTTGCTCTATTTTGTGGTTTCCTAAAGCAATTTGTGATAACTAAACAAGCAGTTACTACAGCAATTAGGAACAAAAAGTGGATTGTAACTTTACTGTTGGTTTAAATAGTTTTGGGGGTATTCTAAGGATTCCTGTTTGTTTTCTTCTTTGCATATAAACTTCTTATTCTTGTGATCTGTGTTAGTATCCAGAAACATATATATGTTTCATCGAACATTTCTTTTGCAAGGTATTTCATTATTATTATTGTATTTTGTGATGATTATTCAACAACTAGTTGGTATAATGTACCAGTACATATTTCTTAATAAGCAATTTCGCGGATTGTATAAAGAAATTTGGGCAAGAATATTTTGCACTGTTTTCTTCAATCTTTTTTCATCCGTTCTACCAGATTTTGATAACAAATAATGCCCTATTCAATGCCTTTTAGATAAAAACATCTTTTGTATAAAATCAATGGTTTTTATTCCTTGATAATTATGAGTTGGCATATTTGTGAAACTTCTTCACACTCAAACATCTACAGCTTGCACTTTATCAGGAAAAACGTTTGTCATCAGGAAAAACATGTGTCTCTACAAATACTTGCTCCACATCTATCGTTAATTGCACATTGGTTACGTGATGACTTTCAATTGGTTCGTTTTGCCCAAATCAGTAAATATTTATTCTCAGTAGAAGTAAGCATTTCGTACAGCATTGCTACTGGCATAAACATTCTTGTCTTCATGTTGATATTAAGAAAGAGCAAATTCTTTTATTCTATTGTGATTTCTAATTATTGTGATCATAATCATAAATAGGTTCAATAGCATGCGTAGACGACATATCGTCTACGTCAAATGTAAGTTCTCTCAGCCAGGAGGCAATGTTCAGGAGGGAGTTTGTATAGAAGCGTAATGAATGCTGAAGACAGTGATCTTGTTTTCAATGAATTTATTGCAACATTTAAAAGGAAGCCTATTTATTACCTTATCTTCCATTGACATTTACTAAATATAAGTCCTCCGAAAAGCCAGAAGGCAATGTTCAGGAGGAAGTTCGTATAGAAGCGCTAGAAATGCTTAAGGCAGCAGTTATCTTTTTAATGAATTTATTGCAACATCTAAAAGGAAGCTTATTTTTTATCTTATCTTTCATTGACATTTTCTAAATATAAGTCCTCCGAAAAGCCAGAAGGCAATGTTCAGGAGGAAGTTCGTATAGAAGCGCTAGAAATGCTTAAGGCAGCAGTTATCTTTTTAACGAATTTATTGCAACATCTAAAAGGAAGCTTTATTTTTTATCTTATCTTTCATTGACATTTTCTAAATATAAGTCCTCCGAAAAGCCAGAAGGCAATGTTCAGGAGGAAGTTCGTATAGAAGCGCTAGAAATGCTTAAGGCAGCAGTTATCTTTTTAATGAATTTATTGCAACATCTAAAAGGAAGCTTATTTTTTATCTTATCTTTCATTGACATTTTCTAAATATAAGTTCTCAAAAGCCAAGAGGCAATGTTCAGGAGGAAGTTCGTATAGAAGCGCTAGAAATGCTTAAGGCAGCAGTCATCTTTTTAATGAATCTATTGCAATATCTAAAAGGAAGCTTATCTTTTTATCTTATCTTTCATTGACATTTTCTAAACATAAGTTCTCTCAAAAGCCAGGAGGTAATGTTCAGGAGGGAGTTCGTATAGAAGCGCTAGGAATGCTTAAGACATCAATCATCTTTTCAACGAATTTATTGCAACATCTACAAGGAAGCTTATTCTTTTCCTTATCCTTCACTGACATTTCCAAAATAAAAGTTCTCTCAAAAGCCAGGAGGCAATGTTCAGAAGGGAGTTCGTATAGAAGCGCTAGGAATGCTTAAAACAGCAATCATCTTTTCAACGAATTTACTGCAACATCTAAAAGGAAGCTTATTTTTTTTCCTTATCCTTAAAAATCCTTAAAATATACATACCTCTACCTGTGGTTGATTTTTAAAACGAAGTAAGTTAACGATACAGCATCCTGAATCATGGTTGACAGCTAGACTATTGCAGCTTTTTCATTTTTATTTCCAAACGTCTAGAATGATCTATCGTTTAATAGCTTTCCTTTGTCATTTTTGCGAAAGGGAATGTAGATGACATCCTTTTTCTCTATATTCAAATGGAATCACTATTTAATATGTTCTTCTGAGACATTTTGGAGCAAGTAAATAAGAAACAGTTATTAGGTCAATAGAATCTCTTATTTATATTCTCCAATACATAGGGTTCTTCAAAAGTAAGTTCCTAATTTGAAATGGCCTTAACTTTACCAGAGTTGAAAATAAAAACACCAAATTGTTCGTAAAGAAATGAGGTTTTATCTTTAAAAGAAGAAACAAGAAAAACTTTGACTACCATCGTTAAATAATATTTTAGTCCACTTTGAAACGATTCGAAGCTTTAGGAGGCAAGTGCTCAATCATCTTAAAATAAAATTTTATAAATCGTTTCAGCTAAAAATTTGAAGCAGCGTTTTCTTTCCAAATTTCTTTTTTATGTATTTGATGGCGTAATTTCAGTTTATTCTTGAAATTAATCTTGTTTATTTTTCGAAACTAACATGAGAACGGTGTTTAAAAGCCGGGCCAAGTATTAGTAGAAACAAACTAACGATTTTAAAACCGTGTTCACAAAATATTTCGTTTAGATTAGTGAATAACCGCGATAGAAGCCTAAAAACTGTATGTGCATCAAATCTAATCATTCTTGTGTCTTTTACAACTTAAATGATCGTATTGAATGGTTATCGTTTGGAGAATTGACTTTAAATGTAATCTTTATCAAGGAAAAAGGTGGTCACGTTCAGGAGGTAGCTGGCAACGAAGAAGTAGATTGTTATCCGTAGAAGATGATCAAATACTACTTTTAGGTGCTCGCTAAAGCCAAGTAGCATATCTTTCTGATTTTCCATGTTTTCTTTTTTTAAAAACATTTGTATGACACTGATTCAATATTTTTCCAATATAAGTTCCTGGTACAGAATTCACTATACACCCTATAAGAAAAGGTTAAGATTAATATTTTCCACAAACTTTTGTTCTACTATATATGATTATATGACAATGCAAATCCCTCCGATGATGGGAGAACGGCGAATCCAGGAGGAACGGTAGGCGGCTGACTCCCTGACGTCACGTCGCCACCTTGTAACCTCTGGAGATCAACAAATTCAAAAGAATCCAAGTCATTTTAATTGTGCAAAAAGGATTGTCGGACTTGATTGTCTGTGTCTGTTGTAGTCAGAATTATGTCAGGTTTTTTTATAAAAAAAAATAGGTGCTATATGACTAAAATGGATAAGAATTTTAGTCAACGAGATGCCTGTTAACGAATCGTGCACTTATTAACTTTGTTCGCAGAGTAAATCTTAAATAGCGCAATAACAGTTGGATTTTAGTTGTGGATTTCTCTCCACTCTAAAGTAAGTTTACTTAAAATGCCATACTGGGATGAAATATAATAAAATAAAACAACAATTTTGATCTTCTTTTTTCATAATTGAAGCACATGGGCTAGGACCCCGAGGTGCCAAAGTTATATCCAGAAGTAACGTTCAGATCAACTGCGCAAAACTTGAAGGTGTCTTCGGGGATACACATTTCACATTCCGGGGTCTGTCGGAACGACTAACACTTTTAAACATAACAGGAAAATAGATAGCGGAATATAAGTGTAAGAGTTTCGTTAAATGATTTGTATGGCCCGAAACCATAGTCTCATCCGATTCTTGTAACTTTTGGCTATTCTGATTATTTTCCATTTTTTGAAACCTCACAAAACTTTGATCTATAAGAATTATGATCTATTTCTATATGCTCCATGTGAAACTCCCAATAATCTCCACTTGCGAAAATTTCTTTCATATTTGAAATTAGCTGACTGATCCCTCATCAACAACAAAGGCTTTTGGTGTCGAATGAAAGAGATTCATGATGTTTATGATGATTTATCCTATTTTTCACTCAGAACTTAATAGTGCAGTTGAGAGCCTCTTCGACATCCCCATGAAGGCTTGTTGCTTTTTCCCATGTCATGGCTATGTTTCCTTTTTGTGATATCCCCATTAGTTCATTGCAAAAGATCTCTTTATCATTGATGCTTAAATTGTTTAGCTTTCTTGTTACCGTTGCGGGTTGATCTATGATAGAAATGCTGTTTTCAATCTTCTTCTGAATACCCATTTCTATTTGTGTGATATGATTTATTTTGTACTCTTCTAGAAATGTTTTCAGAACTGCTTATGGATACCATTATTGGATTATTTATTTATATTTTGATCCACTTTTATCTTTAAATAATAGAGCAAAAATTATTAATATAATTTTAAAATTATTCATTCATTTCAAGTGTTTACTTGAAAGGTAGAATACATACTCGCTAACATTTCTAATATCTTTCTCAAACTATTTTTTCCATAATTTTCCTCTTAAAATTTGTGGTTTTCTAATTACACGAACAACCAATTTCATAAACAATCAATATGTATACGTTTTTATATTTGGTACAAATTAGTGTCAGATTAGGACTGATAGGTAGTGGAATATTGTGGAATAATGAAGATATGTGTTATCGTATGGTTCTTGCTATTATTTCTTTGCTTGTCTATTAAAAATATAGTGATTATTGCTTACTATAATCCAAAACTGGAATAAATAAATGTAATCGTTACGTAATTAATGTGTTGCGAGTTTTTATAACCGATTGATGTATTTTGCTTCCGTCAGCTATTATGCTATAATTGTTTCCTTGGAATTATCCGACGTAATTAATTACTGAAAAAATTCGTCCACGGCGAGAAGTCGAACCCCACATCTCTTGCTTGCCGGGTAGGCGTGATACCCACTACACTTCCACAGTCCGCGTGGTGTCTAAGGAAAAAATTATAAATTTTCTAACCGATATTTCTGAACCTGGTATTTGTGAAGCTGGAGATGTTCAAAACTATCAATACTTTTATGGGTTTGGACGTCCTTTTTCTATTTCTAGTCTTAATTTTCTTAGCGGTTTCTGTTCCACGCACTGTTGTATGCATTTCCACTAATGTTTGAAGATAACTAAACTGCCCTTCAATAAATATAGTAATTCTCTTATTTCTGGTGTACGTAGTACCCACGAGTGCAACATATGTATTTGATAATTTCATCTACGCAACAGTTTCAACATATTTCCTTGCCAAACAGGCACTTATTCTAATTACTAGGCTAATGTTCATTCGAATTGGATCTGTTCTCAATCGCTAGAAGACGTCTTTTTCGAATTATTCCTATATTTGCGGCTAAAAGTCTATATTCCGAATACCACTTATGGTTCCTTAGAAAAGTCGATCTTCGTGGATCAGTGAATCAGTGATTTAGCCACACTATCACAATTCTGTTCTATTTTACCTCGGTCTTCAACTTAGGAAATTTTCTTTCAAATGCTGTCGTATAAAGTAGCAAAACATGCGATTTCCGCAGTATCTAAATGCCAACACTGCTATTCTACTGCCTAGAACAGTTTCACGTAGAGTGGAAAGCTACGCTAATATGATCAGTACTGAAAGATGAAAATCCTAAACACAGCGTCCTTTCCTTTTGTTGGAAGCGGTTGGAATTTTTAAAAATTAATTTATCACTACAACTTGTTCGCCGGGTTACTGGGTTCGCCTACGATGTTTATCTGAAGAATTTTCTTGAAAATGTTATCCAAAGTAACAAAGCACGCGCAATTTACACATTATTTAAGTGTCAGTACTACTAATCTATCATTTAATAGTCTACGTTGTGAATACAATTTCTGCCGGTTGAGAAGATCTTGAGCTTAGATCCTACTCAGGACTTCCATTTCTTTTGGTATATCTGATTCTAACAGAAAGCTACATAAATATGACTAGAACTGAAAGATGAACATTTTTAAACTTCAATCAATTATTAGGACTTGTTTGTACCGGGTTCGCCTCCGTTGTTCAACTGAAGATTTTTTCTTCGAAATGCTACCATAAAGTAACAAAGCACGTGCGATTTACATGGCATCTAAGTGTTGGTATTATCAATCTACTGTGTTTAACAGTCTTTTACACTATAGAGATGTGTCCTGTAGTAGTACTTGGGTTACTTGGCTTATCCAATTTATACCCCAAATCATCATTTTTAGAGTTACGCGTAGTGTGGAACGATGGAAGACGTTTAATGGTCTTCGTTCTAAACACAATTCCTTCCGGTTAAGGAGATTTTGAGTTTATATCCTAATAGGGATTTATACTTCTTTTGATATATCTGATTTCAGGGTTAACAGAAAGCTATGCAAATAGGTATGGTGCTGAAAGATTTACTTTGTTGGAAACTGTTGGAATTTTTAAAAATTCAATTTATTATTACAACTTGTTTGAACCGAGTTTGCCTCCAATGTTCAACTGAAGATTTTTTTCTTCTAAGTGTCATACAAAGTAATAAAGCACGTACAATTTACACAGTTTCTAACTGTCGGCTTTACCAACGTACTGCGCATAATAGTTTCTAAATTGTAAAGATGTGTTCTGTAGTGTTCAAATTGAAAGCACTTGGGCTTATCCAATATATACCTCAAATCATCATTTCTGGAGTTACCGTGGAAGTTGGAAGTCGTTTAATAGCCTATGTTCTGAACACAATTCCTCCTAGTTAAGGAGATTTTAGGTGTATAACCTAGTGAGGACTTATATTTCGTTTGATAAATCTGATTCCAAGGTTAACAGAAAGCTATACATATGTGACTGGTACTGAAAGATGAACATTCTAAACACCGTTTCCCTTTATTTTGTTGGAAACTATTGGAATTTTTAAAAATTCAATTCATTATTACAACTTGTTTGAACTCGGTTTACATCGGATGTTCAACTGAAGATTTTTCCTTCGAAATGTCATACAAAGTAACAAAGCACGTGCAATTTATACAGTATGTAAGTGTCGGCTTTACCAACCTACTATGCATAATAGTTTCTAAATTGTAAAGATGTCTTCTGTAATATTAAATTTGAAAGCACTTGGGCTTATCCAATTTACACCTCAAATCATCATTTCTGGAGTTACCGTGGAAGTTGGAAGTCGTTTAATAGCCTACGTTCTGAGCACAATTCCTCCTAGTTAAGGAGATTTTAGGTGTATAACCTACTGTGGACTTATATTTCGTTTAGTATATCTGATTCCAAGGTTAACAGAAAGCTATGCAGATATGACTAGTACTGAAAGATGAACATTCTAAACACCGTTTCCCTTCATTTTGTTGGAAACTGTTGGAATTTTAAAAAATTCAATTCATTATTACAACTTGTTTGAACTGGGTTTGCCTCGGATGTTCAAGGGAGATTTTTTCTTCGAAATGTCATACAAAGTAACAAAGCACGTGCAATTTATACAGTATGTAAGTGTCGGCTTTACCAACCTACTATGCATAATAGTTTCTAAATTGAAAAGTTGTCTTCTGTCATATTAAATTTGAAAGCACTTGGGCTTATCCAATTTACACCTCAAATCATCATATCTGGAGTTACCGTGGAAGTTGGAAGTCGTTTAATAGCCTACGTTCTGAACACAATTCCTCCTAGTTAAGGAGATTTTAGGTGTATAACCTACTGTGGACTTATATTTTGTTTAGTATATCTGATTCCAAGGTTAACAGAATGCTATGCAGATATGACTGGTACTGAAAGATGAACATTCTAAACACCGTTTCCTTTCATTTTGTTGGAAACTGTTGGAATTTTTAAAAATTCAATTCATTACAACTTGTTTGAACTGGGTTTGCCTCGGATGTTCAAGGGAGATTTTTTCTTCGAAATGTCATACAAAATAACAAAGCACGTGCAATTTATACAGTATGTAAGTGTCGGCTTTACCAACCTACTATGCATAATAGTTTCTAAATTGTAAAGATGTCTTCTGTAATATAAAATTTGAAAGCACTTGGGCTTATCCAATTTACACCTCAAATCATCATTTCTGGAGTTACCGTGGAATTTGGAAGTCGTTTAATAGCCTATGTTCTGAACACAATTCCTCCTAGTTAAGGAGATTTTAGGTGTATAACCTAGTGAGGACTTATATTTCGTTTGATAAATCTGATTCCAGGGTTAACAGAATGCTATGCAGATATGACTGATACTGAAAGATGAACATTCTAAACACCGTTTCCCTTTATTTTGTTGGAAACTGTTGGAATTTTTAAAAATTCCATTCATTATTACAACTTGTTTGAACTCGGTTTGCCTCGCATATTCAACTGAAGATTTTTCCTTCGAAATGTCATACAAAGTAACAAAACAGGTGCAATTTATACAGTATGTAAGTGTCGGCTTTACCAACCTACTATGCATAATAGTTTCTAAATTGTAAAGATGTGTTCTGTAGTATTCAAGTTGAAAGCACTTGGACTTATCCAATGTATACCTCAAATCATTTCTGGAGTTGCCGTGGAAGTTGGAAGTCGTTTAATAGCCTACGTTCTGAACACAATTCCTCCTAGTTAAGGAGATTTTAGGTGTATAACCTACTAAGGACTTATATTTCGTTTGATAAATCTGATTCCAAGGTTAACAGAAAGCTATGCAGATATGACTGATAGTGAAAGATGAATATTCTAAACACCGTTTCCCTTTATTTTGTTGGAAACTGTTGGAATTTTTAAAAATTCCATTCATTATTACAACTTGTTTGAACTCGGTTTGCCTCGGATGTTCAACTGAAGATTTTTACTTAGAAATGTCATACAAAGTAACAAAACAGGTGCAATTTATACAGTATGTAAGTGTCGGCTTTACCAACCTACTATGCATAATAGTTTCTAAATTGTAAAGATGTGTTCTGTAGTATTCAAGTTGAAAGCACTTGGACTTATCCAATGTATACCTCAAATCATTTCTGGAGTTGCCGTGGAAGTTGGAAGTCGTTTAATAGCCTACGTTGTGAACACAATTCCTCCTAGTTAAGGAGATTTTAGGTGTCTAACCTACTGAAGACTTATATTTCGTTTGATAAATCTGATTCCAAGGTTAACAGAAAGCTATGTAGATATGACTGGTACTGAAAGATTAACATTCTAAACACCGTTTCCATTTATTTTGTTGGAAACTGTTTGAATTTTGAAAAATTCAATTCATTATTACAACTTGTTTGAACTGGGTTTGCCTCGGATGTTCAAGGGAGATTTTTTCTTCGAAATGTCATACAAAGTAACAAAGCACGTGCAATTTATACAGTATGTAAGTGTCGGCTTTACCAACCTACTATGCATAATAGTTTCTAAATTGAAAAGTTGTCTTCTGTAATATTAAATTTGAAAGCACTTGGGCTTATCCAATTTACACCTCAAATCATCATATCTGGAGTTACCGTGGAAGTTGGAAGTCGTTTAATTGCCTACGTTCTGAACACAATTCCTCCTAGTTAAGGAGATTTTAGGTGTATAACCTACTGTGGACTTATATTTTGTTTAGTATATCTGATTCCAAGGTTAACAGAATGCTATGCAGATATGACTGGTACTGAAAGATGAACATTCTAAACACCGTTTCCTTTCATTTTGTTGGAAACTGTTGGAATTTTTAAAAATTCAATTCATTACAACTTGTTTGAACTCGGTTTGCCTCGGATGTTCAACTGAAGATTTTTACTTAGAAATGTCATACAAAGTAACAAAACAGGTGCAATTTATACAGTATGTAAGTGTCGGCTTTACCAACCTACTATGCATAATAGTTTCTAAATTGTAAAGATGTGTTCTGTAGTATTCAAGTTGAAAGCACTTGGACTTATCCAATGTATACCTCAAATCATTTCTGGAGTTGCCGTGGAAGTTGGAAGTCGTTTAATAGCCTACGTTGTGAACACAATTCCTCCTAGTTAAGGAGATTTTAGGTGTCTAACCTACTGAAGACTTATATTTCGTTTGATAAATCTGATTCCAAGGTTAACAGAAAGCTATGTAGATATGACTGGTACTGAAAGATTAACATTCTAAACACCGTTTCCATTTATTTTGTTGGAAACTGTTTGAATTTTGAAAAATTCAATTCATTATTACAACTTGTTTGAACTGGGTTTGCCTCGGATGTTCAAGGGAGATTTTTTCTTCGAAATGTCATACAAAGTAACAAAGCACGTGCAATTTATACAGTATGTAAGTGTCGGCTTTACCAACCTACTATGCATAATAGTTTCTAAATTGAAAAGTTGTCTTCTGTAATATTAAATTTGAAAGCACTTGGGCTTATCCAATTTACACCTCAAATCATCATATCTGGAGTTACCGTGGAAGTTGGAAGTCGTTTAATTGCCTACGTTCTGAACACAATTCCTCCTAGTTAAGGAGATTTTAGGTGTATAACCTACTGTGGACTTATATTTTGTTTAGTATATCTGATTCCAAGGTTAACAGAATGCTATGCAGATATGACTGGTACTGAAAGATGAACATTCTAAACACCGTTTCCTTTCATTTTGTTGGAAACTGTTGGAATTTTTAAAAATTCAATTCATTACAACTTGTTTGAACTGGGTTTGCCTCGGATGTTCAAGGGAGATTTTTTCTTCGAAATGTCATACAAAATAACAAAGCACGTGCAATTTATACAGTATGTAAGTGTCGGCTTTACCAACCTACTATGTATAATAGTTTCTAAATTGTAAAGATGTCTTCTGTAATATAAAATTTGAAAGCACTTGGGCTTATCCAATTTACACCTCAAATCATCATTTCTGGAGTTACCGTGGAATTTGGAAGTCGTTTAATAGCCTATGTTCTGAACACAATTCCTCCTAGTTAAGGAGATTTTAGGTGTATAACCTAGTGAGGACTTATATTTCGTTTGATAAATCTGATTCCAGGGTTAACAGAATGCTATGCAGATATGACTGATACTGAAAGATGAACATTCTAAACACCGTTTCCCTTTATTTTGTTGGAAACTGTTGGAATTTTTAAAAATTCCATTCATTATTACAACTTGTTTGAACTCGGTTTGCCTCGGATGTTCAACTGAAGATTTTTACTTAGAAATGTCATACAAAGTAACAAAACAGGTGCAATTTATACAGTATGTAAGTGTCGGCTTTACCAACCTACTATGCATAATAGTTTCTAAATTGTAAAGATGTGTTCTGTAGTATTCAAGTTGAAAGCACTTGGACTTATCCAATGTATACCTCAAATCATTTCTGGAGTTGCCGTGGAAGTTGGAAGTCGTTTAATAGCCTACGTTGTGAACACAATTCCTCCTAGTTAAGGAGATTTTAGGTGTCTAACCTACTGAAGACTTATATTTCGTTTGATAAATCTGATTCCAAGGTTAACAGAAAGCTATGTAGATATGACTGGTACTGAAAGATTAACATTCTAAACACCGTTTCCATTTATTTTGTTGGAAACTGTTTGAATTTTGAAAAATTCAATTCATTATTACAACTTGTTTGAACTGGGTTTGCCTCGGATGTTCAAGGGAGATTTTTTCTTCGAAATGTCATACAAAGTAACAAAGCACGTGCAATTTATACAGTATGTAAGTGTCGGCTTTACCAACCTACTATGCATAATAGTTTCTAAATTGAAAAGTTGTCTTCTGTAATATTAAATTTGAAAGCACTTGGGCTTATCCAATTTACACCTCAAATCATCATATCTGGAGTTACCGTGGAAGTTGGAAGTCGTTTAATTGCCTACGTTCTGAACACAATTCCTCCTAGTTAAGGAGATTTTAGGTGTATAACCTACTGTGGACTTATATTTTGTTTAGTATATCTGATTCCAAGGTTAACAGAATGCTATGCAGATATGACTGGTACTGAAAGATGAACATTCTAAACACCGTTTCCTTTCATTTTGTTGGAAACTGTTGGAATTTTTAAAAATTCAATTCATTACAACTTGTTTGAACTCGGTTTGCCTCGGATGTTCAACTGAAGATTTTTACTTAGAAATGTCATACAAAGTAACAAAACAGGTGCAATTTATACAGTATGTAAGTGTCGGCTTTACCAACCTACTATGCATAATAGTTTCTAAATTGTAAAGATGTGTTCTGTAGTATTCAAGTTGAAAGCACTTGGACTTATCCAATGTATACCTCAAATCATTTCTGGAGTTGCCGTGGAAGTTGGAAGTCGTTTAATAGCCTACGTTGTGAACACAATTCCTCCTAGTTAAGGAGATTTTAGGTGTCTAACCTACTGAAGACTTATATTTCGTTTGATAAATCTGATTCCAAGGTTAACAGAAAGCTATGTAGATATGACTGGTACTGAAAGATTAACATTCTAAACACCGTTTCCATTTATTTTGTTGGAAACTGTTTGAATTTTGAAAAATTCAATTCATTATTACAACTTGTTTGAACTGGGTTTGCCTCGGATGTTCAAGGGAGATTTTTTCTTCGAAATGTCATACAAAGTAACAAAGCACGTGCAATTTATACAGTATGTAAGTGTCGGCTTTACCAACCTACTATGCATAATAGTTTCTAAATTGAAAAGTTGTCTTCTGTAATATTAAATTTGAAAGCACTTGGGCTTATCCAATTTACACCTCAAATCATCATATCTGGAGTTACCGTGGAAGTTGGAAGTCGTTTAATTGCCTACGTTCTGAACACAATTCCTCCTAGTTAAGGAGATTTTAGGTGTATAACCTACTGTGGACTTATATTTTGTTTAGTATATCTGATTCCAAGGTTAACAGAATGCTATGCAGATATGACTGGTACTGAAAGATGAACATTCTAAACACCGTTTCCTTTCATTTTGTTGGAAACTGTTGGAATTTTTAAAAATTCAATTCATTACAACTTGTTTGAACTGGGTTTGCCTCGGATGTTCAAGGGAGATTTTTTCTTCGAAATGTCATACAAAATAACAAAGCACGTGCAATTTATACAGTATGTAAGTGTCGGCTTTACCAACCTACTATGTATAATAGTTTCTAAATTGTAAAGATGTCTTCTGTAATATAAAATTTGAAAGCACTTGGGCTTATCCAATTTACACCTCAAATCATCATTTCTGGAGTTACCGTGGAATTTGGAAGTCGTTTAATAGCCTATGTTCTGAACACAATTCCTCCTAGTTAAGGAGATTTTAGGTGTATAACCTAGTGAGGACTTATATTTCGTTTGATAAATCTGATTCCAGGGTTAACAGAATGCTATGCAGATATGACTGATACTGAAAGATGAACATTCTAAACACCGTTTCCCTTTATTTTGTTGGAAACTGTTGGAATTTTTAAAAATTCCATTCATTATTACAACTTGTTTGAACTCGGTTTGCCTCGGATGTTCAACTGAAGATTTTTCCTTCGAAATGTCATACAAAGTAACAAAACACGTGCAATTTATACAGTACGTAAGTGTCGGCTTTACCAACCTACTATGCATGGTATTTTATAAATTGTAAAGATGTCTTCTGTAATATTAAATTTGAAGGCACTTGAGCTGATCCAATTTACACCTCAAATCATCATTTCTGGAGTTACCGTGGAAGTTGGAAGTCGTTTAGTAGCCTACGTTCTGAACACGATTCCTCCTAGTTAAGGAGACTTTAGGTGTATAACCTACTAAGGACTTATATTTCGTTTGATAAATCTGATTCCAAGGTTAAGAGAAAGCTATGCAGATATGACTGGTAGTGAAAGATGAATATTCTAAACACCGTTTCCCTTTATTTTGTTGGAAACTATTGGAATTTTTAAAAATTCAATTCATTTAAAAACTTGTTTGAACTCGGTTTGCCTCGCATATTCAACTGAAGATTTTTCCTTCGAAATGTCATACAGGGTAACAAGACACGTGCAATTTATGCAGTATGTAAGTGTCTGCTTTACCAACCTACTATGCATAATAGTTTCTAAATTGTAAAGATGTCTTCTGTAATATTAAAGTTGAAAGCACTTGGGCTTATCCAATTTACACCTCAAATCATCATTTCTGGAGTTACCGTGGAAGTTGGAAGTCGTTTAATAGCCTACGTTCTGAACATAATTCCTCCTAGTTAAGGAGATTTTAGGTGTATAACCTACTAAGGACTTATATTTCGTTTGATAAATCTGATTCCAAGGTTAACAGAAAGCTATGCAGATATGACTGGTACTGAAAGATTAACATTCTAAACACCGTTTCCATTTATTTTGTTGGAAACTGTTTGAATTTTGAAAAATTCAATTCATTATTACAACTTGTTTGAACTCGGTTTGCCTCGGATGTTCAACTGAAGGTTTTTCCTTCAAAATGTCATACAAAGTAACAAAGCACGTGCAATTTGTACAGTATGTAAGTGTCGGCTTTACCAACCTACTATGCATAATAGTTTCTAAATTGTAAAGATGTGTTCTGTAATATTCAAGTTGAAAGCACTTGGGCTTATTCAATTTATACCTCAAATCACCATTTCTGGAGTTACCGTGGAAGTTGGAAGTCATTTAATAGCCTATGTTCTGAACACAATTCCTCCTAGTTAAGGAGATTTTTAGTTTATATCCTACTGAGGATTTCTATTTCATTTGGTATATCTGACTCCAAGATTAACAAAAAGCTACATAAGTATAACTGGTACTGAAAGAAGAACATCCGAAATATAGTGTCCTTTACTTTTAGTGGAGACTGTTAGAATTTTTTAAAAGTCAATATATTATGGCAACTTACTCGAACCGTGTTTGCCTTCTATCTTCTACCGTTTTTGAAATGTTATCGTACTAAACACTAAAGCACGTGCAGTTTGCGCAATATGTAAATATTAGCATTCTTAATCTACTGTATTTAATAGTTTCTAAATTGTAAAGATGTTTTTAGTATGATTAAAATTGAATGTATTTGAGCTTATTCAATTTTTGCTCCAAATTTCCCTATTTGTAGTTATACGTTCAGTAAAAACATGGAAGTCATAGCCTACATTCTGAACACAATTCCTCCCAGTTAAGGAAATTTCCCACTGAGGACTTCTATATATTTTGGCCCTCTCTGATTCCAAGGTTAACAGAGAGCTATGCAAATCTGATACTTAGAGGAGAAGATTAGAAATGTGGTGTCCTCGTTTTTTAGTGAAGACTGCTAGGATTTTTAAAGATTTAATACACTACGGCAGCTTATTCGAACCGTGTTTGTCTTCAATCTTCACCTTAAAACTTTTTATAAAATGCTTTGAATGTTAACATGGTTGATCTACGGTTTCTCCTAGTTGAAGAGATTTCAAGCTTATACCTTACTGAGGACTTTTCCTGATTTTAATCTCATTCTATGGCTAACCCTAAGCTGTGGAAAGGTATCATTCTAGATGTGGTATCGCTTTGTGTCGTTGGACTCTGTTCGGATTATTAATTCAGTTTGTTATAATTTATTCGATTAACGTTTCTCTTCCACCTTTTTCTTTTCTTTTAAATGTGCTCATACAAAACAACAAAACACATGGCGTTTACGCAGTGTCTAAATGTCAGCATTGTTAGTCTATTCCCTTTTGCTGAAGATATTTGAGATTATCAAATTTGTACACTAAATCTTCAGCGTAGGATTCAAATTCAGAAAGAGAAATATAAAAACAATTTTCGACTTTTTCACTCCAGGTCTTTTGATAGAGAGATTTTAAGTTAATGTCGTAGTTATGACAAAAGGAAGGCGGAAAACTACCCAAATTTTACTTGTATTAAAAGGTAAATATTCTCGGTAAATCAATTTATTAAGTGAATTTTGACAAATTGTATCTACATACGTTGTAAGCAAGGTATCTGAATTTTATTGGAAAGCAAACCAGCGAGTTGTTTTAATCCGCAATATCACCTTCTGTGGCCATCTACAGCTGCTTTCCTAGACCTCGGTGCGTCTTAAATTTTGTGGTTTCTTCAAATGGATAGGGTCCACTTGTGAATGTGTGAAAATGACTACCCGTCTGGTGATCTTACTGCCTTTAAAATTACTGCACTATCGTCGAAGTTTAATTTCGTTAAGTTGACAATTGATTGTGCAGTTCGGAAATGCAAAACGTTGTTGTGCTACTTAAACTTGATCCTCTGATTGTAAATACAATATAAAAGTAAATTATTGTCTGTTTATATTAATATGCATATAAGAGATGGGAAGCAAATGGATTATCAAATCGTTTTCCGATGTAGTTCCAAAGTGTAACTACTTTATGACTTTTTGTTTGTCATCTTTTTTATTTTGCAAAGTATCGTAATTTTGCGCATTCGCCACGGTAAATTCTGTATATTCTTTCTATATTTCTGTTTTTAAATATATACATATATGGGCATTTCTTTGTAAATCAATATTTATTTCTTTGCATGAACATTTCTCTTTAGGCTTCATGATACCGTCTTATTTAATGACATGCGGTACCAATGGAATCATGATTGACCCCAAAAGTTTTACTGTATTATACGATACCTATCACGCAGAGCAACTTATAGCAGAAACGAATACTCAACCAGTTTGCAAGTAATTTGTTCGAATAATAAATAAATATAAAGTTTGCACTGTGAACAGAAAATAATTTGGTGATTATTACAGAGAAAGCGACTGTAATTTTTACATCTAATTGAATGCTTTCTGTCCAAATTTCTTTCCTGACGTTTGCCACGTTTTAATTTTGCCACCTTCTGAGCTTGCTCTTGTGATGTGGAAAGTGTTTGTAGCTCTGTGTTAGCAGCTGTGAGCTGTTTACCATGTTCCAACAGAAACTGTCGCTATTTGTAGGCTTTCTTTTCTTTTGATCACTAATATCTGTGATATAGAAAATTGTAACAAGTCATCTGCCCGTCTGTCACTACGGTATATGTTCGTACAAGTTTATCAACACCTGCTTTTGTTTTATTGTAATCAATAATTATTTTCGGTTTTTTCTTGCCATTCACAGAAATTTCAGTGGTGTCGTGTGCCGTGGACAGCAAAGTATCCATCTTCTCCCTTTTTTGAGCAGAATCTATTAAACGCTTGGGGAGCTTTGGCTTATTTTTGCGTAACGCACCAAGCAATGTCAAACCTTTCTCTTAAGATCAAGGCTGGTGAAGAAATTATCGGTAGCTATGTTCCTTCCTGATTCTTCTAATCCTTCCACCATACGTAAAACCTCTCGTTTACTTGGTTATCTTCACGTTGTTCATTTCTTTTCCCACTGAATGTTTACACCTGCAACCGTATGAGGAGCTTCTTTAAAAAGACAACAAGTACTTTTCGAGAAAACCAGAAAAGCTTGTGACAGTGTTATCCCATATCTAACTAACCTATTTGGGTCTTATTTGTGATAGTTATTGCATTAAGCTTTTTAGACAAAAAAAATCACTCATGAAAAATACTTTATCTCGGAGAATTTCCAGAAGGACCCTTGGATATGTTTCATTTTGAAGAAAAAGTTCTGACCTTTTGCGTTTCGAAAGCAAACTTTTGTTTTACAATTTTTAGGAACTAAGTAAAGATTGTTTTATGCCGCAAGAAGAACTTTATTTTTATATGAGAACAACGTAGCGTGAAAACAAAACGTGTTCTAAACCGAAGAGGTAAATTACTAGGTGTAGGTTAATGTTTTGGTTCACAGTCTTCTTCTAAGCAGTGACATAATGGGCCATCTTAATCAAGTTGTTCATTGATGGTTAGTCTGGGCAAACAGCGGTAACAGTCAGTGTAGTAGATATGTGGTGCGGAGTCGGCGATTATTTCATGCGTTCACAGCGTCAGTACTAAATCGATGCTGTATGCGAATAGTTCTGTGTATATGTAGGCTGTCCTAACTTATTTCGTAATTGTACGCTTATGTTTGCTTTAAAAATGTCGCAGTTAGGTACGTCGCGAAAACGACCAATGGCAGACACAGCTAAAAACTTTATAGTGGACATGCTGGACTTAATTTTTGATGGCGCTAAAATTCAATGTCTTGTTTGTAAAATCCCTTTAATGTGTTGGTCCAGAAGCCATTGTCAACGTCACATCGAAAGCAAACAGCATTCTTCTGCAAAAAGTGGCATACGAGACCAGGAAAAATTTACACTTGATTTATGTGTTACTCTTATTTTATGTAATCTATCGATTCGTTTACTAGACAAAGAAGCATTTGTCTCCTTCTGGAATAAATATGCGGACTGTAAATTACCTAGTCGGACATAGATACGAAATGTAGTGCCATTTGCTCGTGAACATATAGAAAAAAGAATGAAAACAGAATTGAGAGATAAAAAACTGTGGTTGTGTGTGGACGAAACAACAGATCGTCAAAAACATTCTGTGACTAATGTAATGGTACGTACAATGGAACCACATCGACCGTCATCCTCCTTCTTATTTGCTTCCAAAAGAGTTATAAATTGTACTGCCGATGAGATTTTAAAGGTGGTGTTGAACTCATTGAACAAATTTCAACTCAAAGTTTCAACTAAGCAACTTTTAATATTTATGAGTAATGGTGCCACAAACATGCGTTCTTTGGGCCGATCTCTTAAAGAACACAGTAACTTCTTACATGTAACGTCCCCGAAACGTACTCCACTATTTCATAAACTGTGTCCTGATTTACCTGAACCACCACAGCCGATTGTTACACGTTGGGGTACATGGTTGCAGGCTACGTTTTACTACAACAAAGATTTTAATCAAGTAAAGAAGGTAGTTTTAAAATTCAATCCGACAGAAGCTGCGGCAATTAAGAAAAGCCAGGAAATATTTCAAGATAGTCAGATTAAAAGAGATTTACAAACTATTCACAACAATTACTTCAGACTAGCGGAGGGAATAGAAAAATTACAAAATGTTTCGATGTCGCTAGTGGATTCTGTTCAAATTGTGAATGATGTTCACGCACAGTTATGCGCTGTAGAAGGCGAAACAAATTGGTGTATAATACGAAAATTTGAAAGTGTTTTAGAGAAAGACTCCGATTTTCTTATATTAAGACAAATTTGTGAAGGTGCGTGTGAAGATGCATTAAGTTGTTTCAAAGACTATTTTAAATATGCAAATATAACATCGCTAGATGTCGAACGGTCATTTTCGGCATTAAAAAACGTTTATTCCGCACGTCGTACTCACTTGACTGAAACAGCTGTGGAAACATATCTAATGATTGAAATATTTAACAGATGTTGCCCAGTTTGTGATTTCACGAAAGACTTTTAAAACGGTAGGTGTTTCAGCACGTTTTATAATTTATTTCTTACCGTCCATTTTATGTGTAAACTTATGCGCTCGCCACGCCTCTGGCTGTTACCGCATATTTGCCCAGGTTACTTATAACTATTAAAGTTCTTAGTTAGTCTCTTTACATCCTCTTGAAATATGTAGTTCTCTTCATGCCTTTATAGTGGTTTACTTTCAAAAAATTTTCTTTGGCATTGTCAGAACTAAACAACTCCCTCGGTAAAGCAGGATTTATAACACGATACCTAGTGATTGCTTAAAATTATGTTTCCATAATATTTATTTCTATTTACCACTCGGTACCAAATATAACTTGAATATAGTATATTACATTTCTTTGTACACTTTCGTGAGTTTACGCTTCTAGCTGTAAGCTCGCGATAAAAAAATATGGTTAGAGAATTAATATTCTGAACATATTGACTCGTTGCTGGAAATATTTTGGTTGATAGTAAAGCATATTTAACGTTTTCAATTTGCTTTTAATTCGAGACATAGAAATTTTATGAGGGTATCAAAATATTATGGTAAGGTTTTCTTATCTTCGAAATTTCGTTTGCAATATTCTGATCTACGAGTACGACTTGCACAACGTCAGAATAATAACATTGGTAATCTGTTCCATCAAACAGTTTCCTAATTACACATTCTAAAACATTTATCCTTAACTAACTTTGGCAAAAACATTGAAATCGTCAGAGATAGAAGTTCTTGAAGTTGGTTTTAAGCTAGGGTAATTCTCAAAAGAAAAAAGATTAGAAAAACAGCATTTCAATTGGTCTTTTCTGTTAAAAAGTTTTCAATTTCCAAAAAAGATCCATTTATTGCAGCAATTTATTCCAATTGTCTTGAAATAGTTCAATTTCTACTTAAATATACAGCAGACAACATGAAAATCGTTTAACTCTCTAATGTTCTGAAGGCATTTCCTTGCTGGTGGAGGTATCTAGAGTGTATAATTTCAACAAAGCCTATCCTTAATCAAGAAATTACCATTTTTTTAAACATAGGGTTTTTAAATATACTTCCAAGAATGTTTCAATTAATATATATATATAGTCTAAAATTGCAACTATTTAACAGTAAACGTTCTTAATACATTTTCTCGTCGCTAGAGACATTTCCAATTTCTAGCTCACAAAAGATTGGGCAATGATCTCGTACATAATAGGCGTCATTTATTGTTCCTTAATGACATTATGGTCGGGATCGTGCATTTAAGAGTATACCGTCTTGTATCTTGCTCTTTCATGATAATTCTTTAATCAATAAATACTGCAAGAATTTCTCCCACCACAACAGTATACATATAAATTGGCTGATTCATATCTAGTGTTTTTCTACATTGCCTAAGTAATTCACGGTTGGAACTTATGGGTAACTTTAGCTGTGGAATATATAGTTATGATTCATAATATTTGTCTAACTTGAATATACAGCTCGGTTTTCAAAGTACTCCATTGTCGGAGTATTTTTCATAATCAGCTACCATTTTATATCATTGGTATCATTCTGTATGATAGTCGCCTTGCATATTTGAGAAGTGTAGCCTCATCATTGATCTTAATCATCAATCTCTTGCAGCATGTGCTAAGCTCTTGTATAAACTGGAGTGCACAGAACCTAAGTTCTGGAGGAAACTGAAGTAGAAGCTACCATATATAGTTCGAGCAACAAAGGATTCAATACATTTAATTCGGGCAGATACTCCATAATCTTCCAATAAAATTTTATGAATCGTTTTAACCAAAAATTTGGAGCAGTATACTCTTTTGATCTTTTTTTGTATTTTTCCAATAATCTCTCGTAAAATTCACTTCTAACGTCATTTTATCTTGTGGATGGTAACGATCTAAAGATAAATTACCATTCACAGCTCTCTTCCGGGGCATCTTCAGCTTAACGTAGGCCTCTGGCCAGGTGTAGGACCTTGCGTGCTCTAATGAACCTGAAAATGATGCCAGCGGCAGCATTGCTACTGGTAAGACCACCCATGCTGGACAGATCCAAGGTGAAGTACCAGACAAAGAGAGATACCGACAACCTCAATCCAAGGTACAAGGCAAGGTGCCGAGGGATGAATGGTTGCAAAGGGTCAATCTGCAGTCGCGTACCTTTCTTTGGGAGCACCGGGCGACACCCCCTTGAAAATAGTTTTACTTGGTCATGCAAGGCTCTCACTGGGCAGAGCGCCATTTTCCTAGCAACTTGTGGGAACAATATGGAGAAAAATGTAAAAACAAAAACTTCAAAAGAACCATAAACCAAGGTGTATAGCTTGTATTTTGTTATTATAACCTACCTGTTGGCGATGTTGTCTATGGTTTTTGTATTTTTGGATGAGCCTATTTTGGGGGATTTTATCCTGTTAGTGCGATTGAAGATCGACCTTCTGAACACATGTTCTCCTTGCTGGTGAAGTTTTAAAGTTTAGTACACCTATAAGAAATATAAAATGTGTGTTATCTCTAAAGAAAACTTTCCTTCTTTCAGACTTTGAAGGTAAACTTCTTTATTTTTCATTATCAATATGTGATGCTACTTTAAACATAACCAAACTGTTTGGTTATGTTTGCAGTGGGTAATTTCATTTTTTTAGTAACCAAATATTTTTAAGTATGTACACGTTCACCGGTTTACATTTTGTTGCGTGATTTTGCTTCTTGGACGTAAAATTTTGAACACATTTCTTTATTCCAAAACATATTCGATGCTTCTGTATTCTTTGGCGATCTGAAATGCGATTAAATATTTTTTTCCTTTAATATCTCTGTATGACCAGTTAAAGATATTTTACTTTTCTTGCTTCAATATTATAGTATTTAAAACGCTACATTTGAATTGTAATGACGCAATTTTCTAAAATTTTACTTTGCTGGGTTACAATAATCTGCAACTTCTTGGAGCTTTGGTACCGTTCTTGTAATATGCTAATCAATGCCTTTCACTGTATCCTCTGTTATGCCGTTTGAGCAATTTTTATTTATGCATACATGGACTCTTACTATTGATACCATTGGTGATACATTTTTGTAAAATAATCTTCTATAAGCATACAATAGAGAAAAGTCTTCCAGAGATCCTTAATCCCTTCATAAAATTTGTAGTTATTCCTAATTTATTTTACTACTTAACGGTTGCAAAATCACAATGAATGGTTTTGATGTTTTTAGTGACCTTGGTTCTAAAATTATATACTAAATTGTAAATTGTGATTCACATGATTTCCTATAAAATTTTGACTATTGTATTCATTTCTAGGGTGATATGGCATCTTAGTACATTTTCCCACAATGAATCCACTTTACCAATGGTTGTATTTGTGAAAAATGTAGTATAAATCGTGCTTTTTCGATAATTTCACTTTCCTAATTTTCCTTTTGAATTTTGTTAGGGTTTTGTGATTGCCAGGTCTATTGCTCCAACTTATACTCCTAATTAGTTTCGTACTGGAATAAATTAAAAAGAATGATAGTGGCTGATTGAATGAATTACCAAATTTTTGTAGAATACTCTTCCATGAGCATAATTCAACATACTATAAAGACAAGTTCTCCTGAGATTCTCAATCTCTTCTTAAAGTTTCTAATTTATTTTACTGCTACAAGCCGGCAAAATCACAGTCAATTGTTTTGACGGCATTCGTTGTCACAATTTTATTCGTTCAATATCTACTTTTGGCTCATATTTTTTCTTAGAAAGTAAATACGCAAATTTTGTCTTTAGTGATCTCGTTTATGACAAACTCAATATTGGATCGATTTTTTGACTATATAATGACTCCATTTGCGGAAATTTAATATAGTACACAGAGCGAAGTCCAGGAAACCTGCTCTAATACTTTAAACTTTCTTTTTCCATAATTTCGTTTCTGTGATTGTCTTTTTGAATTTCGTCAATGTTTTATGACTGCGGGACTTATTGATTATAATAGTTTTATGATTTGAAGTCTGATTCTTTTATATTTATTGTTTAACCCATTTTCCAAAAAATCAGAAGAAAAGGAGCTATTGGTTCTTATTTCTTTCACTATCTTATTAGTAGATTCAACGAAGTTAATATTCATAACCCATAAGATTTTACCCCATTGCATAAAATTACAGGCACGAAACTGTTGATTGCTTTTGTGTACAACAAGGAGTATTCTAATTTCTTCTCTAAGATACATAAAAATATGTTATATCTTTCATTCCTTCAATATTAATATCTTTAAATGTTAGAATCATATAGAAAACAGGGAATCTAACTTGGTCTTGAAGCTTGCAAAGATGCAAAAGAAAGATCTTCCGTGGAAATCGTTGGCCATAACATATGAAAACTATCTTTGATGCTGAGATAATGAAATTTATCCAAAAGATATTGTTGGAAATCGTTCATCAAATAATAAACAGTGTAATGTGGAAAATACTGTTCGTAATATCGCTGTCATTACCGCCAAATGACGTTCAGCCATTTCCGCCTCGGTAACAACTGCCAAAGTGAAGCTTTTCTGACTCTGTTTTCGATTTTGCAGCGGCTTCCATACCCCCTGGCTCCCTTCTCTCTGTCTATGGGGTTTCATTAGGCAAATATATCTCCAGCTAACGATAAATCCGGGGAAACAACAACACAACTGCTCTCGCTTCATATTGTTTCTTCCATTAAGTTTCTCTCTTTAGTATAAACAATAACAGTTGTTACTTCTTGGTCTTATTTTCTATTTCGCCAATTTCAAGATTAAGAAAATTGCTGGAAGATGCAATGCTTCGGTAAATTTGTTTGTGCTGATTTTATCAAGTTTTGTAATTCCTTTTTAATCGGGATTGATCGGGGTTGATACAATGACTGATCCTAGGATATTAAAAAATAATTCCCAACCACTCAAAAACAAACTTGTTCATCTAAAACTCGATTCTCGCTCTTGAATTTGTAGTCGCCTTCATACTTTTGAAGAAGACTAAATGCCCACTAACATGAACAGGGGTGAGTTCACGACTAACTTAAAAATATGCGCCACCCGTTTGAATTAGGGAGAACTACCCGCGAAAAACGAGAACGCGAGGTGGAGGAGGGGTAGGGAAAAGAATATTATTACTACAACTTCTTTAATGTAAATAAAAGAGAATACTAAGCAATAGAGACGAAAATACTAGCACTAAACTGTTAATGAACAAAATTTAACTGAGGGATCGACGTTGGTGGCCACTATATTCGATTTAACATCGATCATACATAGAAACGTAATTTGTTAAAATTACTCACATAAAATATACAAATAAAAAAAAATATTCGTTAGAGTAACTTGCGGTAAAGTGTTCGTTAACAAAAAAGTAAAATATAAATAGGAAAATATTCGAAAAACGCAGACTACCAACAATTTTGTAAATTTCTAATAAGGATTATACGAGGGATAATCATAAAATAAGGTTCCCAAAGCCCTACAGCAGCAATAAGACGTGTTAGGCGAAATCCGACAACATTGTGTGCTGCAGCTCTCCCACTCTATATACGTACCACTCACGTCTCGCTGCGCCACTCAGTGTTGGCTAAACAGCCGTCCGAGATGGAATTTCCGATCGCCGCTACCACCAGGTGCGAAATTCGCGCTATGATACGTTTTTTAAACTGGAAAGGGGTTTCACCTATAGACATTCATCGTCAATTAACCCAAGTTTATGGAGAAAAGTGTATAGCTGTTCAACACGTCCGCAAATGGTGTAGGGAATTCACTGGAGGTCGGACGGAAATTCACAATGAAGAGCGGAGCGGAAGACCATCAGTTTCAAAGGAAATCGTTGAAAAGGTCGAGAGCATACTGCTTGAAGATCGGAGGGTCACCATTCGTCAACTCGCTCTTCGGATTCCTGAGATTTCCAACACCACAATTGAAAAGATTTTGACTGGCGGCGGAATTTTACGACATGGGGATACAGAAGTTGAAGTACTGTCTGCAAAAATGCTTGTATAGAAATGGCGATTATATCGAAAAATAGCTTAAGTTCTCACCTTTAAAGAATGCTGTCTATTTAAAAAAAAAATATGGGAACCTTATTTTACGATCTTCCCTAGTAGTAATAATAAAAGATTCCTAAACTATATCCATCCGTTAAAGAGAATTTGCTCAAGTAAAATAAAGTTAAAAGAAAAGGAAGTTTAATATTTAGGAAAAGATAATGTTTGTGAACAGAAAACAAAAGAAGACGATAAGTCCACTTATCTGAGCTATGCTCAACTGGAGTTTGCGAGTGACCTTATGCTATCGTAGTCGAGCGGCGGTAAATCGGAGCTAGTCCTGTCCTCGGGTTGAGTAGGACGCAATCTTATATGTGGACATACATACGCAGCAAAACTATACTCTTCAGTGGATTTCGGCAAAATGTACTTCAACAAAAACCCAAAAAAAACACCCTAAATGTGGAAAATAACGATCTATAAGCATAAACCTAATGAAATGTGATTAAAATAATTAATTACCTTGGCTGGATGGAGGGTTTACTAGCCGATGATGGAAGATTACTGCTGTCGTAAAAAAAATTAAATATATCCGACAATGTCGGTGATGGATGTTAAAAAAAAAGTATTAGAACCACTCACAGTACTTAATTATTATAATAATTATAGTAACTGTGAAAATCTTTTAAATCCTACTTTGCGTAGAGGCTAACCGCCACAGCAGATTTTCGTAAGGGTACCTTCTTAGTCGACAGTCAACACCAGAAAGAGAACCTAATTACCAATCAACGAACATCTTGCATTCTATTGCAATGAACTTAGGTAAATTTAGTTACAAAAAAAGAACCAAAACAAAAAAAAAATAAGGAGAAAGAAAGACGTTATGAAAATTCTTCAATAACCAACCTTTATAACTGAAATTACCAAAAATAAATAAACCAAACATTAAATATGTCAATAATAGAAATTATAAATGTTGAAGCGTATTAGAAAAGATAATGTAGCGACATCTATTGTAAACATAAAACAAGCCTTCATAATATGAAATACAATTATGTTGGTAAAATAGAAGTTGATACGTTACAATACGTGATAGAAATTATAAATTTTGAAGCCCCATCCAGCTTCAGTTGGCCCACCCGATAAAATTTCAATTATTAGCATGTATTGAAGATCATTTAAACTAATAGAGGTATAATTCTCAACTTTTATTTTGCAAACAACAGTTTGAAAATATATTGCACAAAAATAATGGAACTGATTACAACAATTGGAACTGATTAGGACTGAAAAAAGAAAAACTCATATTTGTGATTTTCAACTCTAAGACATAGCTCATTCTACCACTCAGTAACATCACCTTTATTTCTAATAACTACTTCCATTCTTCTCGGCAAACTATTTACTAGATCCTGTCACTTCTCTGCAGTGAAATTGTCCCAAATGTTCTGAAGCCTTTGCTTGAGTACTTGCACAGTTCTGGCAGGATTGGCTCGCAACCTCTTTTTCATGATATGCCACAACGTCTCGATGGGCGAAAGGTCCGGACTACTAGAAACTCATTTTAGAACCGGTATTTCATGGTTTGAAAGCTATTTCATGGATCTTTTGGAAGTATGACATGCAGCACCGTCTTGCTGAAAAATGAAGTCATTTCCAGAAATCCTACTCTCTTCCAAAGTAAGCAACAAAGACTCCTCTAGGATGTCTAAATATTTGTCTGAGTTAACAATGCCGTTGATAAAGTGTAATTTTCCAACTGCTCTAGCGGACATTGAACCCCAGACCATTACCGAAGATGGAAATTTAACTTTGCACTTAAGACAGTCAGGATGATAAGTTTCATGTTTCTGGCGAATAACTCTACTCCGACTATCACCGACACAAACTTCAAATAGCGACTCGTCACTCCAATGTACACTACTCCACCTCTCCATATCCCAATTTCGATGGTCTCTAGCCCATTTTAACCTGCTTCGCTTCTGCTTTAGGGTCAATAACGGTTTTTCTTTTGCCTTCGCGAAGGGAAAAACGAATTATCTTTTGTCTCTTAGGATTGAACTCATGAAACTGACCTTGTAAGTACCAAAGCCAAGTTTTCTTGCTTCTGAATGACATGTAGACCTGCAAACACGTCTTGCAACAGCGTCACTCCAGAATACACTCAACGCTAAGTAGTTAGCACGCCTATTAAACTTGACAATTCCGCCAAAGCTCGTCTATCAGCGTCTATTAATTCGGACTTTTTCACATATCGGGGCTTTTGGGCAGCTGAACCGTTTGATTTGTACAATTTTGCAATATTTCGAACACTCTATCTGGATATGCTGAGCATTATTCCGATTTCGCCGTTTGATTTTCCGGATTTGTCTAAATTAATGATAATTGATGGAATTTTTTTATCAATTGCCTTTCCCCTGCCCATTATTGACAACAATTGCACTATCAATTAACTGTTCTACAATCGAAAGATCTGCCACCGTCATTTCCGTAAAAAAACGTTGTTTCCATAGCCACCTCAATACTCATTGTTAGCAGTACTTGGGTAATGCAAGAAAACTACATTTTTTTTCACATTTGCGATTTTTTATGAGGCAACACGCTTCATTGAACCCAGATCTCTCATAAAGTCGTCCTCTACATAGGATATTTTGTCTTAGATATTACATTGTAGCGGCCGGTTTTGTTCCTTGAGCGATAAATGCCAACAACACTACAAATTTTGTGTGTGGGTCAACTGAAGCTGGACGGGGCTCGTATTAGAAAAGATAACGTAGCGACATTTACCGTAAACATAAAGCAACCATTGCCAGTAATAAATTCAATTACGTTTACAAAGTAGAATTTGACACATTACTATTTATTATATCTAAAATCGTGTTGCCGCTTTAGAATTTGTAGTTACCTTCATACTTTTGAAGAAGACTTCAGTTTTGATTAAATCAATCAAGTACAGCTGTTTTGTATATTCTCCTGTACAAACGGAATGAGATTTTGCAATTCTGATTATCAGGAGACGCACTTTCCGATTTCACTATTTTCTCTAAATATTAAATTGTATCTTGACTATATATGATTTTTGTTTCAAACTGAGTATTGGAATAAAAAATAAATCAAATTTAGTAATGCAAAATAAACTGGATTAGAATAACTGTTTTTTTTCTTTTTAAGAAGGAAGGTACCCTTTTGGAAATAGATTTATTTTTCAATATGTCTGATTATAATTTCTTTTGATATGTGTATTGTATTATTTTCATGTTCAGGTGAACCTGCAACTTAGCTTCATATTCAAATAATAAGGAATCTGTACTAGGGGTGTTCTGTGATCTTCGATTGCGTTCAACATGAAAAGCTTTTAGAAACATTACAATATAGCATTAGGGGCGCAGTTGCAGCATTCTCATAAATAGCTTAAGTCATTGTTGAGGATAATCTGGTCTGAAATGAATATTGTCGCCTATTGACTAGTAGTAGTAGCTGCTTAAGATCACAGGTGATGGTGGAGTGCCTTCTTGCGCTGTATCTATCTTTTCCAGATTGCGGTATGTAATACCCTCGTGAGGGTCATCGGCTGCAGCTACTAAAGTGTTCTTAGACGAGAATGCTGTATTAGATTGTAGGTGGGCGCTCATTCCACCGGATCTTGTAAACTTTTATTCCGCAAATGTAATTTATTACTTTATTGCATTTACATAATGGAAGCAGCTGTTTATGTGCATCAGACAGACACATTTAACCAGAATTCTGAATCTCACAGGTTCCTCAGAAGAAGGGAAAATCAATTACACATTGCTGGGAATACGCTTGTTGTTACTAGCTTGGGATTAAGGTAGTATGGGGATTAAGATTTACAAACATTTGCCCAAAGAAATTACATGAAACCTCACAGTTCTGTACGTCCTTCAATGCCATTGTTTTTATAATATGGCTGAGTATTTCACTTTCGGATCACTGATCCTGCTGGTTTTCCTTTTTGGTTAATTCTGATAGTTGCAGATTGATTAGTAAGGATTTAGTACTCACTATAGCACCTGTAAGTAACTGTTTCATTTCGATAGATGTCAGTTTACTATAATTATTAACATTTATAATTCCTTTTGTTTCGTTTGCATTCTTTCTGAATTTTTTTTGACTCGTTGTATGCACTTTATACGTCAATTAACCAAATATATTATTATTATTATTATTTTCTTGCAATTGTTGTTGATGATTTCTATAAATTCGATAATTTTTAACTTTAAATGCTTGATATTTTACGGCTTTGTCTTCTTTCGAATATTGCGTATCAAAAAGAACTTTTTCTTTCACCAAATTATCTGCATGGCACCAATCGTTGAAGTGATGAAAAGAATTCTGAACCTCCAGTTAAATGCAATGAAGTTCCAACTGTTTTTTTTTTAATATTGCGTTGATTATTTAGTTGCTGGTTAATAACTTTCCTTCACTGAATCAAGCAAATGCATAATATTGTATTGTATTGGGTCTGCTTAAATTTTGTAGTTGAAGTTAATTCAAAAGTCACAGTGATGGTATTTAAAATTATGGTATCAAATATATCACATATAACATGTCAAGTACATGAAGGAATACATGTCATACTATGATAATGGTACTGCCACTAACACATGGACCGCTTTCATACGAACATCTTAGTCCAACTGCTTTCGCTATCAATTCATCTTCACATTGCTTGTGTTCTTTGGGTACATATAAGGAAACATCGGCAACTGCTACCAATTTTTATAAAATACATTACTATATCAGTTTGAGTATAGGATGAGATGTTTTGATTGTTTGTTTGGTGTAAGGAAATCAATCTTTGGGAATGATCCTTGAACTTATCCTGCTTATATGAAAGTTTTATCTCATTTCTTTTTTTTTCATATAGGAAGATATAAAGAAGGTATCTCCTAAGATTTGTTAAAGTAGCTGTAAATATCTCCGTAAGGGAATTTGAAAATAACCAACAAACCGCACTCTTTCGAAAAGTGAATACCAAGAGCATTCTTTATATGTAGATAGGTATTCTTTCTTCTGCAATTGCATTTGTGTTCACTTCTGGTGATTTAGTAAGACTTCATTATATACAACTATTATGTATAATCTCTCATATTTTTGCATTTATTAACCCTAATAACTTTCTAACAAGCAAATCAATTGTAATAATAATGCGTACCATCAACTGAGCACACAGCTAGGCCTTGGTTATACCTTTTTGTTGTAGATTTTTCCGTACCAATGAATTTGCTGTCTTTCTGTAAAGAACAGTTCATAAGGAACGGCACTAAACTTTATCATTCTGATGGGCCACACCCTTATGCTTGCCCCAATTAAATTCTTATGCTTTTTCTTTAGGTGCTATCAACTTTGGGTTTCTAGTTATGTTAGGTTAACAGAACTAGGTTGGCAGCCTGTTCTGCCTGAATCTAAATCATCGTTTTAGCTTAAGCACGAGCATTTTAGACATGATGTTTATTTCTTTCTACTGGAAGATTTATTCCAACTGTCCCAAGCTACCTAAATCTGCACGTTCCAAATCTTACCAGCATACATAAAGCTAGAATTGAGACCTAGAATATCTAATCAATTTCATGCTACAAATGATCATTTTTGGCGTTAAACGTAGAGCGGTTTGAACACATTTCCTTCTGACTGGAGATGTGTCGAATTCGCATAATTTTGTCATTGATTGATTTAAGAAATTTATTTCGGACTGCCTTTTTACTTCGGACATGCCCATTATTTTTTTAAATTTTCAAAGCTCTAAAACACTCTGTAGTGATTGAAGTGTATTGTAAATGATCTGGAGTGGAAGTCACAGAAGCAATTCAATAGCCAACGTTCTGAACACGTTTTCTTCTTGCTGGAAAAATTCTGAACTTGCAGCTTGAAAAAAGCGCTGCTTCTATCTTCTTCTTCATTACTGAGAAATGTTCTAAGTTCTTTTGGAAACTTGTACCAATTCTGCATATTATTATCACATCATTTTGTGATTCTGTTGCATTTAATAATTTTCGGTTTTTTAAAGACCTACTCTCTGATCTAGTGTAGAAGAAAATATCATATATAAAACTGATACTTTGGATCGTAAATATACATACAATGAGAGATATGAAAGTGATATTGGAGTCATACTGGATATATTGCTTCCTCCTTGGAATTCTTCTAAATATATATATTTGTTTTGATCCGAATAAGTAAACATTAAACGACATGATTTTGGACAGAATATAAAATATTATGCCAGCTCTTTCATTCTGTAGGATTCCTAACTCATTCCTTCCCTATATTGGTTATCATCTTTATCATAGATATTTCTATATGCTTTGATGGATCCAGAAACTTAACAATTAAGAGTTTAAGTTTATCATGTAATCGTATAATCAAAAAAATATTACCTTTTACATATTCATATCCTCACATTTTTGCTAAGATGTAATTTATTGACTAATAATTTTCTAACAAGAGAGTTAGTTATTGATAATACGTATCATCAACTGAAAACAGAGCAAGAGCTTGATTGCACTTTTCTGTTGTAGATTTCTTTGTACCACTACATTTTATCATTCTGCTGGACTGCGGCTATGGTTCTTTTGATTTTCTTCTTAGAGTTTTGTTTAACTTATAGGCTGTAATGAAGCAAATTTTGCAAAGATGAAAAGAATTTTGGGTTTCTAGTTAATTTAGGTTAACAGAACAAAACATTCGTTAAATTTTGTTGAATTTAGTTGAAAGTTCCATATTTTGCGAAAAGTTTTCATTGGTGTCATATATGTATTTCAAGTATTATATATAGACTTCCTATTCTATCTGCAGACAAAACACATTTCTTAAACTTGTAAATCTGGCCGACACATTGCGTTCATTTAGGCATTTCATAAAAAAGTATGAACGTAGAGTACGTTTCAAATTTTAAGATAGGTACACATTTGCATATATATTATACATCTAAAACCTTTATTTACAATTTAGTATAAGTAAATATGCATATACATTATACAACAAAACCTTTATTAATTAAGATAATTCCTAGGAAATGTCCATGAAATGTAATTAAATATAGATAAAACATACATTATTATTATTTAATACATAAACCATATATTATTATTATTATTATTTATTAGCTCCTACGCTATGTAGGGTTGATATAGCAGTAAATCTATAATTATATAAAAGTATATAAAATCGTGACAACAAATACCCATTTAACGACGTGCTGCTTAAATTTTGAAGTTTGAATTGGTCTTCTTTGTATTTGAGAGAGTTTTTGTTCGTCCACTCAAAATTTTCTTCTTGGAAGAGAAAAAAATGCTTGCAAATGGAAGGCTGTCAGTTCAGAAACTTATGATATGCTTTAAATTTGTTATCATTTGTTACCTTCTAAAGATTGTAATACTCTAATGATTTCTTACGTGTATTTCTTGCATCTGCATCAACTTTGTCTTTGCCTTGTTATCCAATTTAATAATAATAATAATATAATTTATTCCAAAAGCTCATACAAATGGATATGATCCTAATGGAAGAATGCCAAAAATAGTTCATGTAAAATGAACTGATAAAACGCTGGACAAACAACGGATATTTGTATAAATAAAATGCGTAAAAATAACTAGCAAGTAAATAAATAAAGTAACATAAGTATAAAAACATATTAAAATAAAGTAAAAATATAAATTACAGTAAAAATCACCATCTACACTGAGCAACAGAGATCAAAATACTCATACATACTATATATTGCCCGTTGTAATAATAAACCCTTTTATTTTATTTCCGAACGCCTGATGTGAAGTACTCGTCTTATACTCCTGAGGTAAGCTATTATATAGTTTACATGCATTATAGCGCACGGCCTTTTGATATAATGCAGTTACATGTTGTTCGGGTGATAGTGTAAGTTGATTACTTCTTGTGTTATAATTATGATTTAGGGTTGCCAAATTATCTTTTTCTCGGTACGCAAAACACAAAATTTCATAGATATATATTGACGGGACGGTAAGAATGTGCAAATCGGTAAAAGCCCGCCTGCATTATTATTATTATTATTATTATTAAATGGCTTTGGCGGACGCCACTGGCCAGTACCCCCGCCTGCATGAATCCCGCAACGAAAGTCCCACTATGCTTCTTACCACACGCTTCTGCTGTATAAAAATTCTCTACATACAAGCACTCCGTCCCCAGTGAATTATACCACACTTCAGAACAGACTGAAATCATGCAAAATAAACAGCTCTCAAAATATCTATACCACAATACTTACTTAAATTACGAATGGCGTAGTTGATCCGCGATAGTTTTTTCGACAGACTGTCAATATGATCAATCCATGTTAAAGATTCATCCACAACTAACCCTAACATCGACACACTCTTTACTTTATTTAGTACTACGTACGTATGTACACCTATTGTTCTTATTTCCGAATCTAACTATTGCGGATTTTTCTGTATTGATATATAACTTATTAAGTAAGAAATATTCGTAAACTTGGTGATATACACTAATAACCTTCTCTATTGCGTCAGATTCTGTTTTTGCCGTAATTAAAATGTTGGTGTCATCCGCATAATTTACGATTACATCTTCTTTTTGAATGTAACTAGCAAGGTCGTTGTTATATGTAGATGAGAAACAATGTTGGGCCCAATACCGATCCTTGAGGGACGCCTACATCGGTTTTTAATTTACTAGACGTAGTTTACGTACGTTTACACGAACACTCTGATCTCTACCACTTAGAAATGGCTTAAACCAACTCAGCGCAGCTCCCCTCACACCAAAAGATTCCAATTTCTTTAATAAGATGTGGTGATCAACGCAGTCAAACGCCTTGAGAGATCAACAAACAACCCAAGAGGTATCAGTTTGCGATCAACTGCAGAGACGATAGAGCTGAGAAAAACTTCCAACGCACTCTCTATACTTCTCATCTTCGTAAAACCGTATTGAAAGTCTTGCAAAATATTATATTATATTTATGCGAGGTTATCACACACAATACCCTCAATGACCTTCGAAAAACGGGAAATCGGTGATACTGGCTGATAGTTGTCAACTGTCTCCGCACATCCTTTTTTATAAATAGGAACAATTGATTTCTTTAGCTTACTTGGAAATATATCCTCTTCAAATGATAAATTAATAATATGCGCTAGAGGTTTTGACACATAATTCCGAATATGTTTTAACAAATAATTAGAAATATTGTCATATCCTGCAGACCTGGTATTTCTCATTCTGTTTATGCATTGTTCAACACTTAGATAGCTATATGAACTAAAACACGAACGAGAACCATTTACAACTGTGGTATTCATTGTTTTTGCTATAGATGTAAAATATGTGTTGAATGCATTAGGAATTTCATCTTTGGCTGAGTAAGTGTTATTACGTTTTATTTGCACACTATTATTCGAACCATGTTTATGACCTAGCTAATTCGTTATTGACGGTATCCCATATACATTTTGTTTTATTTTCCGCGTTATTAACTGCACTACTAATGTTTTTTTGTTTAATATTATTAAGAATGTTATTGTAATACTTATTTCACTGTTTATATGTTTATTTAAAAATTGGGTATCGCTTGTAAGGTCGGCCACAAGAGACAAATGTTTCCTTAAATCTGAAACTTCAGGAAGAAGAGTAATTTTAGAGCGCTTCTGTTGGTACCTTTTTAAAGGGAATGAGTTTAAAAAATGGTATTGAATTGTGTTTGAAAAAATATCAAAAGCGTCATTTGAAGATCTCGTCAATAAAACCTCAGTCCAGCGTTCATCACTTAATGAATGGGAAAGGGAAGTTACGTTAGATTCTGAGAAGGACCTAGTTTCGATATAATGATTCTTTGCAAGAACGGTTTCAGTTTCTACATCCGTGATAATCCCCAATTTGCGCTTTAACAACGCCACCCCGGCAGTTGACCATGCTTAAGTTTACAAAAAAGTTATCAATGCATGAGCTAGTATGGCGAGTCACGCGAGTTGGTTCCTGTATAACGATATCCAAATCAAACGAATAAATTACATCATAAAAATAGTGAAGTATGTTTGTCACAAGTCAAAAAATTTATATTAAAAGCCCCTCCAACAGTAATACGTTTACCAGTTCCGTAGGCTACTTCTAGCATTTCATAGAGTTTGTCCAGGAAGATATCAAAACTGCTACCTGGTACAGGATATACCACAATTATCAGATGATTTTCACTAACAACTTCGATGCCACGGCACTCTACTACGTTGCTCACCGATAGGTCACTCATGTACTTCAGTTTTTTATATGACATATTATTATTAGTACGTCCATAAACAGCGACTCCTCCATTCTTCGATTCCTCGCGACAATAATGCCAGATTTCGCATAGTGCACAATTGCAATTGTTCCTCCTTCTGCTAGTGTTCGGATATCAAGACAACATCAACATCCAACTCATCTACAACAATCTCCAATTGCCGCAATTTGTTGGCGATACATTGAGCGTTTTGGTGGAGGAGCCGAATATTTGAAGTGGAGTCCCTGGCGAAAGGACTTATGTAATTGATTAGAATTTCTTAGAATATTGGTGGTGGTTTGATCTTCATGAACCAATGATATTTTCAAGAGAGAACAAATGTTACCAGCCATCCTCTTTCCAATGATCTGTTTTGCTCTATTGGTGAAATGTAAACCCTGCACGGTATAATCTTTCCGCACTCTATCTTCATTGATGTTAAAGCATGTGAAACCTTTCTCTTTAGCTATGTTTTCAATATTTGAGTTTATAGACCATATCTTATTATTTAATTGGGTATTATCGTATCTATATGGTATTGTCGAAATAGCCACATTCGTGTGTTTGCACTACTTCACAAGGTTGTTATTGACGCAATAGCTAAACTCTGTCAGGTTATTGTTGCTGCCTCCCATAACAAGGACCAGGGTTTCTTAAAAAGGTCTCATTTTCTTGATACATCTGAATTTGTTCTTTTAGCTCTAAGATTTCATAATCACTTTTCGCGACTTGACTCTTAATTCACTTAAAATATTAATTTCTTCGTTAGGTTCCGCACCCTTAGCCGAGCTGTGTGAAATAGTAAAGTAGCTATTGTTTAGCTTTTGATCTGTTTTCCCTGGTTTCTGTACCATTTTTTGCTTTTGCATTTGTGATCGCGTTGTAGACATTTTAATCTTTAAAATGTAACAGTATTATATATATATATATATATATATATATATATATATATATATATATATATATGTATATGCAGTTAAACTTATCTGCATTCGAAAGATTGTAGTCGAGTTACAAAAAGATGTAGCAGAAAGTATTCTGTTTTTTTATTTTTAGCGATACTCGAAATTTATGTTCGATGTTCGCGTTTAAAAAACGATATTGTTTTACACCTATCTACCACTCAAACAACAATTCCATGTTATATTAGCAAGACATTTTTTATCTGTGATACCATCCTATTTTTACCTAGCTACTGTGGATTGTTCTGCCTATATTTGTTAAGAATACGAAAGCGACACAGTCACACGTATTCTTCACACACAAGACACGTGACATGATACATTTTCGTTAATACAGTTACACCACTCATAGGTTTTTGGTTAACGATTCTGCATACATTACATTTGGTCTTGGTAATATATTACAGAACTATTTTAATATATTACAGCATTATTTTTCGTCGTCTTTCGTGTGCTGCTTAAATCTGCAGCTAGACATCTTTGGTTTTCAAAATGCGACATTTCTTTGACACTTTTCCCACCACTTCAGACCCTTTTTGCCATTTTACTGTGATATTTTTTCGCTTGGCTTTCGATTTTTTGTGGTTATACACGCCTTTTTTTGGTAATTTTCTTCCTCATTACTTTCTATTTTTTGATTCAATTTTTTCTGTTGTCAGACACAAATATGCTGGAAGAAATGTATGTTCCTATTTGAAATGAAAATTGTCATGTATTTATACTTTGTGCTTTTCTGTTGCTACTAAGATTTGTTGTAGTTGATCTAGAATTGCCAAGAACACCAAATGTTGTTTGACGTTTTCTTCTCATATTCTTGCAGTACCATTTGCTGTTTTACCTGTTGCAATTTATGCAACCCTCAAGTATTTTTAGGCATTTGCACTAATTGGAACGTATTCTTTTATTCTATTTGCAGCAAAAGTTGTGCAATGAATTGCAAAAGAAGACAATAAAACCTTTTTCATTGCCCTGTACTTAACCACATGTATATGATTTTGAGTTGATAGATCTTCCACTTGATTGTAATTTCGTTTTATACTTCTAGTTCAGCCACAAATTTAATTCTATATAGCTTTGGGATCGAATTGGCAGGATGTAATAAACTTTCTCTCTGTTTCTTCTAAGTTTTTGAGTATTATTTTCATTTATTTTAGCTGTTTCATGAATTGTAAAATATTCTGAAACACATCTATTTATATTCAATGTACATAATTATCTGACTAATCCTGAAGACACCAGACTAAGATACCTTTGTTTTTTATTTGCTTATTGTTCTACTGTTTCTAGTATTGACTAACCCCATAAGAATTACATACAATTCCATGTATTGACAACAAATTATATTGTGTTCTTTTTCATCGACAATAATAACCTTTGTGGGATCTATTGTACTATAATTTAAGTTTAAACCCTCGTATTACGTATTAATACGTACGTTAAACGCTTAAACAATGCAGTTTACGGTTTCCTAAGCTCTAAGAAAACTTTTGGAAACTTGTCCCAATTGTGCATATTATTATCACAACATTTTGATTCTGTTGCATTTAATAATTTTCGGTTTTTAAAGACCTACACTCTGATCTTAGGTCTAGAAGAAAACATCAAATATGAAACTAGTACTTTGGATCATAAATATACATTAAATATACAATAAAAGATATGAAAGTATTATTAGAGTCAATATAACTGGATATATTGCTTCCTCCTTGAAAAATTCTTGGAATTCTTCTAAATATATATTTTTGTTTTGATCTGAATAAGTAAAGATTAAACGTTATCATTTTGGACAAAATGTAAATACTATGTCAGCTCTTTCATCCTGTAGCATTTTTGTTTCGCAAATGTTTATTTAACCTGAAAAATTGAGGCCCATAACATGTCTCTAACTCATTCCTTTCTTATCTTGGTTATCAACTTATCACAGACATGTCTATATGCTTTGATGGATCCAGAAACTTAACCATTAAGAGTTTAAGTTTATCATGTAATCGTATAATCTAAAATATATTACCTTTTACATGTTCGTATCCTCATATTTTTGCTAAGGTGCGATTTATTGACTGTAATAATTTTCTAACAAGAGGGTTAGTTGTCGTTGATAATACGTATCATCAACTGAAAACAGAGCAAGAGCTTAATTGCAGTTTTTTGTTGTAGATTTCTTTGTACCACTACATTTTATCATTCTGCTAGACTACGGCTATAGTTGTTTTGATTTTCTTCTTAGAGTTTTGTTTAACTTATAGGCTGTAATAGAGCAAATTTTGTAATGATGAAAAGAATTTAGGGTTTCTAGTTAATTTAGTTTAACAGAACAAAACATTCGTTAAATTTTGTTTGTATTTCTATCTGTTCTATGAAAGTTCCATATTTTACGAACAATTTTCACTGGTGTAATGTATGTATTTCAAGTATTGTCAACGAATTTCTGAAAACATTCTCACCCATATAGACATACTTCCTATTCTATCTGCAGAAAACACATTTCTTAAACTTGTAAATCAAACCGACACATTGCGTTCTGTAATTGTATAAAAGTACATAAAACCATAAGAACAAATACCCATTTAACGACATGCTGCTTAAATTTTGAAGTTTTAGTTGGCTTCTTCTTTGTATTTGAGGCAGTTTTTGTTCTTCCACTCAAAATTTTCTTCTTGAAAGAGAAAAAAAGGTTGTCAGTTCAGAAACTTGTGACATGCTTTAAATTTGTTATCAATTGTTACCTTCTAAAGACTGTAATACTCTAATGAATTTCTTACGTATATTTCTTGCATCTGCATCGACTGTTTTTGCCCTGTTATCCGATTTAATACATTTTCTTTAATACAGTTACACTACACATCGGTTTTTGGCAAATGGTTCTACTATATTACATTTAGTCTTGGTAATATATTACAGAACTATTTTCCATATTTCGTCGTCTTTCGTGGGCTGCTTAAATCTGCAGCTAGGCATCTTTGGCTTTCAAAATGCGACATTTCTTTGAAGCTTTTCCCACCACTTCAAGACCCTTTTTGCCATTTCACTATGATATTTTTCCGCTTGGTTTTTGATAATTTTTTGTGGTAACGAAGAGGACAACCTTTTCAGTTAGTTGTGGATGATTTTTCTACTACATGCCTTTAGTTGTGGATGATTTTTCTACTACATGCCTTTTTTTGGCCATTTTCTTCTTAATTATTTTCTATTTTTTGATTCAATTTTTCCTGTGGTCAGACTCAAACAATTTATTTAGGCATTTAATAAGCAAATATGCATATACATTATACATTTTACATCTAAAACCTTAATTAATTAATGTGAGTTCGTTTGAAATTTTACCATAGATATACGTTTTCCTTTATAAATAAAATAATTCAGTTAGTTATGGGTATTCAGATGTGAACGTTGAATGATTGTAGGGAAATATGGCTCATTTATACATTTTCTTTTGCTTATACAATTGGTTTAATTTATGGACAGATTTTATTTATACATCGATTTTATTTATAAAAACAATTTAGTTTAATTTATTTGGACGTTTAATGAGTAAATATGCATATACATGACACATTTTACATCTGATACCTTTATTAATTATCAATGCGCCTCTTGATTGATTCTGTTGAATCGTACTCAAATAGAAAGCTCATCCTTGTTCATTCGATGGTTTACAGAAAGAACTCTCAGTGTTGTGAATCCAGCATTTAGCATTCCCAGTAGCATTCCAGGGCTAGACTCTCATATATTCCATATAGTGTGTACCATAACTTAGTGGAAGCATTCATACATTTTATATAATCATCTGACCATAGGATACTTAAATGTTTACAATTGCTGTACCCAGTTGCACCTAATACAGTTTGAATCCCCTTCATTGCCATAAAAAAAAGTTTCCTGCTACTGCAATTGTTGAGAAGGTCTCCCATAGTTCAGTAGGTTGTGGTAACATTAACCTGGTACGTGTACATGCATCAGAGAGGTACTTGTGCATTAATGCAAACGAGTTTGGGGATAGGCATTCGTTCCATTTGGTGGCATCCTCGGTACCCTAACATGCTGCCCTAAGTGACCCAGTTGCTCTGTCCGTAAAAAATAGATTCTTCAAGATTTTTTATTTTTCCTTTCCTCCTGCGGAGCTGGTTGATCCTTCAATCTATTTGGACAGTAGCAGGAACTCCTCAATAATATGCAAGAACATCCTAAGTATCATAGAAAAGCGTGCAATAGCATCCGCTAACATATTTCCTCTTTCTTTGGGTTTCAAGTATGGATCAAATCTGGTTGATATCTGGTCGAGGAGGAATTCATTAGTCTCGCCCTTGCTGCTAGTGTTGAATTCTTTCGTTATACGTTTTTAATTTTTCTGTTTTGTTTGATGTTCTTTTCCAATATTATTACATCTTTGGTATCCCAATAATAAGCGGTCTACTCTATTTTGTCTGTATCAAATAGGATGAAACAAACTCTTGGCCACTTTAAGCAGTTAAGACATTTTAATCCATTATTTTCAGAGAAAAAATTATACATTCTCTTGTATGCCCTTGCTACAGTGGAGCTTTGGCCAGTAAAAGGACAATATGTCTGCCTCCTTTTGGTCAATATATCTGCGCTTTTTCTCATTGTGTTATCCATAATTTGGTATGCAACACTGTATATCATGCGTGATTGATTATCGTTCAGGAAATGCTCAGTTCTCCTTAGCTTCCATCTTCGCATCTTTGGGTCATATTCCATTTGCTAAAGTCTATGTTATGTGTTACGAACTAAACTTTTATACATGGTTGAAAGTTTGTTAGCAAGGCAAGTCTCAGTATCCGTCATAGTCTAGAAGTTTAAATATGGATATACTGAGTCGGCTGTATTTTGCTTAGCTGTTTGAGTTAGTCGTTACATATAAGTTAACATAACGAACAAGCTGCCCCCTCTTTTCAGTTCTCTTTCCTTCCTGCGTAATACCAATGTCGTTGTCTGTATCGTAAGTTTCACTTATAATTTCGTGTGCTCCTTTGTAACAAAACTTTCTGCTCTTGATAAATTTGGTTTCCGCCGGTTATGTAATATTTTAAAGGCACACAAATCATAACCTTGACTCCGCAAAGATGGAGGCATAGTACAACTTTTATCTGATAATAACCCAGCTGTGTTAATACAGTAAATATAAAGTTCTTATTCAGAGTAATGCAACTCATTTATCGATTTGTTAGATGTTTACATTTTATTTTTGGTATATGCCTTATAAATCTTCGGATTTGGTATCCCAGGAAATGTAGGAAATTTTGAATGTTTAGCAAAGTTGCCTTTACAAGAAGCATGTACAACCCCGTTTCTTATTCCATTCTCGAGCCTCATACCTATGCTTATGTTTTCTCCGGCGATCTCCCGCATAGACTCTAGTCCTAATTGATCATTAATATCTGTCCAAAAATCTCGCTTAGATTACGTAATTCAAAAGACTGAAATATGTGCCCTAAATCTAAGTTAGAATACCAATGTTATATTATTTGTTGTTTTATTCCACCAATCAACGGAAATTCATCAAGACTGACACTAATCTCAGTACTTGATTTGGAAAATCCAATGTATTTGTCGTGTCATATTTTAGAGTTTGTCTTATCAAAATTCCATACCACTAGTATGTATAAATTTATCTATCTATCACTTGGTTGCTGTGCCTCTGTCCAACTGCATGATTCCATTGTTTTGCATACACCTCGTTAATTCCACCTCGTGAATCTTTTCTAACTGGTCTTGAATTTCATTGTTCGTTATGCTCCTGTTTCTTGGCAAACACACCAATATAATCATGTTGCATTTTAAGTTGGAATTTCAGGTTTAGCAGGCATTCACATGTAGTTTGTCGACGCAACCTCTCGCAAATGTAGGTTTATATCAGGTAGCTCATATTTCTGTTTGAAATGCTGTGGTATATCGCCCAAATGACACATGTAATTTGCAACCCTGGTTTTCTTCAAATATACTAATAGTACCCGTTTCTTCTTTAGTTTTCTGCCTTCTCTACTTATTATTCTTCACAATCTAAAAGTATCTCGAAAGGTTTGCTATGGGAGATCTTGGAAATTAGTATGTCACCAACCACATCAACGATATTTAGGGTTTGATTGTTTCTATCCTGGCACGTACCAGGATAGAAACAAGCAGCAGTTGTGAGTCTTTTCATTGCTGCAGTTCTACATACGCAGGCCAGTCTCTGAATTCTTAAGATTTTTGTTATCGTCTGTCTCTGTGTAACCTTGGACCATCAAATCTGTCTCTGTGTAACCTTGGACCATCAAAACAAGCAACCATAAAATGTCTTAGGTTTTACCTCTGCAGCAGTGATTTAATATTGACATTCCTTTATCTTTTCTTCACAAAATGAACCTTTATTATTCATACATTTTTTCTTAATTTGTAACATAGTTTTCTACATATCCAACTTGAATTTTTTTTATTACATTGCACGATTTATTGAACCACTTTGTTTTTGCTGATATTTAGGACAATCTCTGTTAAGACTTTTGTTTGAACACTTAGTGGCTACATCAATTGCCCAAGGGAAGTACTACGGAGATTTTCTGAACTAATAAAATAATTAGTACGATACTACTTTCTTGTATATAATAAAATCAGTTTTCTAAATTTTAATACTTCCTGTTTATTTAAGCTCGATGTTTATCGCTGGAATTGGTGGCAGTGGAGCTTCTTAAATGTTGTAGTTCTTGTGGTGTTCAAAAAATGTGTGGAAATTTCGATGAACCCCGTTCATTTGTTTATACTATGTTTTTGTTAATGAAGCGCTTCCTTTCTTTATGTAGACACCGCCAATTTCTATCAACACTTTGTATATGGTTTTGTAATTGCCATTTCGGCGTGAGAGTACGTTTATATGGGTATTATTTAAGAGTTCCGAACAATAATTTAATTGCACAATGTTACACTAATAATAATTCCTTTTAGTAGATTTGACAAGTTTGAAGTTGAAAATTTGGTACATTTGAAACTCTTTAATATCTGTCTTTTAACATTGAAGATATTTATTTTGCCATTGATCTCCAAACACTATTTTTCTCTTATAATACTATTTGATATTGTAGTAAATAAACTATTTTTAAGTACGTATAGCAGTGCCTAAAAAGTGGGTATATGAAAGTGTAAAGAATAAGTCAGAAGTAACTAGATTGTTGGTTTTTTAGATGTAGTTTATTGCTTTAGTATCGTTGAAGGAAAAAGATTTAGCGTCCTTTGTGTTGTGAAATATCTAAATTAGAATTCGTTCATATTGTCCATAAGTATTGCAACCACGGGAAAAGGAGTTAGGAATTTTCTTCTTTTTCATAAATCATGTGCAAAATATTTCTTCTATATGTTTATAAAACATAATTTATTTAACATGAAATTCAAGCAACACGTTAAACAATGCAATCTACCAATTTTTAGAATTTCTTTTATATTTTTTCTTCTCTTCAAATATCTTGTTATAAAACATGTACTGTCAACAGAGACACATGATTAGTCTGGGCAAACAGCGGTAACAGTCAGTGTAGTAGATATGTGGTGCGGAGTCGGCGATTATTTATTTCACGCGCTCACAGCGTCAGTACTAAATCGATGCTGTATGCGAGTAGTTCTGTGTATATGTAGGCTGTCGTAACTTATTTCGTAATTGTACGCTTATGTTTGCTTTAAAAATGTCGCAGTTAGGTACGTCGCGAAAACGACCAATGGCAGACACAGTTAAAAACTTTATAGTGGACATGCCGGACTTAATTTTTGATGGCGCTAAAATGCAATGCCTAGTTTGTAAAATCCCTTTAATGTGTTGGTCCAGAAGGCATTGTCAACATCACATCGAAAGCAAACAGCATTCTTCTGCAAAAAGTGGCATACGAGACCAAGAAAAATTTACATTTGATTTATGTGTTACTCTTATTTTATGTAATCTATCGTTTCGTTTACTAGACAAAGACGCATTTGTCTCCTTCTGGAATAAATATGCGGACTGTAAATTACCTAGTCGGACATTGATACGAAATGTAGTGCCATTTGCTCGTGAACATATAGAAAAAAGAATGAAAACGGAATTGAAAGATAAAAAACTACGGTTGTGTGTAGTCGAAACAACAAATCGTCAAAAACATTCTGTGGTTAATGTAATGGTACGTACAATGGAACCACATCGACCGTCATCCTCCTTCTTACTTGCTTCCAAGAGTTATAAATTGTACTGCTGATGAGATTTTAAAGGTGGTGTTGAATTCATTGAAGAAATTTGAAATTTCCACTAAGCAACTTTTAATGTTTATGAGTGATGGTTCCGCAAACATGCGTTCTTTGGGCCGATATCTTAAAGAACACAGTGGTAACTTCTTACATGTAACGTGTAAAATCCATACTCTAAATCTTGCGGCACAAACGATTCCTACATGTTTTCCACTAGTAAATGCATTGATTGCTAGTACAAAGGCAGTGTTTCTAAAGTCCCCGAAACGTACCCGACTAGTTCACAAACTGTGTCCTGATTTACCTGAACCACCACACCCGATTATTACACGTTGGGGAACATGGTTGCAGGCTACGTTTTACTACAACAAATATTTTGATCAAGTAAAGAAGGTAGTTTTAAAATTCAATCCGACAGAAGCTGCAGCAATCAAGAAAAGCCAGGAAATATTTCAAGATAGTCAGGTTAAAAGAGATTTACAAACTATTCACAACAATTACTTCAGACTAGCGGAGGGAATAGAAAAATTACAAAATGTTTCGATGTCGCTAGTGGATTCTGTTCAAATTGTGAATGATGTTCACGCACAGTTATGCGCTGTAGAAGGCGAAACAAATTGGTGTGTAATGCGAAAATTTGAAAGTGTTTTAGAGAAAGACTCCGATTTTCCTATATTAAGACAAATTTGTGAAGATGCATTAAGTTGTTTCAAAGATTATTTTAAATATGCAAATATAACATCGTTAGATGTCGAACGGTCGTTTTCGCCATTAAAAAACATTTATTCCGCACGTCGTACCCATGTGACTGAAACAGCTATGGAAATATATCTAATGGTTCAAATATTTAACAGATGTTACCCAGTTTGTGATTTCACGGACGACTTTTAAAACAGTAAGTGTTTCAGCACGTTTTATAATTTTTCTTACCTTCTATTTTATGTGTAAACTTTAATGCGCTCGCCACGCCTCTGGCTGTTACCGCATATTTGCCCAGGTTACATTGATTTTCTTCATAATATTATCTAAGCACTTAAAAATATACCTACGATTATTGTGCTGTTGAAATCATCAAACTACGAACATATTTTCATCTGCATTTGCCAACATAAAGTTAGACAAAATACTTTTATGAACCACTTTAATCAATCCATCACAAATGTATAAAACCAATACCAAACAAAATATACCCACACCATAAATATTGCGGTCTCCATGTTTGGGGGGTTGCTTTTATGTATCTATTCTTTTGATGCTGGTCGGCGAACGTATGTCCTGCCATTTGAACCACACTAATTGAATTTGAAATTAAAACTTCAATGTATGTTTCTTTATTTTTCTGAAGTGCTTGGCTAAGTTAACTGATCAATTCCTTCTATATGTTTAGGATGAATTTGGGTGAAATTTATCTTTCTAATATGCTAAAAGATATTCTCATCAATGTCTTCATCCAGCCTGTAATTAGCATTATTATTTATTTTAGATAATGGATAATAAATGCATTTTTCTAAATAAAAAAAATAAGTAAATCGTTCAGAATGACCCTTTATACGAGTTTCTTTCAACAAATACTAGGGCTAGTACTACGAAAACTTTATTTATTACTATTAAACAATAACTAAACTTTAGATTATATAATGTTCTTATATACATAGTCCCCTCGTAGCGCATTGACTTTTTCCTAGCGCAGTGCTGCCATTGTTCAAAGCCATGACAGAAGCCATTTTTTGAGTGAATTTCAAAATCGCCTTTAACGCTTTAGCAGCATTCAATTCTATTTTAAACTTATTGCTTGAGGGAATAGATAGAAGTTCCCTTTCTTTATCCCTGGCGTTCCGGAGGCTAATGGCTAAATAACTCGTCCTCGCTCCATTTTCTTCACGTTGTAAACGTTCGTTTTTAATGTAGTATTTTCCTACAAAAATGTAGTAAATAAATTCTATTTTGTCTTTATCATAACTTCGCAAATTAAATATCAGTTGGTAATAAGTTATTACTCCCGTTGTGAATCTCCACATTGTATGGTTGTCGATACTCGCTTATATCAAAGAGTTAGACATTAGATCGCGAACTCGGATGGCATATTACAGGCTATAATAGTACGATATTTTTTAAAAAAGGAAATTTTAGTTGATTAAAATGTAGTTTCTATAGAATATAAAATATTGTCTATTATGAGACGAGTATCGTAATTGACCGTGATTTTTGACAAATGCTATCGAGTACTAAGGAGTGAAGGGACACGAAGAAAATTCAAGTGTTTTAATGTTCAAATTTTACTTCAATTACGAATACATTTAAAAGAATGCGGGGTTCTTACGTGATGCCTTACTAAAGAGAGTCCATTAACTTCAAATTTTGAGATTAATTTTTATTGTATCAATTTAATTTTTGTAAAACGTTAATATTCGCATTTACAATTTGTTTTCACTGCCGAAAGAGTGTCTAGGCAACAGCCCTGGATCTACTGACCACGAAAATTATTTTTAATTTAAATAACAGTTCCTCTATTTTTATAACATAATACTTATATATGTATTTGCATCATATGTTTAATATTTCTTCTATTTGATTTTCAAGCTCATACTATTTCTATAACATTCTAAGAGTTTCGGCCTCAAATTCGCTAATTTCTGTTTCTGTTATGTTCTTGTAATCTCTCCCACCTATACAAAAGTAAATAACCTGATATCTATTTTCAAGAGTACAGTTTTTGATTCTGGCTATAGTAGTAGCCACTGTAGCAGCCTCATCAAAAACATTTATTTACAACAGCGCATTCATCCTTGTCGTATAGAATTTTCGCATATACGTAAGCCTATCAGAAGGCACTAAAGTTTTTTGAAAAACTAAAAACTTTAGCAGTAGCAAGTTGTTCTTTGAGACCACATAACAAGAAACTATTTAAAAACTCGAGTGTTCGTAGAATATATATTTGTCGATAAGTACCAAGTGCTGCACGTTATGCCCCTTGATCAGGTTATAGATCTCAACATAAGCCACTGAGATAAAATTCAATTTTCCGGCTCCCAGTGCAACTATTTCTAAATATAATGTTTTTCTTGATGTATGGTTGGCTGAAATAAATATGTATAGTGATTGAACTTGGGATAATTGAGGATATTGATTTTCATCAACATTCTCTGGAACATATCACCAGTTGTTCCTGAAAATGTCGGTATTCTTCTTTCAAATATTTTAAAATAATTTGAATCATTTAAATTCGTAGTTATTGATAATATTATGCTGCAAGCAAAACTAAAAAGTAAATATGTTTAAAAAGCATTTATCTCTTATCATTATTCCAATTTTCCCAAATATCTCTAAATCTCATATCTTTATATCATCGTAAAATTGAGCATAAATCTTTTCTGGTATTATTAATTCTATTCCAGCATTAACCATGCTCTGCCAAGATCTTAAATTACCCCATTTAACACATTAGAAAAATATAATAACCTTCAACAAACCAAGTATTAATGTTTGTTACTGACAGTGCCAACCTTATGCGTTGTCTAGACTGTTCTCTTAGGAATTTGTTGCATGTTACGTGCAAAATCCATGCGTTACATCATGTGGTGGAAACTATTCGACAATGTTATCCAGAGGTCGATGCATTTATAGCGGTGTTTCGTAAATCTCCCAAACGTATTCAAGAATTTCGGTGCCCCAGTATCCCTGAACTACCTCAGCCGATTCTTCCACTTAGGGGACATGGTTGCAGGCGGTATTTTATTACGCCAAACATTCCCAGTGAATAAAGGCCGTCGTTTTATAATTCAAAAGAAGCTGCAGCTATCAAGACCAGTCAAACGAAATTTCAAAATAATCGGGTTGCAATGGATTTACAAACTATTCAGAACACTTACTTGGCAGTAGTTGAGGTAATAGTTAAATTACAAAATCCTTTGGCATCATTAGTGGAGTCACTGCTATGCGCTGGAAGTGACGCCAAAAATGATCGTGTTGTAGCAAAGTTCGAGAGTATTATTAACAAAGATTCAATGTTTATCACATTAAGACAAATTTGTGATGGTATTTATATGGGTTCGTTAAGTGATTTCAAAGAAAATTGGAATTATGCCAACATTACGTTACTAAATGTGGAATAGTCCCTTTCCGGATATAAAAACATTTTCACTTCGCTGCGAGCAATCTTCGCCGATACAACTGTACAAACATATTTAGTGCTGTAGATGTAACGAGCAAATGCAGCTGATAACAATGTTTAGATAGGTAAATGTTTTATAAATAGTGCATTGTCGCACTAAGGCAGCATGTATATATGCAGGGTGGAAATAAAAATTGGAAACACCGTTTTTCTCCGAAGTTATTATAGACACAAAAAAAAATTTCAGATAAAGTTTTTAGTATTTCTAATATGCTATCTAAATCTGTATAAATCTGGTAAAAAAGAATTAAATTTACTGCCCTTAGCTCAAAACACCGTGCCTTGTATAAATATTGAAGACACTGGATTAAGGGGAAGGGTTATTAACCCAGTTGTACTTACTTAGTAATTTTATTTAGCGGTAGTTGGTATTATAAATCTACAGAGTTTTTTAGTACCAACTTACATAAAAATGTTGTTGTGTTATTGCGTCAGTTAAATAGAATGTAATATAGGTTTAGTTCGTATGTGAATATTGCAAGTCGTGTTACTTGATTACTCAAATGTAAAGTCCTGTTATTAAACGAATTCTAATATTTACAGAACATTTTACATTTTGCTGTCATATAAGTTTTTATTTGTTGACTTTTCCATTCCTTTTTCTTCTTTATCACTACTTCGTCTGCCTCGCGCCCAGTTTTTCGTTGGTCACCGCTCTCCTTATCCCACTCGGGCGGACCATATACGTTGCCTTTCTTCCTTATTCTTTCTTTCTTTTTCTTCGTTATTTTGCCTCCGGACTACTACCCTGGCTCTCCCACTCTCGCGGTTCCGTTCTATTGAGCAGTCGCGGAGACCGTCCTCCACTTGGTCTCTATTTCGCTCTTGTTCCCGTGCGAAGTTACGGCTCTTTTTGTATTTCTCTTGGTCCTATTAAATAAAAGAAGAATCACTGAATATGAACAAAATACACACATTACGATAAGACCATCCCTTTTCTTGCTACCTACCGATTTCGACCAAAAATGGTCATCATCAGTCTAAAGGGATTTAAATAAAAGCAAAATATTCCTACTATTGCGATACAATTTCTATCTTCCTAATATATATATAAATTTAAGTTATTTAATAATTTCAAGGCACATCGCCAGCCTAATTTGCAATTGGGTTAAGTTTAGTGAGTAAGGTGTAGTATTAAGGTGTATATACAGGATGGAAACAAAAATTGGAAACGCCATTTTTTTTATTATAGATACAATAAGCTAAGTCTGTACAAATCTGGTAAGGAAGGAATTACATATTCGTAGATAATATTACTAGTTTTATACTTTTTTTTAAATGGTACACCTTGTATAATTTTACACCGGTTAACAGAAAATATCATACAGAAAATATTTTTTATCAAAAACATGAATAGTGTACAACACAAAAATGAGATAAATGGCGTGCCACCTCAAACCCAATTTAAATTGGATTTACTTTTGATGTTTATTGCTTGTGAGATACCGCTTCGCTGACTCGATAAAGAACCCATTTCTACAGTTTTGGCGTACATACAATCCCGAGTGGAACTTATCATCACAGACAGCGTTACAGAAAGAGCTACCAAATATACGTAAAGATATCGAACATAGGATCAAAGCAGAATTAAAAAATAAACAGCTGTGGCTATGTCTTGATCAGACGACAGATTGTAAAAAAAATTCTATTTTGAATATTATAGTACGTATCCTGTTAAACCGAAATTTGTAATCTTATTAGCTAGCAAAAGATTAAAAAATATACTGACAAAGCAATTACGGGCGTAGTGCTCGATACGCTACAATAATTTCAAGTGTCAACTAGTCAACTGTTGATGTTTATGAGTGATCGAGCAGCGACAATGTGTAATGTAGGCCGTTCTCTTAAAGAAAAGTGTGAGGGATTACATGTTTTACATTTTACGCGTTTTACATGCTTTACATCTTACGGCACAAACTATTCAAGAATGTTACCCGGAGATGGATGCATTAATAGCAAATACAAAAAAAGTGCCTCAAATCTAAACGGAATCGAGCATTTCACGGGTTTTGTCCCGGTATTCGCGAGCCACCACAGCCGATTCTTACGCGTTGGGGAACATGGTTGCAAACGGCTTTTTTTTTATTCTGAACATTTCCAAGAAGTAGAATTTATGATTTTACAATTCGACCCTGACGAAGCTATAGCTATTAAGGAGAACCAGAAAGGATTCCTGGATACTTCTGTTGAAACGGATTTAAAAAGTATTCGCAACCGTTATAAACGATTACTAGACGCAATAGAAAAATTGTAAAATACTGGGTTGTCGTTAGTAGAATCAGTGCAAATCGTGGACGAAGTTAATACATTGCTACACGGTATAAACAACGCAATAAACGGTCGGGTTATAGCAAAGTCCGACAATGTTTAAAAAAAATCCTATTATACGAGATTAAGACAAATGTGTGATGGTGCATCTGCAGATTCATTAATTAACTCCAAAGCTGATTTTAATCATGCCTATGTTACTTCCGTAGATGTTGAATGGTGAAATATAAGAACATTTTTTCATCACGGCACCGAGACAAATGTGGAAACATACCTGATGGTGCAGGTTTTTCAACAGAAGTTACGTTTATTCATTATATTATTACTTATTTTTACGGTATTAAGTACAACAAATTTTTCAAGGAACTACTTTGTTTACTTTTTACGATTATTACGTTGCATATACAACAAATGCCGTTTTCAAAATAAAAAACTAATAATGGCAATTTACTTACCAAATATTTTTATTGCGTCAGCTTTTACTTTTTACACTGGGGTATTGGTTACAAAATATCATTTCTGTCGGCTGTGAGTCATACATGGACTATTTATAATCCGCGGCCCATGCGACTGATCCGATTCTGTTGAGAAGACCGATTGTGCCTGGCTTAGTTATGACCATAGTTTTAAATTTCTGCATGCGAGCATTTTTGGTGGTGGTCCTCTTTTTTCTACTTCATCTCCAGATGATAAGCGATACATCTGCGTCTTATACGCAATAACAATCGTTTCTTCACCTCTTTTTTGAACACATTGTTTTCAATACAAACGTGAATCACAACCGTATAAATCCAGTCCTAGTTTTTGCGGAAGGCCCTTGTGTACGTTTTTCATTTTCAAAGTTGAATGGTCGAAAATATTGTTTTTTTTTAGTAATACCTTCAGTAATAGGTTTCCAATTGGTCTACAATGAAAATCAATCTTTTGCAAAGTTTCGTTGTGTTTTTCTGCTACATTTTTATGCTGCATTTCTTGAATACCTTATGGATAGCTCAATTTGAAATTCAACTTCGATATCTTGTTATTGACATTAATAGAGAGTAAAGTGTAAAGATGGCCGGCAAAGATATCTCTGACAAATTAGTGTGCAAAAGGTGTTCAGTTTCAATAAAAGTCTACGTGACTTGCGAAAAGTGTAAGTGTAATTACCATCCAAATTGTATTCTCAAAGTTAAGGGAACTTATGTGGAAGAGGAAGGAAAGGTTTACTGTTGTAAGAACATAACCTCGTTAAGTGAGAAAGATACAGAAATACGGAAATTGAATCTCAATATCCAGGAAAAGAACAACAGAATCAGAGAAAATGAGGAGAAGATTCGCGCGCTTACAGATGAAAATAAAAAACAGAAGCGGAATCTATCTAAAGATGAACAATGCAAGTGTGACGAAAAGGACAAAATAATTACGGAACTAAGATCGAGATTATTGAACTTAAACATTAAAATAATGGATCAATCTATGAAAGAATTTGAAGAAGAAATATTCGAAATAAATCAACAAATACACAAGGAAGAAATAATAAGGGACTGTGATTCACTAGCAGTCACAGATACCAATAGTAATAATCACAAGGAGATTCTGGAATACTTACATAAAATTGAAAAAACCATGCACACAGGGTTTAATGAGCTAAAGCGATCACTATTCACTAACACTACAAAAAAACAAACTAATGACAATTTAGTAGAAACTCAAATAAAAACAAATAAACAGTACGAAGCTAGCCGTCATCGTACTTCAAAAAATCCAGCGATGCAAACGCCACTACTGGAGAGTCAAAGCAATTCTGGTAGACAACCAGATATACACGCGATAGATATTAACATCAATCAAACGTCTGAAGACACGCCACCAAACGAGCATAAAATCGAGAAATATACCAAAAGTAAGAAAAGCAGTGAAGAAAATAGTAATCAAAAAAAGAAATTTACGAAGCATCGCACGGAAGCAGTTGTAGGCACAAAGGAAAACGAACATGTGTCATATGCAAGCCAGCAGAGGCATTGGATATATGTGGGCAAGTATAAGGACGATTACACTGAAGTGAAAATGAAAGAATTTTTGCAAAAGGAGTTCGGTGCAAATGAAAAATTTGAAATAAAAAGATTACAGAAACAAAATAGATGGACAGAAGAAAAGTACTGTTCTTTCAAAGTGGGAGTGCCCTTGGATTTGGCAGAGAGCGTTTACGTATCTAGTCATTGGCCTGTGGGAATTGAAGTTAAAAAGTACAAGTTTTTTCCCAAAAGAAAATCAAACTCATGGAGAGGCAGAAACATATATCAACACAACGAGAAATATCAATATCGTAAATATTAATGTTCAATCCTTAAATAACAAAATTGATATTTTGAAACAGTATATATACGGAGCTGACACAGATATTTTATGTATTACAGAGCATTGGCTAAAACAGGATGAAATAAATAGTTTAAAAATTGAAAATTACAATATTGGTGCGAATTATTGTAGAAGTACATCTAAACATGGTGGTGTACTTATATTAACCAAACGCGATATTGACATTCTTGAAATTGCAATGCTTAAGGAACAAAGCAAAGAAAAGGATATTGAAGTAGCTGGAGTGGAATGGCGACAAAGTAAATTAATAATAATGTCCCTATACAGATCTCCACAAGGTGATTTCGACGTATTTATTGAAACATTACAGATAATGTTTACAAATCTAATTACAAGGTACAAAAACTACAGAATTGTATTGGCAGGAGATTTTAACGTAGATTTCATGCAGAAATCAGAAGATCAACGGATGCTGATGGAGTGTTGTTTATCGTTCGGTTTGCGTGCCTTGTTTAGTGAGCCATCACGAGAGACATCCAGGTCGAGCACTTGTATAGATAATATATTTACCAACGACCCATTATGTGTGGATATCACTGCAGTACAAAATCTTCACATTGCTGATCACCTAGCGCAGTTTATTTCCATCACCACTGCATATGCTGAAAATAAAACAAATGTAGAGATAATAAAATCAAGATGCTTGAATGCTAAGAACTATAAAAGGTTAAAATTGGATCAGATCAGATGGGATTTGATATTAACTGGAGGAGAGAACACCTATTCCCAGTTTCATAACTTTTTTGTACGGCTGCTGGATACTGTGTTTCCTGAAAGAGAAATTACCCTAAAAGCAAAACCAAGACACAATTTTTCTCCCACCAGTATTGTAATCGACATGAAACAAAAACTGGATGCCATATATACAATATTCAAAGCAACTAAAAGTCAAGAAGTAGAACAAGTATACAAAAAATTAAAAAAGGAGTACAGATCAGAAATTCAAAAAGCGAAAAACACAGCAGTGACTAACATCATAGAGTCCTCAAGTAACAAGAATAAAGCTATTTGGGATATAATAAGGCTAGAAACAAATTTAGAAACCAAGACTCAATACAAAGAGAATCACGGTTTGAGGGCGGATGATTTTAACGACTTCTTCGCTTCGGTTGGTGATGATGTGTCAGCCAATTTACCAGGTCCTAGCCAGAACCCACTTCATCTCTTGGAGCAGAACTCAAAACGTATGCAGAACTCAATTTTTCTGTATCCGACAACCACACAGGAGATCAGCGACATTATCTCTCGCCTTAAAGAAAGCAGGTCACTCGATGTTTACGGTCTATCATCAAATATAGTCAAGCTGCTTAAAACTGACATCGCAGAAGCTCTTGCTAACTCATTCAACGAGTGTATGCTAAAAGGTATCTACCCAAACGAATTAAAACTGACAAAGATAGTACCCGTATACAAAAAAGGAGACGAAAGAGATTTATGCAACTATCGGCCTATCGCGCTGGTACCTATATTCTCCAAAATATTCGAAACAGCGATTAAAAATCGTATAGTAAGTTTCTTCACAAAGAACAACGTTTACTGTAAAGAACAGCATGGGTATCGATCAGGTAGATCAACGATAACAGCAGTCAATGAAATAATACAAGCAATAACAACAGCTTTTGATGAGAAGGATGATGTTACACTGACCTGTTGCGATCTCTCAAAAGCATTCGATTGTGTCAATGTACCAATTTTACTGGCCAAACTGAATTACTGCGGTATAAGAGGGCCTGCACTCAAATTACTTCAGTCATACTTGACGGAAAGGAAACAGCTAGTAGTATGGCAAAATACAGAGTCCAACATGCGTCCAGTTCGTAATGGCGTTCCTCAGGGATCTGTTTTGGGCCCAATACTTTTCCTAATATATGCGAACGATCTCCCACGCAATATACATTGTGATAAAATATGTCTATATGCCGACGATACAACGCTACTAACTAGAGGAGATATGCATAGAGATCTGCAAGCAAAGTCCGAATTAGCGCTAATAGAAGCAGATGAATGGTTCATGAGTAACGGTTTCTGTTTAAACAAAAGCAAAACTCAAACTCTATTACTATCTACTAAGCATTACCTGATAAGAAATGTATCTGCTTCCTTGGCCTACACATTTCTAATAAACTGGACTACAAAGTGCATATTGATGACACCTCAAGAAAGTTGTCCACTGCAACATATGCTATTAGAAGGATCATGGCGGTAGCAGCATATGACGCAGCAAGAGCAGCATATTTTGCTTTATTTCACAGTAAAGCTACGTATGGGATTCTAATATGGGGACATTCACCTGAGGCCGTAAAGCTATTCCTGAAACAGAAACAAGTAGTAAGAATCTTAAGCAACGTAGACTGCAGAACATCTTGCAGATCATTGTTTAAGAAAAACGGTATACTTACTCTGGCGTGTTGTTACATAATGTCGTGTGCGCTATATGTACACACCAATAAATCAAAGTACGTAACGCACAGTATGCTTCATGAGCATAATACACGTCACAGGAATAACTACGTAATACCATATCATCGGCTAAAGACGGCGCAAGTTTCCACCAACTATTTGGCTGTGAAGTTGTACAATCATCTACCCGAAACGTACAAACCTTTAAATGAAAAACAATTTAAATTGAAATTGAAAAGGTTGCTCCTTCACGGCGAATTTTACACACTTGACGAGTATTTCAACACCATACGATAAACTTTAACTTATTTTATTTATACAGTGTTTGACTTTACCTGTAAGTGTTATACATTTACATGTGCGTTTTGTCCTATTCTTTTTTATATACTTTTTATATCTACACAGATTTTATTTATTTACGTATTTATATATCACTTTATATATACATTTATATTGACAACGTTAATGCCATGATAGGTCATGACAGAAAATAAATTATTATTATTATTATTATTATTATTATTAATTGTCGTTGCTGTCTAAAATTTTGTAGTTCAATTTATTAGTTATGGAACTTTGAAGTTGAACAAGAAATCTGTCAACGTTTAATGCGGACTTATTTATAGTACTAATTTTCACGATTCTCCTTAGATTGATTAATGATGCAAGTCGCATTTTTTAGATACATCTTTATTCTCTGTTTTGGCTTGTCACTTCAAGCAACGTTTGATGAATTAGAGAAACCTGGATTGGAAGCTTGTATAATTCTCTTTTCGTAATTTTCGCAATTGGTTTAAATATTACTACGTTTTTGTTTGTACTATATAATCTTTTCTTACGGTATGAAGTCTTTATCAAAAAAGACTATTTTCATATCTTTCGGTGCTACTTAAATTTTTCGTAGTTATTTATTACTGAACTGTTGAAAAACAACGGTTTTCTTTTGCGCCTGGAGCGTGAAAGAAAGCTATGAACTGAGAGTCTTCTTTCCATTTTGAAAGAATTTAGGCGAAACTTGTGCAAGAAAAAAATCGTTTCCTGAATATCAATTTTATTGTATTCGTTGAATTTTTCTTTTTACGATTATAATTTTCTTATAAAAATTATTACATAATGTATTATACCTTTTAAAAGTCTTGCTGCGTTTTTCTATAAAATAATTAATTTTGTTTTAACCAAGTTTTGAAACTTTGAAAAGTTCTTTCTACGACTTCGCGATAGAAGATTTTTTTCAATATTCTTCTACAGTTATCCGTTCCTTTAACATACGAGAATGGTCTGATAAATATCCGTGTTAAGGAAGCTAACGCATTTAGTAAATTTATTTTTCGACATAAACACCACCCAAGTGTAAGACATAATCGAGTTTATATATGCAAAATATACAGACCTAAAGCACGCAGAAGAAGAGAAGTTTTTTAATGTAATATTTGCCTACAAAATTATAGAGAATAAATTCTATTTTGTCTTTATCCGAATTTCGCAAATTAAATTTCACTTGGTAGTAAGTAATCAAGTCCGTTAGAAAATGTCTACATTGTACAGTTGCTAGAAAGTTAGACATTAGATCGCGAACTCGCATGGCACATTACAGTTAGTAATATGGTATTTTTGAAGAAAAGAAATGTTAGGTGATTGAAAATTTAATTTGTAAGAACGTAAAATATTATTTATTTGAAACGGATATCGTAATTGGCCGTGATTTTTTGCAAATGCAATCGGGAACAAAGGAGCAAAGAGACGCGACGACAATCTCTCTCTTTAGTTCGAGTCGCCATTGAGAGAGGACGTATTTGGCTAAGTAATTACTTTTCCAAGCAAATTCAAGTGTTATAGGGTTCAGATTTTACTTCAAATACGAGTTTAATTCAAGTTTAATTATTCAAAAGAACGCGGTGCTTTTCTCACGTGACGCGTTACCAGAGAGGGCTCGTTAACATCAAATTGTGAGGCTAGTTTCTATTCTATCAAATTAATTTTTGTAAACCATTATTTTTCGCAAATTTATAGCTGTCGAAAGAGTGTCTAGGTGACACTCTCTGATCCATCGACAACGAAAATTATCTTTAACTTAGAAAACAACATTCATCAGTCAAAGCTCCTAACGTGGACATCTTCGAATCTTTGTGATCACGAGCTTGGCTATCTGTTTTAACTCATTTATGACCCTGATGAAGCTTTAAAAGTAAAAGCGAAATATTGATGAAATTTAAAAAAATTTAATTTTCTCTAAAACTTTAGTCGTCATCCTGACAGTTTCAACCACGTGTTAGTTCCTAACGACTGCTTCGTGCTATTTTTGCTATGGCGATCATTGAAGGGTTGTTTTAGCACAACAAAACTTAAGCACGCTCAAGATAGTCAATTCACATAACTCCATTACTATCCCAAAAAATAGTCGTCATCACTTTCCCGGCCGATGGAAAAGCCTTCGTCTTTTTTGGAACCGATTCACCCTTCGCTGTCCACTGTTTCGACTGCGCCTTGACTTCAGGAGTGTACCGGTTTATCTAAGTTTCATCTACAGTTATTAATCGACGCCTAAACCCCGACTTATTTCGCTTAAACTGCTTCAACAGGGCTTTGGAAATGTTCATTCGAATGCGGTTTTGGTTCAGAGAGAGCAAGCGCGGTTAGCTTTTCCATGGCCAAATCATATATGACAAACATGTTCTTTGGAAACGCCTACAGCCTCTGCTATCTCTCTAACCTCAATTCAACGGTCATCTAGCACCATTTGGTGAACTTGTCCGATGTTACCAGTAGTGGTTTCTGTTTTCGGCCGTCCCGAACGTTCATCGTTATCCAAGCTGGTACGATCACTTTTAAATTCAGCTACCCACAATTTCACTGTGGCAAATGATGGTGCGGTGTCTCCCGTAAACAGCGTCCATCTCGAATTTAATTTGCGTAGGCGTATTACCTTTCAAAGGCAAGAATCTAATGACGGCTCGATATTCGATTTTTTCCATTTTTACAAAGATACTAACGTTGACTGACACAACAACTAAGACTTCAACATGGTTGAAATTTTCGAAAGTATCTTTCAACGTATACGCAATTATATTACCAGAATATACGAGTAACGGCATGTTGAGGTTTGAAACTTTTCAAGCTATTCTCGTGTGTATTTCTTATATTTTGTGAACCGAATATTTTCCTGATATCTAACACATATGTGACGGAAAACCCTAATCACATTCTTGTCTCTATACCTAATCAGGTTTCGATTTTGGAAATAATTTCTTGTGAAACAATTATTACAGTACTGCTGAAATTTTGTGGTTCAATGATTACCACGTTGTTATTTTAAAATGTCGCAAATCTAAACGTATTTGTCATATTGATGTAGTTCCTGCTAGTTCAACGTTAATTGTGTCCAATATGCTGATCTTAATACTAAAACTTTGTTTCTTACTGTAAGTATTAAAATGTTAAACATGTAGTTTATTTTAATGAATTTAAAGTTGGTTGTCGTTTATTTTCTTCTTCGGTAGCATACGAAAGTAATTTCAATGAAACAAGGAGTCTGGTACCTGCAGTTGTCTTCTTAAAATATGTAAGTTTTGTGTAACTTGAACGAATTAAATGGCAATATGTAATAGGAACTAAGTGTGGTTAGTTCTTAGTTCATCCTAATTTAAGAATTCAATGGTGGTAGGTTTACTAAAAAGCGACTACTTTTCTTCTCCAACAATTTAGAACTTTTGAAACGTATGCTCTATATATTTTGAATCCAGGAAGGAAGATATTAAAAACCATTCATAATATAATTTGAATAAGAATTTTCTCCAGTAATACAATTCTCTGAAATATATGCAACATATTTCGCCTGTGTGCTTGTAAACCGTAACTTATTTATAAAACCATGTGTCACCAACAGAAATTCTGTACGATTTATCTTTAAAAAATGTAATAATACATACCTATTCATTTTTACGATCTACATTGTAAACTTTATGACATAGACGCAATTTTTGGTGATGTAGGCCTTGCTTAATATTTTTCCTATTCGCGAAAACAACTTTTTGTTTGCCATTTAAATTTTGAAGTTTGTAGTCCTTCATGTGTGTCATCGCTGGAATGATGTAACAGCTTGATAATAATTGCAACCCACATAAAAATTTCTTTGAATTCAAGTCTGCAATATTTTTGTTGTAAAACTTTCATCCTACTTAAACTATACTTTCTCTCTCTTTGCGAAATCATCAGAGTATCCGTTTTCGTTGATTGCACGTCATTAATCGCGCTTCATTTTCTAAGCCAAAGTAACGCCGTTTCCTCTTCTTGAAATTCGCCTGCTGGTTAAATTAATGTAGTTAACTAGAAGCCAATACTTCGTTACCTCTTTTAAAAGACAACCCCATAAACTCTTGAATCTATTTGTAATCGTAGGATGTCGAATGTATGGACCGGAGATCAGTATAATGTAGAATTTTTTATTTTTCTATTATCTCTCATAGTCTTTCTTCTAATAATTTTCTTGTGCTGGTTTCTGTTAACTTAGTAGGATGTATGCTGCATGATGCATACCATGTTATGATATTTAAATAATGTTAAATAAATTTGATGAACCAAGTATCTAAATAATAAGTATTGATGCATATTACTCAGGTGGCCCATAAATATTGAAACCAGAGGAAAAGAATATATTAAAAACTATCCATGGTATAAGGCGGTTCGAAATTTTCTTCAGTAATACCTTCCTCTAAAATTATCTGCAAAAATTTCTTCTGTATGCTTGTAAAACAAAATTTATTTATAGAAAGATGTACTACTAACAGGAACCCATAATGGTAATCTTACTTATTTTTACGAGCCCAGATTGTAAATTTTACCATATGGGCATTATTTGTGACGCTTTCGACCTTGCTTAAAACTTTTCTATTCGCGAAAGCAACTCTTGGTTTGCTACTGAAATTTTGAAGTTCGTACTTCGTTTGTTTTGGGGAAAACTAAGATACCAACACTATTCATCGATAGATGGATATAACAATCTGATAAAAATTGTAATCCATATAAAATGGCGTTGCAAAATTGCATTTCTTCGAATTCAAATCTGCAATATTCTTGTTTGATGCATAATTTTCATTCATGATTGCACTTCATTAATCGTATTCTTACGTATCACTTTCTTAGCCAAAGTAACGCCGTTTCCTCTTCTTGAAATTCGCTTGCTGGTTAAATTAATCTAGTTAACTAGAAGTTAATACTTTATCTCCACTGACGGTCCTTTCATAACCACAGACAGTGCTTCATAAACTCTTGAATCCATTTGTAATCATAAGACTTCGAATGTATGGACCGCAGATCACTGTAATGTAGAATCTTTTATGTTCTTGTGATCTTTCATAGTCTTTTCTGTAATAATTTCTTTCTGCTCGTTTCTGTTAACTTGGATATATGTTGTGTATAGCATACCATGTAATGATATTTAAATAATGTTAAATAAATTTTATGAACCAACTATTTAATTAATGAGAATTGATGCATATGACGAAGGTGGCCCATGAATATTGAAACCAGAGAAGAGTATATTAAAAACTACTCATGATATAAGGCGATTCGAAACTTTCTTCAATAATACCTTCCTCTAAAATTATCTGCAAAATATTTCTTCTGTATGCTTATAAAATAAAATTTATTTATAGAAAGATGTACTACCAACAGGAACCCATAATGAAAATCTTTCTGTATAATTTACTCTGAAAAAATTTAATGATACATCATTTTACTTATTTTTATGATTCAGATCGTAAATTTCACCGTATGGACATTATTTGTGACGATCTAGACCTTGCTTAAAACGTCTTTATTCGCGCAAATAACTCTTGCTTTGCAACGACTATTTTGGAGAAAACTAAGTTACCAACTCTTTGGAAAATCGCATTTCTTCGAATTCAAATCTACAATATTCTTGTTTGATGATTATACATTTTCTCTCTTTTTCTGAAGTCACCACGGTATTCGTTTTCGTTCATTGCACCTCATTAATCTAATCATTAGTCTAGGCAAACAGCGGTAACAGTCAGTGTAGTAGATATGTGGTGCGGAGTCGGCGATTATTTATTTCACGCGTTCACAGCGTCAGTACTAAATCGATGCTGTATGCGAGTAGTTCTGTGTATATGTAGGCTGTCGTAACTTATTTCGTAATTGTACGCTTATGTTTGCTTTAAAAATGTCGCAGTTAGGTACGTCGCGAAAACGACCAATGGCAGACACAGTTAAAAACTTTATAGTGGACATGCCGGACTTAATTTTTGATGGCGCTAAAATTCAGTGTCTAGTTTGTAAAATCCCTTTGTGTTGGTCCAGAAGCCATTGTCAACGTCACATCGAAAGCAAACAGCATTCTTCTGCAAAAAGTGGGATACGAGACCAAGAAAAATTTACATTTGATTTATGTGTTACTCTTATTTTATGTAATCTATCGTTTCGTTTACTAGACAAAGAAGCATTTGTCTCCTTCTGGAATAAATATGAGGACTGTAAATTACCTAGTGATGATAATAATTATAATCCATATAAAATGGCGTTGTAAAATCGCATTTCTTCGAATTCAAATCTGCAATATTCTTGTTTGATGCATAATTTTCATTCAACGTAAATCATACATTTTCTCTCTTTTTTTGAAGTCATCACAGTATCCATCTTCGTTGATTGCACCTCATTAATCCTATTATTCTTGCGTATTACTTTCTTGGCCAAAGTAACGCCGTTACCTCTTCTTGAAATGCGTCTGCTGCTTAAATTAGTGTAGTTAACTAGAAACCTATATTTTCTTATCTCGTCTGATGATCCCCTCGTTACCATAGACGTTGTTCCATAAATTTGTAATCATAAGAAATCAAATCCATGGACCGAAAGTCAAGATAATGTAGTCTTCTATTTTCTTCTGATCTTTCATTGCTTTTTTTTCTTGTTATCTTCTTCTGATTTCTGTTAACTTGATAATATATTGTATATGGCGTAACTTGTTATATTTAAATAATATTAAATTAATTCTCTGAATGAAATATCTTAAATAGAATTGATGCATATTACGAAGAGGAGAGGAAGATATTGAAAACCATTCATAGTATAATGCGATTAAGAATTGTCTTTCTAAATACCTTTCTCTAAAATTATCTGTGAAATGTGTCTTCTATAGGTTTGCAATATATTGATTTATAAAAACATGTGTTACCCTTAAAAACCCTTAACGGTAATTTTATTTTTACGATCTACATAATCGTAAATTTTATCACGTGGAGGTTATTTGTGGCGATCTAGACCTTGCTTAAAACTTGGCTTTGTAGTTTGTGTTTCTTAATTTATGTTAAAGAACACTTAACTACCAACTCTATTCATCAATGGATGGATATAACAGTCTGTCAATAATTGTAATCCACATAAAATAGAGTTGCAACATCGCATTCCGTTGAATTCAAATCTGCAATATTCTTGTTGGTTGCTATCTTTCCATTCTATGTAAACCACGTTTTTTCTCTTTTTTTGAAGTCGTCGGAGTTTCCATTGTTTCCGTGTCATTAATTGTATCATTCTTGCACATCACTTTCTAAGCCAAAGTAATGCAGTTTCCTCTTCTTAAAATTGGCCTGCTGATTAAATTAGTGTAGTTAGTTAGAAGCCTATACTTTATCCCTTCTGACGGTCCTCTCGTAACCAAGGACATTATTCCATTAATCCTTTTGTAATCGCAAGAAATTGAATGAATAGACCGGAGATTATTATTATGTACATTTTTTTATGTTCTTATTATATTTTTGTCATTGTTTTATTGTGGGTTCTGTCAGCTTGTTAGCATATGTATTTTGTATATCGCATCATGCTATTATATTTAAAATGTTAAATTAATTCTATAAACAAAATATCTAAATTAAAATTGATGGCTCATGAATATTGAAACCAGGAGAAAAATATATTAAAATCCATCCATTAATAATATAAAGTGACTAAAAGTTTTCTTCAATAATACCTGCCTCTAAAATTGTCTGCATAATATTTCTTATGTGTGCTACCAACAGCAACTCACAATGATAATCTTTTTGTACAATTTACTGTGAAATGCTAATCGCAATTATTTTTACGATCTAGGTTGTAAGTTTTATTACCTGGACATTATTTTTAGCGATACAGACCTCACCTAAAACTTTTCCTATTCGCAAAAGCTCGGTTGCTACTGACATTTTGAAGTTCGTGCTTCGATTGTTTTGAAGAAAACTAAGTTACCAACTCTATTCGTGAATGGACGGATATGACAGTCTGACAATAATTGTAATCCATATAAAATGGAAATCCAAGATCGCATTTCTTCGATTTCAATTGATGCATAATTTTCATTTGAGATAAATTATACATTTTCTCCCTTTTTCTGAAGTTATCAAAAGTATTCGTTTTCGTTGATTGCACATTATTAATTGTATCACTCGTGCATCACTTTCTAAGCCAAAGTAACGCCGTTTCCTCTTCTTGAAATTCGCCTGCTGGTTAAATTAGTGTAGTTAACTAGAAGCCTATACTTTGTTAAAATAAATCTTTAAATCCATTTGTAATCATAAGAAGTCGAATGTGTGGACCAAAGATCGTTATAACGTAGTCTTTTTCTTTCTTGTGATCTTTCATAGCTTTTTTTTCTTGTTATCTTCTTCTTTTTCTGGTTTCTGTTAACTTGGTAGCATACGGATACCCTACCATATTATAATATTTAAATGATGGTAAACATACTTCTGTATTAATTTCTGTTGGTTGGTAACACCCCCTTTCGATTTTCCTCTTAAAATATGTGGTTTTCTTTATAAGATCGTAGAGCTATTGATTATATTCTTCTAGGCAGATATATCAATGTTGCTTTGTCATAATTCCAAGTTATAATGAAGAAGATGCAAAAATTCAATATGAGGGTAATCATTTTATAAGACGTACCTTTCGTCTTACAAATATGAGTGTCTTTAATGTTATTTATTTTGGAATATAATTATTTTTTCTCGAATTTTGCGTGGTACCTTCGCCGATATTTTTGTTGTAATTCAATTACTTTTTTTTTATAAACTTCAGACTGAAATTGCAAATATGTAATGTCTCTTTAACTCGAAACTAAGGGTACCTAGTCTAGAACAAAGTTTCTCAACTTCTTACGTTTGCAAACTAGTAAACCCTATGAAAAAGTTTTCATGAATCTGTCAAATAAATGTATTGAAAAAATTGATATACGGGTAAGATATTACATGAATTTTGTATGTGGAGAAATACTTGTGATAATAATTTTCCTTCTTCCTCAGTTATGGATATTTATTTTTCATGGCAATCTAAAATTGCACCGGAGTAGTTAACATTATTCGAGTAGTGTTGCGTCACAAGAAAGCTTTGTGATAGCTTTTCTTTCTTTAAAACTAAGGCTAGAGTGGTCGATGTCTTTCATGGGTGAATTGGATAACCGTGCACATTAAATGAGCCTTTGCTTACACCAACATATCTCATTACTTTAGCGTTAAATTTACCAATATTATTCCTAAGTTTCTTTTTCCTGCTTCTACACAGGTCTCTGGGTTCTCCACACCTGATGCCATGAATACTGACATTGAGTCATCACTTGATCTTAGCGTTATTATTTTAGTCCTATCTACATCCAGTCTATGATTAACAGCTAATAGGCCTAAAATGGTCGATGCTGCGTTAAGCATTCCTTCCCATTAACATTCCAGGACTTGAGAACAAAAAAGTCCATCCTTGCTTATGAGAGTTTTACATAATCATACCGTTCTTTTGTTTATCATTCATCCTGTCTCTATGGTGACTTCTTATAACACAACTGATTCTATTGTATGTTGTTGAATAATCAGTAGCAGTTACTTCAGAGCCTAGTTGTATTTCCTTGCATGTACCTATTTCCTGTCATGTTATCGTCAAATAAGAATCTGTGCATCACAGCGTAACTCGCAAGCGAGAGGCATTCGTTCCACTTATTTGCGTCTTCTGTCCCTTGTGGTGTATATAAAGCTGATTGAGCATCTAATAAAATGTTACCGAGGCTGCTTATAATTTTTTCCATTTGCTCATCTCTTATAAATATTGTCGAGTCTGGTAGATTTTTACCAAGTTCTAGACGGAATTCCTCTATAATGTGATGACTCATCCTCAACATCATGCCATCAGAAGCTATAGCTCTTCTGTCCTTCTTTCCTCTTTCCTTGTGTTTTATGTATGATGCAAATCGGGATGTTAGCATCATCATGTGTCTTCTGCTCTCTAGTATATCTTTGATGGTGGTATCCACTACTTCATTGATAGTATTGGCCACTTCTATGAATTGTTTAGTAGTTCTATTGTACTCTTTGATGCTAACTAAATTTGATGCGATACATTTGATGTTAATGGTCTTCTTTGCAAAGCACTCCATCGATGCCTTCATATAGTCTAAACAACCTTGACCAATCTCTCTTGTATTAGCCTCTAGATAGTCAAACATTTTCTCATAGGCGACTGCTGATGTAACGCTCTGGCTAGTGAACGGGCAGAAAGTCCGACTTCCTTCGTTAGTATTTCAGAGATTGAATTTAACAGTTTCTTCATGACACCCTCTACGTCATCCATGAGAGCACAGTGTCTTCTCAAGGACACCCTTATCATTTTAACATCTTCTGAAACAATGAAATACCCGTGGAATTCGCCCCAAGGAAAGTTCTTATCAGATTTCTCACAATGCTTACTGCTATTTTGATGAACTATTTTATTAATTCATGGCATTTAATAAAAAAGTACGAATGTAGAGTACGTTTGAAATACCAATACCATGAACAAGATTATTAGCACTAATTTTGGTTTTGTTTACTAGGTATTTTTTCATGTGTATTCTTTTTTTTTGTTAAATAAGTATGCTTTTCTGACAGTTTCTGCTACTTTCGGCGCTTGTGTGCCATACCCTAACGATGCAATGAGAGCTAACAACCATCAATAGACTAGATTTATAGATCAATTGCACAAGAGTGGAAGCTCTGTATGATAGCTTTTCTTTCCTTAGGACTAAGGTTAGAGTGACTAATGTCTTTTATGGGTGAGTGGAACATTCGAATAATAATTAAATATCCTTGAACTTTTGCTTTGTAGATAATATTATCCAAATGTTTATGACAAAGCCTTCAAATGTCTTTTTTACAACCAACTCCTACATCCTGGTTCTACTTTGTCATTTAAATTTGATGACGTTAAAACTTCGCCAGTGTCGCCAGTTTCCTCATTGGTTTTGGCATTTCTAAGTACTTCTGGCATAGTTCGCAGTACCTTGTGGTGAAGCTCTTCAATTATTTGTAGGAACATTTTTAATATCATATTGTCAGTAACAAAAAGCTCGTCTTACTGTGTTATTTCATTACACCCTGCCTTTATTTGGTACCTTGTTTCGTTCTTTTCGGAAAATTGAAAGAAAGTTCATATCTATCCTAAATAACTTACTTTTCTCTGTTAACGTTATCTGACAGCAAAATTGAACATTTTCTTGCGTGGAGTTGTTGCTGTCCTACTTTTTCATGTAAAGGGGCAGAGTGCATGCTTTCCTTTGTTGAGAATATCAGCTGTTATGCATTCGGTTTTTAATTGTGGATGATTCACCATCGTCTAGTTTTCTCATTTTGTTCTGGGTTCTGCATGTAGTTCATTAAATGGGAATGTTCCATTTTTTTCCTCCCAACGCTTCATTTTTTACTCCTATATTCAATATTGTTATGACTTTTCTAACATTTTACTAAAGCTGTATGCGCAAATTGCGGTTTCTGCTACTTTTGGTGCTTCTGTTCCATACCCATGTGGTGGTGTGCCAGCATATCTATTTATGCCACTTACCAAACCTAACTCTTTGTAGCACTGCGAAGTAGCTGGCCTCTTTCCTCTTCTTTTATACTCAGTATGTTACTCCCTTTTGATCACTTTTTTACAACTTCAGTGAGTAGACTAATGAAACAATCAAAAATGTTGTTCTGTTCCAACACCATATTTCACTCTGCGAGAAAATTCGTTCATACTGAAAATATAATTGTTGTTTTTGTTTCTTTCTAATAAGCTGTATTTTGTTTACAAATAATATTTACAATTGTGATTGGATTTCAGCCTATTCCAACATATCTTATTACTAGAGTTGCTCACTAACGCCAACGGGCAATGGCGGAAGTTCGATACAACTCTCAGTAAACTGCGAGTCTCAACCAGATCTGTTGTGTACACATGTACGCTGCCGTAAATACTATCTCGTAGTTCTACGTTTGTTTTAAAAATGTTGCCTCCGTCGTGAAAACGACCAATGTTGGACAAAGTTACAGAATTTATAGCAGAAATGCCTGACCTAAATTATTATGGCGTTAAAATTCAATGTGTAGTTTGTAATATCCCTTTAATGTGTTGGTCCAAAAGGGATTGTCTATGTCACGTAAATAGTAAACAGCATTTTTCAAAGAAAAATTGCACACGACACTACGAAAAATTTAAATTTAATTTGTGTTACCTTTATTGCATGTAATCTACGTTTAATTTTACTAGACACGGAAGCATATGTCTTCATTTGGAATAAATATTCGGACTGCAAATTACCAAGTCGGGCATCGTTACAAAAAATTGAGCCATCTGCTCGTGAACATGTTGAAAAAAGAATTAAATCGGAGTTGAAAGATAAAAAACTGTGGTTATGTGTGGACAAAACAACAGATCATAAAAAACATTCTGTGGTTAATGTAATGGTACGTACAATAGAACCACATCAATCGTCGCCTTCAATTCTATTAGCTTCCAGACGAGTACAACAATGTACTGCCGAAGTAATTTCAAAGTTAGTGTTAAATACATTGGAAAAGTTTGAACTTTCAACAAACCATGTTGATGTTTATGAGTGATGGCGCCGCAAACATGATTTCTGTAGGCCGGTCTCTTAAAAAGCATTGTGCTAACTTATTACATATTACGTGTAAAATTCATGCTTTCAGTCATGTGGCAGATAGTATTAGTGTGGTATTCGTAAAGGGTATTCGAAATATTAGAGTATTAGAAAATGTTATCCTGAGGTAGAATAGTGCATACAAAAACAGTGTTTGTCAAATCCCCAAAACGTATTCGCAAATTTCACAGACTGTGCCCCCCTATACCCGAGCCACCAGAACCTATTCTTATACGTTGGAGGACATGGTTACAGGCCACGTTTTATTATCATAAATATTTTGAGAATATTAAGAACATGGTTTTACAATTCGATCTAAAGGAAGCTGCAGCTATTAAGGAAAGCCAGTCGAAATTTCAAGATAGGTTAAAACGGATTTAAAAACTATCCAGAACAATTACTTCGGACTAGTGGAGGCAATAGAAAAATTACAAAATCCTTCGGTGTCGCTAGTGGAATCTCTGCAAATAGTGCAACATGTTCACCCACAGCTATGCGCAGTAGAAGACGCAAAAAATGTTTGTGTTCTACAAAGCTTTGAAAGTGTTTTAGAGAAAGATTCTGATTTTGGCACATTAAGACAAATTTGTGAAGGTGCGTCAACAGAACCGTTAAGTTGTTCCAAAGAATATTTCAATTACGCAAATATAACGTCACTAGATGTAGAACGCGGCACTCGGTTTGCCGAAACAACTGTGGAAACATATCTAATGTTGCAGATATTTAACAGACATTTAAAAGACTTTAAGACGGTAAGTGTTTGAGCACGTATTATATTTTATTTCTTACCATTTATTCTGTGTAAACTTTTATGCGCCCGCCACTGGCTGTTGGCGCAAATTGAGCAACTCTGCTCATTACTTCACCTTTAAATTGACCACTATAAACAATTCTCGTTGTGTTTTCATTTCAATGAAATGGTGCTGTTTACACTGTGGTATCTGTTCACTGTTAAAAAAAAAATAAGTAGTGCAATATGGTCCTGTCACCATTGAGGAAATAATTTATTTTTTCCTCTTAGTTAGCTAAAAGAGAAAAACAAATTATTTTCTCTTAGCTGTTTAACTGATAACGAGTATTTCTGATTCCATTGTAGTATACTAATTATTGTCATTATCATTATTTACGAATTTCGCTGAATTTATTTCGGTGTGCGTACATTGCTGCACTTTGTAGTAATATGTACAAATTTTTCATATGGATATACTCAATATGGTTTTCAAGAACAAGAAAAGGATGTTGCAATTCAGCAGCCTTGAAAGAATTCTCACAACTTCTAATTATGGAGGATTTACAAGCTGGAATTTTCTCTTATACGTTTGATTATATTAAGCCTTCGAGTTGTCCACCATACAATTCCTTTCAATCAAACCATTTCCACTTCATATTCACAATCTCTCATTGGGCTTGTACAACTTTTTGCCCTAACTCTATTCAGCTTACCGTTGATGAAATAATGTTTAATATTTCTTATTTCTATTTAAAATCGATCGATACCTAAACACTGATTGGTTTCGTAAAAACATTGAAATCTGTAGCAAATGTCTATTTAATTAATTCTACTGCATTCGGTGTTTTTCTGCAGTGACTTCATAATAGTCTGACAGCAATCATATACACCTTCTGAAGATTCTGGAATGAATTTCGCACCGTTACATTTCTTTAAACCTCTTAAATTTTAAATGTTAAAGACTGAACTTTGTTGGTGCTTCTTACGTCTTACCTCAATTGCCTCTCGAACATGTTGATTTCATTTGGCTAGTTGGATTTTCTGTTATGTTCATATCAATTTGCAACTTATGTATTGTTATATTATATATTATTATAGTCGGGCCATGGCACAGATGCCTTTAATCACTGCGACCTTAATAGATCTATTGTAACCAAAATGCCATGTGCGTTAGAATAGTTGGAGGCTTTTAATAAACCTTAGTACTACTCTAGGATCTGCTTCCTTCAGTTCAGTTAGTGCAAGAAATGGCCTACTGAAATGTTAATGTCGTGTGCGACTAATGGCAACACATTTACATAGGATGTGTTCTGCCGTCTCTAGATCTTCTTGGCATAGACGACAGATTTGATCTTCAGCTTTTCCTAGTTTAATTAAGTGATATTTTAGGGCTACATGGTCTGTCAGAAATCCTGCCAGTAATCCAAGATCCCTTTTGCTGAACGATAGCGCTATTTTTGCTGTCTCTGGCGAGCCTGATGTGAGTGCTTTCACCAGTTTTTATCCTGGAACATTTTCCCAGTCCGAGGCTTTTTGATTTTCCTCCCATGCCTTAATTGCTTGTTTTATGTGGATCTTTTGGAGACCACAGAAGGGGTTAGGACCAATGAAAGTCCTATTCGCTGCTTCTTTTGCCAACTTATCTGCCTTTTCATTTTCTTTGATCCCTTGGTGGCTTGGGACCCACCGCAGTAAAACGTGGTTATTGCGTCCCAGTTGCCCTAGATCGTGTACACGTTCGTGTATCAGTGCAGATTCGTATGTGTAGGCCTTAATGGCTTTTGGAACTGCATGACTGGTAGCTGTATATATTTATAGTTGCGCCTCGTATCCTTTTCTCGAAGTTCTTTACGGCGCACAGATTTAAAGCAGAAATCTCTGCTTGAAATATGTTGGTGTGGGGTCCTGTAGGCATTTTAGGTGGTAGTTAAGACCACTAGTGCCTATACCTGTTCCAACACCTTCTCTTCTCGAGCAGTCCGTGTACCATTCCAAAGTACCTCTTTTGCGTTGAGGTTCACCGGATGCCCACTTTCAATCTTACAAGGCTGATCAAAATTGTATTGCATAGGGATCCTGTCCTTTGTAATATACATCAGATACTTTATGTTGGGATCTTCAAGGATTTTGAAGTGCCTCCTAAGATCCCCAGGCTGTAATCCCTTTGTTCTACTAAAAGTAAGGGCACTCGATATAGCCTGCTTCTGAATGTGGATGTGAAGCGGCATTATTCCCAGCAGTACCTCTAGAGTTGCTGTGGGACAAGTACGCATCACTACTGTGATGTTGAAACATGCAAGTCTTTGATAATGTTGAAGCTGCTGTTGCACAGTCTTCTGAGTTGTTTTTGGCCACCAAACCAGAAAGGTGTAGGTGATCATGGGTCTGATTATTGCCGTATAGGACCAAAACGTCATTTGAGGATTAAGACTCCAGTTCCTACCAAGCAACCTTCGGCATACCAGGGACGCCGTAATGGCTTTTTTTTGTAAGTTGGAGGCAACTTATATATACAAGAAGAAAATTTACACAATTTAGTAACGCAATTAATGGAGTTAACTACTCTACATTGCATTTTTCGTTATCTTCTTATATTTCAAATGCTTTAACAATTTTAACAGAACTCAAATAAACAAAACTTTAGGTACTTACATGGTCGCTTGGCGTATTTTGTACACCAAAATCTGCAAGCACAAAATAAACTTCTCCGTACAAAGCGCAGCGATGACTGAAAGTGTCGTGGCTTGCTCAGTGTATCAAAGACAGTTTGGTGGGAGGTTACATAGGTGCGGACACACGAAGCTCTTAGCGTTCGAAATTAACAAAGGACCAACCGCGCGTGGCATACTTTTTACGCCTTAGCGACCACTTAAGGGTTAAATATGATGTTTCGATGCCCCCTGTAATAACCTTTTGTTCCGCGTTTGATCTTACACTATGTTATTATAAACGTAATCTAACTGATCAGTTTCGGCTGGTTTTAATAAATCTAATGTTGTTTTTAATGATCGTCCAACCATTAACTGTTCTGGTCTATCTTATATTTTTATGCCATCCAATCCAGAACAATTATAAGATCTAGAAATGATCTACTGGTGAATTTATCCCCTGTTCAATCTCTGCTAGCAAACAGAAATGTAATAAATCTGATATCTTTTGCTATTGACTCCATATGTATGTATCTCAATGTCTCATTAGTAGTCTCGGCAAACAGCGGTAACAGTCAGTGTAGTAGGTATGTGGTACGGAGTCGGCGATTATTTATTTCATGCGTTCACAGCGTCAGTACTAAATCGATGCTGTATGCGAGTAATTCTATGTATATGTAGGCTGTCGTAACTTATTTCGTAATTGTACGCTTATGTTTACTTTAAAAATGTCGCAGTTAGGTACGTCGCGAAAACGACCAATGGCAGACACAGTTAAAAACTTTATAGTGGACATGCCCAACTTAATTTTTGATGGCGCTAAGATTCAATGTCTAGTTTGAAAATCCCTTTAATGTGTTGGTCCAGAAGCCATTGTCAATGTCACATCGAAAGCAAACAGCATTCTTCTGCAAAAAGTGGCATAGGAAACCAAGAAAAATTTACATTTGATTTATATACGGACTGTAAATTACCTAGTCGGACATCGATACGAAATGTAGTGCCATTTGCTAGTGAACATATAGAAAAAAGAATGAAAACGGAATGGAAAGATAGAAAACTGTGGTTGTCTGTGGACGAAACAACAGATCGTCAAAAACATTCTGTGGTTAATGTAATGGTACGTACAATGGAACCACATCGACCGTCATCCTCCTTTTTACTTGCTTCCAAAAGAGTTATAAATTGTACTGCCGGTGAGATTTTAAAGGTGGTGTTGAACTCATTGAACGAATTTGAAGTTTCAACTAAGCAACTTTTAACGTTTATGAGTGATGGTGGTCTTAAAGAACAGAGTGGTAACTTCTTACATGTAACGTGTAAAATCCATACTCTAACTCTTGCGCCACAAACGATTCCTACATGTTTTCCACTAGTAAATGCATTGATTGCTAGTACAAAGGCAGTGTTTCTAAAGTCCCCGAAACGTACCCGACCATTTCACAAACTGTATCCTGATTTACCTGAACCACCACAGCCGATTGTTACACGTTGGGGAACATGGTTGCGGGCTGCGTTTTACTACAACAAATATTTTGATCAAGTAAAGAAGGTAGTTTTAAAATTCAATCCGACAGAAGCTGCAGCAATCAAGAAAAGCCAGGAAATATTTCAAGATAGTCAGGTTAAAAGAGATTTACAAACTATTCGCAACAATTACTTCGGACTAGCGGAGGGAATAGAAAAATTACAGAATGTTTCGATGTCACTAGTGGATTCTGTTCAAATTGTGAATGATGTTCACGTACAGTTATGCGCTGTAGAAGGCGAAACAAATTCGTGTGTAATACGAAAATTTGTGTTTTAAAGAAAGACTCCGATTTTCTTATATTAAGGCAAATTTGTGAAGGTTATTTTAAATATGCAAATATAACATCGCTAGATGTCGAACGGTCGTTTTCGGCATTAAGACATTTATTCCGCACGTCGTACTCACTTAACTGAAACAGCCGTGGAAACATATCTAATGATTCAAATATTTAATAGATGTTGTTACCCGGTTTGTGATTTCACGGAAGACTTTTAAAACGGTAAGTGTTTAAGCACGTTTTATAATTTATTTCTTACCTTCTATTTTATGTGTAAACTTTTATGCACTCGCCACGCCTCTGGCTGTTACCGCATATTTGCCCAGGCTACTCATTAGTGTCAGTTTTTGATACATGTTCGTTATTATTCCCCATCTCATATGCTGCTTTAACTCTAAACATTATTCTCACCAAGTACTTAATATCAAAACTTTAGTCAAAGTATTCCACAATTCAACCACTCCATCATCAGTTGTTCCCAAAATATTCAACTCGTCATCTGTCATCGATTGACCAATAGTAGCATATTCCCTAAACCATTCTGCAATTAGTTTCCATCAACCAGCCATGATAAGGCGTTCTATATTAAATGGTTCTCTTAGTTTAATGCTGAATGAAATGTATTTCGAGGAAGCTAAATAAGATGCACGCACTTTGAAACTTAAACACACTATATTCTTATTTAAAAATTAAATAGGTAACAGAAACAACACAATAAACGTACATGTTCCCAAATGTGGTGGGTATAACTATGTATGCTTTTTAAAATTAAACTCAGTACATTACATCCTAGAAAGAAGCAATTCTGGAGCAGTGATCGTCGAACTTTCTTTATCGGGATTCTATATCTATAACAGAGATGTCATCCCACTACTTGCACCTATCATAAGTATGTATGCATGCAGTTGTTTTCTAGTACTTTCTTCGACTCTTTTACTATTCATTTTGACAAGAACAAATTTTCTTTCTGTATATTTGTTACTATTCAATTAATTATATGGCTGCTTCTACAGATCGATAATAAAATGAGTGGTAAGTTGTTACCATTCTGTGTAAATATTTTTCTTTTACCTTGGATGCCTTACTAAAGATTGATTTCCCGTATCCTCATTGTATTTTAAACTACGAAGATAGTCTGAGTAGCTTCCAGCCTATCACAGAAACAAGTATTTTTTTATCAAATTTAGTTTTGTTTCTCAACGTAGTCTGCTGGCATTTTGTTTTGCAAAATAGGGATTTGCGAAAATTTAAGCCTAGGAAACAGAAAAATGTCGCTGGGGGCCAGATCTGGTGAACAAGATGTTCACTCTTCTTTATACGAATACGTTTTTTGTGTGAGCATCTGATATCTCTAACCTTAATTCGACGGTCGTCTAACACCATTTGGTAAACTTTTCCGATGTTATCGGTAGTGGTTGCAGTTTTCACCTGTCCCGAACGTTCATCGTCAACCAAGCTGATACGACCACATCTAAATGCAGCTGCCCAATATTTTACTGTGGCAAATGATAGTGCAAAGTCCTCGTAAACAGCGTCCACCTCGTCTTTAATTGACGTAGGCGTATTGCCTTTCAAATGCAAGAATTTAATGACAGCTCGATGTTCGATTTTTTCCATTTTTGCACAAACACTACGACTGACACAAACCACAGTTAAACAACAACTGAGCGTCCAATATGGCTGAAGAAGAAGCGATATAGTGCTCAGTTTCGTTATTTAAACGTAAATGTTAGGAGAGGATTCAGGGAGTGTAATAACAACGGCGTTTAAAATGTATTTTAGTTGCTGAAGTCGTGATCGTTCTTTGTGTTTCTTCGCCGAAACGGTGATCCTGTATTTGAACTCTTGGGTAAGAATCCCGATGTTTATAGGATACCACTGAATGTTTTGAGTAATCTAGTTGCCTCGCTGATGGTCGAGTTTTCGAGGGAAAGGAAGAAAGGAGTGTACAAAAGAAATTCAAAAGGTAGCAAATATTTGAACAAACTGTATATTGAATGAAAGAGCACTATTAAAAAAATAGTGACAAAATGTCACAAAAAGACTATTAAGATCTCAGGGCCAAAACAATAACTATAAACATTGACAAAGTTTACAAAGAATTGAATAAAAGCGCCAAAGAAATATTCAAAGATTAATACTAATTTATACAACAAAGTTAATAATTAAATCTATAAGTTTCTAGAACGGACAGTAGTAATGGCGTGAAGCGCAGCTCTTTAATCTTAAATACGAATGATAATTAACCAAAAGAATAACCATTAAATGCACCAAATAGCTCAACCAAAATGAAATATTAATTGTGATTCGCCACGTTACATAAAATATCTTAAATTAACTTACATAAAAGACTGGGTTCGGAGAAACGCGCAGAAGGAGGAGGTTTGTCCGCAAGATACGGTGGTACAAGTGTTCTAGCGGCGGCGAATTTGAAAGGACGGGCGCCGGGCTCACAGATCGAGGAAACAGTGGTGGAGAAACCAAGGCTTAAGATCCGCAACTTGTGGGATGTTCCGTACGACTCAATGCGACAAATGTAAACGCAAACCAAAAGTCGTTGGGAAAACAGGACCTCGGGCACCATATATCCCCCAATAGGGCTATGTCAAACGACAAATTGTGGTACCTCAGAGGAAACCAGACTAAGACATTTGGCCACTTATGGCCACACTAACTGCTGCTGCCAATGTGTAACTTCGAACTCGTGACTATAATTCTTTATAATCATTCCTGGCGTCAGAACGCCTCTATGTATTTTACGGGATCCAATGGGGATCGCGAGATCTGAAGGACCAATGCGAAAACAAAAATATGATAACGTATGCGTGGTCAGTGTTTAGCGATTTATTTGTATGTTTATTGAACTGGGTAATTGCTAATTACAACAATTAGCTACGGATGAAATCTAATTTAACTGTTACCAAAATGTAAAGCGGAATTTATACTGTTATCTGTTGACAAAGTTTCATTTATGTTCTTTGATAAACAAAGAAGCTACGGGGCTTAAAGAATGAAAGAAACGGGAATGATTTTGAAATGATTAATATTAATGGTTTTATTAAATAATAAAGATCAAATCTTAGGACAAATTACGAGAACGGGTTTAGCTAAACCATACACGAATACTACGCATTATAGACGCGATGAAGTCATCCTTCGCAGGTGTTCAGTTTCGTTATATATTGAAATAGAAGAATTGGCGCGAAATGAAATGTTTAAAGTATTTTAAATATGAATTTAAGAAATTTGCAAATTAGGGTGTAACAATATTTTTGACGAGTAACGCCATCTTCATGTTGAAGCTTGAAACTTTTCAGACTACCCTCGTATTGTATATATATATTAAGGAAAAGTTTGAGATTAGAATTGGTCGAGTGTGACCAAAAAGCTTTTGATGAATTAGAGGGAGAAACAGTAGACAATGTTTTCCTAACGCTGCAGACTGGTCTGGAATCGGCAATGTTAGAAGGACGAAATTCATATAAGATTCCGCATATCAGTAAGGTGAGACTTTGTCGTGGAGGAAGGTTACTAACTACTTTAGCCATACTACCTCACAGTCCTTGCTATTATTATTCTTTATTTACTTTAGCCTGTTCACAAGAAGTGCCGGATAAGGCGAAGACCATATTACAGTAGAATTATAGTTAATCGCATGTATTATTGACTTTTAGTTTTAAAAATATAGTTACTGAAATGAAATCCTAAATGTAAACTATATTTTCGGACAAAGGGAGTATTTATTTTTTCCATTGCGTTTAAATTGGTTTTCCGTTCCTTTTTCTTTACCGTTCGAAGCTCGTCCACCTTCCGCCCGGATTCCCGCTACTCATGCCCGGGATCTTTCTTCTCCCACGCGGTACCGTTTACTTTTCTTCTTTCCTCTTCCTTTCAAGAAGGAAAAAAAGTTTTTATAAATATGGTTATTTTACTTAATTGAAATTGTAAATGTATACCATACTTTCGGTCAAAAATAGAATCTAAATGGATACTTACCATATTTTTGGACAGAGGGGGTACGATTTTTTAAATGCGAGATTATCTTAAACTCTTTTACAGTTGGTGAGATTATATGGTAATTTTATTAGATTCTACGTTTTACCTGGAGCCATATTGCATAATTATTCCTATTAGTAATTTGAAATGCCGTTATAAAAACTATTCATTCTAATTAAATTCTTTCCATCGGAATGTCTTTAATAGTGATAGCCTCCAGAGTATCACCACAAAAACATTCTCATCGGTGAGTAACTGCTTGCTTGTTTTGATAACTAATTATCTCCATATACGAGGGTGCTTTGAAATGTTCGCGAAATGAAAGGGAAAATTTGAAATTTTTTTTTGAAACACGTTTTATTTTTCTACATAATCTCCTTTAAGTTGAATGCACTTCACCCAACGATGTTCCAACGCCATTATAGCATCACGAAAGTGCGATTCTTCAAATCCTCCAAAATAGTCGTCGACAGCTGCTTTTACTTCTTCTTCTGTGGAAAATCTTTTTCCCCCGAGGAAAATTTTTAGTCGTGGGAATAATAAATGGAAGTCAGAAGGAGCCAAATCAAGCGAATAAGGTGTATATTGCAACAGATCGTACTTTAGTTCGTTCAATTTTCCCATTGCTATCGCACTTGTATGGGGACGTGCATTGTCCTGATGGAAAATGATCTTCTTACGCAAGCCAGGTTTTTTTTCGTGACCCAAACGGAAACGTTTTGCCCACTTTTTTACAGTGGAATATGAAGGGGATAAATCACAATAAACGCCGTTTAAACATTGTGTAATGTGATTAGACGTATGCCCTTGTTTTGTCAAAAATTCAATCACGCGCGGTACTCAATTTTCGTTACCTGAGACATTTTCATACACTAGTCACGTTGTCTGGCTGGCTAAAAAAAACTACTACTCTTCAAGCCGTAGTGTAGTCCTCCCACATGTGCAATTATGACGCAACGGAGTTTGAACACGCTAGAACCTGTATAAGCCTGTCAGGCCGAGAATTTATGGCGCCGTATAGAAAAACGGTTCCAACTGCAGTATGTACCGCATCTAGAACGATACTATTTGCGTGCCCACTAACCTTGCACCGTGCGAATACCAGTTACTGAACGGTCGTATTGGCACATGATGCAAAGCAGAAATCGTTTGTACTGACATGCGCACTGCCAATCTGTCAGTATCTTGATTTTAGGGCTTACAAAACCTAACCACACTTGGTCTAGCGACATATTTAAGAAAATTACAATAAGTACGCAATAGTAAAACGAGTGATTTTGAAACCAATTTTTCTATAAACCCATCATAATAACGAGTAGTTTTTCATAAGTAGTATTAGTGGAGCATTATACTGAAAGAGTAAAAGATGTGAGAAAATAAAGGCTTATTTACAGCCATATAATTGGAATGCTACAAGCTACACTTAAACATTAACTTTTTGAAATAAATATGTATTCTTTATCACAGATATAATGTAAAAGAAATACTCTAAATTGAAAGAAAACTTCCCTGAATCGTGATAATACAGTTTTCGTCTCTTAGAATCCCATTTCTCTCCTCTATCATTTTATTTTTTTCTTTCATTACTTCTTTCTCTTTTTCAATATTAACGTTTTCTTCATCGTCTTCCAGACCAGTCGTATTCTCTCTAAGGCATCGAGTTAATGTTTTTTTTTCTAGTAGCCGTATTATCTTGTGATATGTCTTGTTTTGGATTTGCAGTCTCTATGTCTTCTATGTTGTTTCTCTGAATCATTTGAAATGTGAATGGACTCTGTCGATAATATGTCCGGGTGAACTGCCTTACTTCTTCCAATTAAGGTATTGAATTTTTCAAATTTAAAATATTCTGTTCGTCGGCCTCTTACATTTTTATTTTCTATAAATATATTATAGTTCCTTTCCAGTACCCTCCAACGATTAGAACAATTAAGTGGAGTAACATTTGTATCACTCTGCTTGTAGCTTCTCTGCTATGACTTGCCACAAATGTTTTTGGGTTTTTATTTTGAACGTTCCTACCTCTTTTCTGCGTAAGTACAGATCAACATGCTCTTTGTTTGGTTTAGGTTCCACTTAAATTCAGGTTTACCCACCACTGCACGCTATTTATATTTAAATTACTTCGGTACACAAATGATTCCGAAAGATCTCCAACTTGCTTATATTTGATTGCCGATTCACTAACAATGATAATGCAACGTATGCGCATTACCGGTACGCGAATCGTACAATAACTAGTGGTTGGAACGAACCTGTTGTATTTTATATTTCTACCACTTTATAAACGTCAATACATAAGTGTCTGTTTTAAATAGATACTCTCAGCCAGTAAAGTACCTCTGTTTTGAGTAAGAGTAGAATAGTAATTATGAAATATATCATATGTGCATTGGTAACATCCTTTTCTGTCTGCTCTAGATTTGTCTCAAATAACTCAATAGCTTTTTTCTAAACTTTTGCAATTCATTTGGTTCCATATTGCCAGTTTCTCCAACTGCAATAAATAGATTATGTCTCATATCTTTCATTGCTTTATTTTCTGTGGTGCAATAGTGAATGAAGGTTGAATTTTCAAATTGTGCACAAGCAGTAGCTACAGCTATGTAAATATCAAATCGGTTTCTGTTAATTTGAGCAGTTTCAGATTTAGGGTAAAGTATTCTGAGATACATCGCTTCTTCAACTGAGTATGTTTTCAATTTATCTGTAGCATAAAAACCTTTCGAAATATGCAAATGTTTCATTTCAGGGTACTTATCAATCAAATATTTGTCAATTGATACTATATAGTTCATTTCGCAGCCTCTAAGGGGATGAAACATGTTATCACCCAAATTGTTGCGATTAAAAAAAAAAATGAATAAATAATGATGAAGAGCAAGATCAATTTAATTAAAGAATAATTAAACTAAGAATGGTATATTATAGTGCACAACTTTAGCTATTTACGTAGTGTTAGAAGGAGAGGAGTCAAGGAATGAAATAATAATACAACGGCGTTTAGAATTTATTTTTGTTGCTGAAGTCGAAGGTTCTTGGTATTTCTTCGTCGAGACGACGGCCCGGTATTCGAATTCTTTGGCCAGAATTCCGATGTTAATGGGACGCCACTGACTGTCTTGTTTAGCTTAGCCGCCTCGCTGATGAGCGATACTTCCATTGAAAACCAGTCAGAGTTTTCGAAGGAAAGGAAGAAAGGAGTATACAAAAGAAAATTCAAAACGTAGCAAATATTTGTACAAACTATATATTGAATGAAAGAGCACTATTAAAAAAAAGATGACAAAATGTTACAAAAAAAAGACTCGTTGCTCAGGGTCAACACATTTACTATAAATATTAACAAAGTTAAAGAAATGAATAAAAGCCTCAAAAGAAATATTTAAAAATTAATTCTAATCTAGACAACAAAGTAAATAATTAGATTTACAAATTTCTAGAAGGGGCAGTAGTAATGGCGTTAAGCGCAAGAATGACTATTAAATGCACCGAACAGCTCAATTAAAATGAAATGTTAATTGTGATTCGCCACGTTACATAATATATCTTAAATTAATTTACATTAGACTGGGTTCGGAGAGACACGCAGAGGGAGGTTTGTCCGCAAGATACGGCAGTACGGTGGGCTAGCGGCGGTGAAGTTGAAAAGGCGGACGTCGGGCTCGGAGATCGAGGAAACAGTGGCTGACAACCAGCGGGCAGACACAATCCAGGTGGAGAAACCAAGGCTTAAGATCCGCAACTTGTGCGATGCTCCGTACGACGAAATGTAAACGCAAAACAAAAGTCGTTGGGAAAACGGGACCTCGGGCACCATATATCCCCCATAGGGTTATGTACAACGACAAATGGTGGTACCTCAGAGGAAACCAGGCTTCTAGCACATTTGACCACTTATGGCCACACTAACTGCTGCTGCCAACTAATGTGTAACTTCGATCTCGGATAATTGCTAATTACAACAATTAGCTACGGATGTAATCTAATTTAACTAATACCAAAATGTAAAGCGGAAGTAATACTATTTGTTGACAAAGTTTCATTTATGTTCTTTGATAAACAAAGAAGCTACAAACGGGAATGATTGGTTCCTAAACAGTTAATTATTACAAATGCATTACAAATGCAACTCAAATTTGTTATCATAGGCAAGTAGAGTTCAAAATAAAGATTATTGGCAGTGTAGAATTTTGAAAGGATTAATATTAATGGTTTTATTAAATAATAAAGATCAAAACATAGGACAAATTAGGGGAATGAGTTTAGCTAAAACATGTACACACAAATACTACGCCTTGTAGACGCGGTGATGCCATCCTTTGCAGGTGTTCAGTTTCGTTATATATTGGAATAGAGGAATTCGCGCGAAATTAAATGTTCGAGGTATTTTAAATATGGATTTAACAAATTTGTAAATTAGGGTGTAACAAACAATTCAGTTACACCAATCGCGTCTTTTGCTGACTATTAACTATGGCTAATAAAGTTCTAAACGTAGTTTTACGGATGTTAAATGAAGCTGCAATTTCATTAGCGTCTCTAATCATTACACCGACATGAGGATAAATAGCTGAACTCAAAAATATTTCATTTGCTGATTCTCTCATAGCACCAGAAAATCCTCGGATCATATTTAGGAGCCATATTTCGTAGTAATATACACTAACATGCAGTTAGTATCCCCTAGCAAATAGCCTAGGTATGTAATCTCCAAACACTTCAGTAAACCCTTAAAGTCTCTCAACATGCTTTAAATATTGTAGTGATTCGGGTGGGGGTTCTTTCCTTAAATTCAATATTATTTCCAATATCACCGAATGCTAATTTCATCTTTTGCCATGAGCAAAGAGTACTCTGTTGTTTTTGTTTAATTTGTCTTTTGAAATCATGTTTCATTTTTCCTATACATTATTTAGGAGGGCAACGCCTAACAAGCAATTTGCTTCTAAGATTACGTTGATTGCGTCGTTGCAAAATAGAATGATTTCGACAATGGAAATGTCGACGAAATTGTCAATAAACGAAGAATTTCCTGGGAATAAATATAAAACTAGGCAACTAAATAGAATCTCTTCAAGAGACCTTTGACAGCGTGTTGAAATTTTGAATGCAACTTTTGGAACACAAGGATTCTGTAAACTTGGAATGTTTTACTATTTTGTCTTCTTCATGGAATTTTTTTCGGGTATGCATACGCTGTGTAATATGTATATCTCTAAAATCCCGTCATACTAATTTTCTACTCTTCAGCATCCACTATATTCACAGGCTATCCTGCTATAACGCGAGTGATAGGGATCTACCTCGAATATGAGAATGAATGGTTCGCCACAAATAGATTATGCTTACATGATGAAAAAACTCCAATGATATTTTCTTTAAAAGAAATTGACGTCTTCACTAATCCAAAATCAGTTAAATACCAAGGATTTTACCTTGACTCTAAGTTAAAGTGGAATACACATGGGGAATACGTAGCTAATAGATTGCTTCAAACTGTTTATTTGCTTAAAAATCTGGTGTTTGCCGTTTCGGTTGACACCATGAGAACAGCTTACTTTTCACTGTTTGATTCTTTGATGTCCCATAGTATTATACTTTGTGATCACACTGCCTCGTCTACAAAATAATAATTTCGCCACAAGGGCGACATTTCATGACTATGATACTAGGTGCAAGGGCGGGTTGTGCACTAGGTTTTCACGCTAGACTACTTACCCAGAAGACTTCTTGCAATACATTAGCCAGTATATAACGCTAGGCAATACTAGGCATAAAGCGTATTGTTTGTTATATCATATCATTACAGATTAGCATTACAACTTTAATGAATTAGTTGTTTTCGAATTTACCGAAAGCTTGCAACAAATCTGTTGGTCGTACTTATGTAGCGCGGAGTGTATGTTGTCAGTCTAACATATGTATAAAGCTTCTTTTGAAGTACTGTTTCAACCATAGTTGCTTTAGCAAATACCCACCTTGCTGTCGCCTTAAAATATTTATTTATGTGTTATCATTTCTTATATTTTCCTATTAATTCCTTGTTAAAGAATACCATGTGATCCAATTTACTGTCTTTTTGGTCTTTGCAGATATTTTCATTTAGTTACTAGAATTCTGAAATATTTTAAAAGGCTCATTCCTCTATTATCCATTGAATATCTCAAAAGTTGAGTTACATATCTAAACATCTATCAAATAATATATTTGTCAAGCATAGAAAACATCATCAAGAGTTTGTCAGACGGAAGTATAAGGCAAGAAATCAAAATATTTCTGAGAAACAATTCTCAAAACTATAGATATCTCATTCTTTATATACATTCATTAAATTCTGCAAAGAATGTAGTGCCAGCGAAGAAATTCTTAAACTCTAGGCAATGGGTGATATGAATAAAATGAAGTATATGTTTTGACTTCAACAAAGTATGATGTGTACTTTACGCGGTAAAAATAAAAATACTGTGGTTTTGCTTGCTATGGAATAGAAGCTCTTCTAAAGAGCTCCTTCTCATCACACGAGTGAATAAAAGAAAATTTTCTACTTCAACATATAGTACATATTCGTGAATTTGGTCAGTATTAGACTCATACAGCTTCACGCAAGTTTTAGTGTCATTAATAAAGCGTTACAAACGGTTGCGCCCGCAGAGACGTCTGTACGGGGGGGGGGGGGGGTGTACGTACGTATGTGGATGCAGAGTTCAGTAATGCGGTAGATATTGAGGAGTTGGGTAGTTCGGTAATTTATCGGATTGTCATTGTGTGTTTTCGAAAACATAGGACGTAAGCCTGGTGCACCTCTTGCATCGCATGTGAAGAAATATATTTAGCGTTTCCCCGGTTTAGAATTTACAGGTTCGCACATTCGTTGCAAATTTTGCGGTATAGGGTTGCTAGGTCGCACGACATTTGAATGTAGAAATCATATTAAAAGTAAACGTCATTTATTGAATTTAAGAAACAATATTCCGCACTGGCAATTTTTGTATGACTTTATTTTCCTGTTGAGCACGTGCAACATCCTACAACACCTAGTAGATAATGAACACTTTCGTCTTTTTTGGGATAAATATGTTCCATCGTGGAAGCTACCAACAAAAAGACAATTGCGGTACAATTTACAACATGTGCAAGGTACAGTAAAAGACTGTATAAAAGACGAGTTGAGAAAAAAATCTGGCTCACTGTGATCGAAACTACTGATGCTCAGAAACATAGCGTGGTTCTTATTGTGGCGCGTCCTTCAAAACGTAATGGTCCAGCAGCTTCCTTATTGTTAGCCAGTAAAAGCATTGAAAGAACTGATGCCGAAACCGTTGTAAATATAATAAAAAATATGTTAAGAGAATATTGTATCGTATGAGCCCAAATCACAATGTTAGTTTCTGACGGAGCCCGCAACAATGCTGAAAGCTGGTAGGATGTTAAAAGTATGCTTTCCGACTCTTCTTCACATAACATGGCTCATACACACATGTCATCTCGTAGCAGAAACAATGCGGAGCAAGTATCCTATTTGTTTGAGGTGGAGGAAACAGCCCCTCATATTATTTTCGAATGTGCAGCGTTAGCTCAACGCAGATTCACTATGCGCAATTGTGCACAATTGAACTATCAACGGAGAAAGATTTACTACATAGGCTCTTAAACCTGATTGCGGGAACTAACCTGTTCGAGTAAAACAAAACCGAAGCAGGAATAATACAATAAGCTACTAAGCTTCAGTGTTAGGGATGTAAAGACCAGCCCTGCTTTGGTAGAAAAATCAATCAATCAATCCTATTTGTTTAATATCATCTACCAGAAAAGTGTTTGTGACATCTCCCATACGTAACCGCGTATTCAAGCAATTGTATCCGCAAATTCCGCTACCACCTCAACCTGTATTGACGCGATGGGGAACATGGATCGAGGCAGTATCTTACTATCGCAAATATTATTCCCAAGTGAAAGATGTCATTTTCAAAACTTAATTCTTCTAATTCTCAAGCGGTTCGCGAGAGTCAGAAACTTTTTTTCCGATTCGGACGTTCGAAAAGAAATAGATGACATTTCCATAAACTATTCTGTAGAGACAAACTATTTCGCAGTTAGAAAATACTCACTTATCTATACAAAACTCGTTAAATAACATTAACAATTTAGCAGCCGCTATAGAAATCTTGACGCATCCTATAGGACTAGATGTCGCGCAAAAATTTCGTGCAGTTTTTAATAAAAATCCGGATTTAAAGAAGGTTCGATCTATATCTGGAATTCAAGACTGCACAGAAGATATACAGGAGTATTTGAATTTCGCAAATCTTACTTCATTAGATGCTGAACGATGATTTGCAAAGTATACGAGAACGTTTTCAGACCGTCGTCGAGACCTGACCGAATCGACAACGAAAGCATTGCTTATGTTGCAGTACTACGCGGCGTACCATAGCAGTCACACGTTACCGCAGTGGTCATCGATACGTCAATAAAAGGTGACAATCTATTAATTTTTTATTAATACTGTGTCTACTTTTGCGCGTTACGCCTCGGACGGTTCCACTAGTTTCTCGTACATTATAAATAGTACACGCACACCGATCAACCAATAATAACCGAACGTCCACTGGATTCCTTGTATGTACATAGTAAACACAGCTCCTTTCACGGCGCCTCTGTGGGTGCAGCCGTTTGTCACGTTTTAGTTATTAACGCGCCATTTCAGTGCTTTCAAACATTCTTGATGGTACATTGGAGGTCCTGGTTTTCAACCAGATGTTGTTACGCTGAATAGAATGTCCAAATAAAAGCCCTTCTTACTGCAATGGTATAATAGCAGGAAAAATACTATTTTTCATCCACAATTGAATTTAGAGGTTGTACTCATGTATCTATTTTTACACCATACATTTAAGGAAATGAATACGTTAATAAAAAAAAAATTGAAGTACGAATGAGATGGCAAGTGTTGATGCATCATGGACGAGATCCATACCGAGTTCCCTTGCGAATACAAACAGCAATCCCAGCGCCTCTGTTACAAAATGAGTGTACTCTGAAAGTCTCGTTTTGTCAATGTGTTCACCGCCCGCGATTCAGCTTCTATTTAATCTATCGTGTCAGTTTTTCGCTCCTTCATCTTGATTTTCTTCTTTGGAAAGAAAATAAAGTTGCAGGGAGCCGAGTCAAACGAGTTCGCTGAATGAGAAATAGCGGTCGTGTTATTTTTCGCCAAAAGCTACTAGCGCTATGTGGCTTCACGTGTCCCCTTGACATTCTATCGGCAGTTTAAAATAACCTCAAAATGTTGACGTTAACTGTGCGCTCTCTGGTAAAACGTCACGTAAGGCAAAACCCCGCGTTCTTTTGAATAATCAAACTTGAATTGAAGTTGTAATTAAAGTAAAATTTGTATACTACAACACATGAATTTGTTTTGAAAATCGATTACTTAGCCAAATACGTATTCACTCAACGGCGATTTAAACTCAAAAGACAGATTGTCGTCTCGCCTGTCACGGCCAATTGCAATACACATTTTAAATAGACAATACTTTATATTCTTACAATGAAACTTTCAATCCATTTACATCTCTTTTCTCTTCCACATTACAGCCTGTAATATGTCATGGGAGTTCCTGTTCTAACGCCTAACTATTTGACGTTAGCAAGTAACGGCAACCGATATTTACTACCGGACTCGGCGGTATCTTACCCAGTGGTAATTCATTTGCAAATTAATTGTAAAGATACATTAGAATTTACTCTGTACATGTTTGTAAGGAAATGTTTCATTAAAAACGGACTTGGAGTGAATTATCGTCAGCTGGAGATAACTTTACGCAATAAAACGCCAGGGATAGGGGGAGGAGCACCCGAGACTGTATAAGCCGCTGAAGTATTACAAATGGGCCAGAAACATAAATACTCTGACGTATGTTTTCGGACCGCGCTTGTCTGAATATCGCACCACATAGCGCTAATGACATTCATTTTCGACGTATTTTTAATACTATAATATATTTTGTCTGTATTGAAACACAAAATCACTAAGCTTTAATAATATATCACTTTAGAGATTTCTATCCCAAATACAGTATGATAAAATTGAACATGCTTTCTAAAGCAAATAGACCATAATCTAAACTTTTTTCCTGTTCTAAACCATTTCACGTTTTCCATTTCTAATGTGGCGTACTTATTCAAATGCACACTTACAATAGTTAGTAGTTCAACGAAGATGAATCTCAAATACGTATATCTGCTTTACATGAAATATAACTCCCACTCGTCTTTTGTCTATTTCACTATTTCTTTATCTTTTGGGAAATTCATTTTATGTTTAAGACGCTCAAAATAGAACGAGATTAAAGAAATACAATTTAAAACTGATCAAAACCCAGTTTGATATTGGTCATACTGCATTTGACAATTTGTGCCCGTGTTACATCAATGCGGTTGAACTGTTTAAGTCTAGAACTACTTATACTGCTGAATAGGAATTAACTTATAATAGTGCATCTTCCGATTTGATTGATTTTGTATTTTTTCTTAATGTACACAGTCTACTAAATAAAGTTAACGATGTAAACGTTCTGATTTCTGAACATGATAGCTATTTTATGTGTTTAACCGAAACGTGGATTAAATCCTCCCAGTCAAATTGCTGTTACCTGGACGATTACAGAATGGTTAGTACTTTTGGTCGGGCTCGTGCTAGCCGTGGGGGGTGCTGAATATATGTTAAAAGGGGGCGGCGCGTTAGCAATCTTGACCTTGCTGAATATGCTCTTGATCATGTGTTTGATGTATGTGGTATTAACTGTACTTTCAGTCGTAAACACTACTTAATTATTGTCATTTACAAACCACCTCAATCATCTTTTAACGATTCTTACTCAAGACTTGCTATTTTGTTGCACCACGTTTTCCAGCATATTCATTCTATGTGGCGACTTCAACATTAATTTCAAAGTTAGATCAACGGAGCAACAATCTCTATTTAATTTAATGGCTGAATCTGGTCTACATCCACATATCAGTGAGTTCACCCGAGTTACTACCGTATTTTCAAATATTTCTATTCTTGATCATCGCCACATTGTGTTGTAAATTAGAGGTATATGCATTGTGCATAATCTGAACAGGGTAATTACACAGAAGAGGACCCTCACTGAGGAACATAAATTTCAGTTTGCTTATGCCCTTCACAAGGAACGCTGGAGTAACGTGTTTGACAGTCATGATGTTACGTACCGTGAATTTTGGTGGTTTTCAATCAGTTGCTTTGGTTATGTGTTGACGAGACAACAGATTGTAAAGGAAATTCTATTCTAAATGTTATAGTACGTGTACTGGACCCTCAGAAACCGACATTTCTATCAAAAGACTGGAAAAATGTACTGATGCAGCAATTGTGAGGGTGATACTTGATACCTTAGAAAATGTTCAAGTCTCACCACGTCAAGTGTTGATGTTTATGAGCGATGGTGCCGCGACATTGCGTTCGGTAGGCCGTTCTCTTCTCGAACACGGTTGCAAGTATTTGCATGTTACGTGTAAAGTGCATGCTTTACATCTTGTGGTATGAACTATTCGACAATGTTCACCCGAGGTATATGCATTAGTAGCAAGGACAAAACCACAGCCGATTCCAACACGTTGGGGAACATGGTTGCAGGCAGCTCTTTATTATGCTGAATATTTCGAACAAGTAAAATCTGTTATTCTACAATGCGTTCCCTCTACGTGCCGTGGATTTGGATGGTTTTCTGCAGCAACCTTGGATAAATCAGACTATCAAAACATCTAGTCTTCTTTTGAAAGATCTCTTTGTTTTGCAGAAGTATCATCCTCAATTGCAAGATATTTATAAAGCTAGAAAACGACTGCATAAGGTCTTATTTACTAATGCAAGGATTGCTTACAATACGGATTTGATCTGCAACAGTGACAAAAGGATTGCTGCTATGTGGAAAGTTATAAAGCGATCCTCAAATGTTGTGAAGCGCTCTACCGAATTACTTATTACTGATGGCTCTTGTCTTCTACAAAATTCAACACTTATTGCCAATAAATTTAACTTCTTCGTGTGTACTCCGTCTGCAAATTTACCGTCAAAAATTCTTCCCCTTTTCTTCAGTGGAGATATCCAGTATCATTAACAGACTGAAAGCCACTTATTCCACAGGAATTGATCAACTCCCTTCAATGGTGATTAAGGAATTTAATGAATACCTCGCTGAGATTCTTACTTACTTGATAAATATTTCTTTTAGTTCAGGTACCTTCCCTGATGTCCTGGAGACCGCAGTTGTTGTCCCTGTTTATAAGAAAGGTGACAGAAAAGATGTTTCGAACTATAGACCCATAGCTCTAACTTCAACTATTTCTAAAATTGTAGAATATTGCATGCTTGACAGATTGAATGCTTTTCTTAATAAATTTGAACTCATTTCTGAATATCAGCATGGTTTTCGTAAGGGTAAATCAACATCTACAGCTCATTGCTTTCTACAATCAGATACTGGAATTTATTGAAAAGAAAACTATCAGTGTTGCCATTTTTTGTGATTTGCAAAAGGCGTTCGATTGTGTCCAATATGATAGGTTACTCGAAAAGCTGGAACAGTATGGAGGAACGGTTACTGCTTGGTTTTCGTCTTATCTGCAGGGTCGATTTCAGTTTGTTAGTATTAAGCACCTTCACTCAGATGGAAAAATTAGATTTGCTCGTTCACATATGCTACCGGTTCGTATGGGAGTTCCTCAGGGTTCGGTTCTCGGTCCTGCTTTATTTAGTCTTTACATCAATGACATTGTTTTGTTTCTTTTAAAAGTTTACCTAACTATGTACCCTGACGATATCTCTCTTATAGTTTCGAACGACACCGCTGATATTGCTAATAATCTGATGAGCATTTTCAATGGTTTTGTACTAAAATTGTCTTTAAGCCTACAAAAAACTAAATGTATGTTCCACACTCGACAACGACGAACTAATCCCACTTCTTTAACTATCAATGGCATACACTTACCGGAATGTAATTCTACTAAATTTGTGGGTTTAACCCTTGAGTCTAATCTACTTTGGAATGAACACTGTCTGGTATTAACTAACAAATTATCCTCTAAATGTTATTTGTTTAGATACCTTAGGACTCACGTTACCCCCTCCTGTCTGCTTTCTTTATACTACTCTGAGATACAATCCAGGTTGCAATATAGGATATTATTGTGGGGTCCGTCTGCCAAAAAGTTATTTCTGGTCCAGAAAGCTATCGTTAGGTCGATTGTTGGAGCGCGTTTTACTCAATCATGCAGATCTATATTTAAAAATCTAAAATTTTACCACTTCTATATACTCGAAGCTAGTTGTTACGTTCATCATAACATGCATAATTTTACACGTGGAAAGAATGCCTAATACAATAACCAAAAAATAAATGCTAATATAGCTCATGGTATTGGTGGAATCATTCCCGGCAAAAACAATGTAGCAGAGGAAATAGCGCTAACACATGGACATGTTTCTGCCTACTCGGCGTCATCAGCATGGTTCTGAGCACTATCTACTGCCGCTATCATTGAGTTTGCCTCTCAGTTTATATTGCTAATCTCCAAAGCAGCGCTGAATATGTCTCTCGGCGACACCTATCGCCAACAAACACAGTCACGCCGTCCCAGAGGGTAGCAAGACAAACCGGAGTGTAGATGTCCACCACCTATCGGGCAGCTCTTGGGCTGCCAAACGCAAGGGGGCGTTGTGCCTAAGCACAGCGACATCTATACGTGCAAATGACTCCTCAGGCTTACCATGATGTATAGTAGGCAGAAACATGTCCATGTGTAGAGTAGGCAGAAACATGTCCATGTGTTAGCGCTATTTTCTCTGCTACATTGTTTTTGCCGGGAATGATTCTACCAATACCATGAGCTATATTAGCATTTATTCTTTGGTTAATGCATAATTTTGATCATAATTCGGAGTATCAAGACTATCCTACGCGAATTATGGAACACATACACGTTTCTAGTCGTACGCTGTCTGTAACTCGTCTGGAGATCACTAGCCTTAGCGTTAATATTTACAATAAGATTCCTACTGCTATTAAAGAAGCCAGAACGTTGAAGCAATTTCGATATCTGCTTAAAGACTTTTTATTGTCGCATATATTTTACTGCATCGAGAAATATCTCAATTTCCTGTAGTTGAATGTAGATTTATTTTGTTTCCTATTGTTTTGTCATTGCTACTTTCGTAGTATTATATTTATATTTTAGTTTTACATATTACTTCTTCTTTATTGACCTGTTATATTCACAATTTGTGACTTAATAACAAATAAAATTATTATTATTATAAATAAATCGAATACGTAAATGTGTTGGTTCTGTTTACAAACAATATTCTTTCTTTTGTGCAATTTAATCGATGTGCTAACATATAGGTATTTTTTTTCAATAAATCGATCTATGATTCTTTTTTAATTTGTACTTATTCCTAAGTTTTTCTTCATATCTCTGAACGGAGATGTTCTCGTTTGCATCCATTTTCTTATTATAATTTATTTTAATTATTATCTAAATATACCCTTATTTCAAAGGGAACACTTTTCTGCTTTTTTGTTCAATAGTTCCAAATTGGTCATCTACTGCTAGATTTAAATGATCAGAATGTTCTTTCTCTTCTTAAAATTCGCAATTATACCCCTGTGTCTTTTCTCGATGTAACCAACTTGCCATAAAACTTATTACCAGCTCGGACATCTAATATAAATATAAATAAAATGGAAGAATAGGATTTCTTACCTCCATTACCATCAAGACAGAAGAGTGCAAACACCGATCCCAGCGCCTCTGCCGCGAATGAAATGCATTAGAGAAGTCTTGTTTTGTCATGTATTCAGCACAAACCGCGATTCAGCTTCAATCTCCTTGATCGAGACAAATCTTCAAACTTTCAACTTGATTTTCATCTTTGAAAAGAAGAGAACGTCGCAGGGAGCCGTGTCAGGCGAGTACGTTTAATGAGAAAGAACAGCCATGTTGTTTATCATCATAAACTGATATATAGCTATACCCATAAACCCAAGTTTCAACATCTCTGACAACTTTATAACGAAAATCCAGTTCAGTTCGAAGCTATTCTTTCAATTCTGTACAGACATCGCTGTAACGTTGTTTCTGTTCGTCGCTTAGCAGTCGTAGCACGAACCTTGCTGCTACCCTCCGTATGTTGAAGGATTTTTGCAACTTTTCCCATGTCTTATCATTTCTTTAAATGTTTTTTTCTAAAAAAGCGTTTCTATTTATTATTTATCTGTTCTTGAACACCAAAAAGTTAACACACAATGCAATCAATCCTCCTCCAGAACATCGTATTAGGTAATAAAAAGGTATCCTTTTATGTTCATGGTACCTAACAACAGCTGACACTCACAATCAAAAATTTCACGATATTTTCCATTTACGTTGTACAATTAATTTTTCATTATGTGGATTTTATTTCATTTGGAAGAATTTGCTCTCTAGTGCACATTTCTATGTGATATGAAGGTTCAATTCCATAAATCTTGATTGCTACTCACATTTTGTGGTTTTCTTAATTATACGTGAGATGTATCGTATGTATGTATGTACATATAATACATCAAGACGATAATAAACGTCATTTAGTAGGCGTAACAACCTTGCCCAATTGTCTGCTGCTAAGATACTTTCAAAAATCGAACATTTTTTTGACAATCGTACGCATATTACACAACGAATATAATATTTAATACCAAAAATCTTTTTAATTTAAGCTAAAATTTTCATATCAGAAACCAAATGATGTGTTCGTTATATAGTATTGGATACCATTCTCTGGAAAGAATTAATTTCGATATGAAGTTTTTTCTAAAACTTGCCATAAGTTATTTATTAATAATGGTTGTAACAACACAATTGTCTAGCAAAATTTATTATTGAGTGTACTTATAATATGTTGCTACCAAATACCTAAGTATTACTTAAATTTTGTAAGTTACAAAACGTCAAACTCCTTAGATGTATCTGTTGCCTTGAAAAAATTTCTCTAAATAATTTTTAGCATATGAAGTGTTAATTTAGCTGATGGCGAAATTTTTTGGTGTCACATTGAGATATACTAGATAGTATATATTTCCAATTTTGTAATTAAGTATTTTTAATTCTAAAATCTCCCAATGGTTCAAACTCGTTGCAAATATCTTTTGAACTGACTTTAAATCCACTATCTAATTAGGTCATTTCTTAAATATTTCTTTATGTCAACGTTTTATTTGTTTTTCTTCTTCTTTTATGGCGATGCGTATTTCTAAATACTGGTCATATGCAGATTTTTAACAGTTAATAAAGATTGAGGATCATAATAGGAAGCAACACATATTAAAGACTGTTCGAAGAATTGATGAGTATATGTGAATAATCCAGGAATGGATTATTCACATATACACCAATGTATATTCTAAGATTTAAAGTCTATATTTGCATAAACAGGGCAACATTTTGACTCATCTTCAGTTTTTGATGATGAGTGCAATCTTTTAACTAATTTACTTTCTGTTAGTGTCACAGTTTGCTATGGCAAATACTTAAATAATTTTTCAGAAATGCTAGATTCTGTTACATAAAAATAGTTTCTCATTTCTAATACCATCATAGCAAACATCATAGATTCTGCTTTTAACTCTCTTTTGAATAAAGATAAAAAACCTGCCAATCATCTGGAACCTCACAATCTCACAATTCTAGAACATATATCTTGAATATCTATCTTTCTTCATAAACATCAGGAGAATACATGGCTGGCATTTCACCAATAGGTAATCCGATAGCCTTATCATCACATAAATCTGTAAAATCTAAGTGGTAATCTTCATTGATATAGTGGATAATGGCATGAGTTTCCAGACATTGCATATTTTAATTTTTTTTAACCAGTTTAGATGTAGTTTAATAAAAGATATGCAAAACTGACGTCTAAAAAGAGCTGTCGTTTTACTTATAGTCTTTAAGTTAATACATTTTCTATTGACCAGGTGGCGAAAGTTTATAGCAATGTTGTAAAATCCAATACACCGAAAAATATTCTTATTGCAACGATTTCCTTCATTTTTAAATAGCCAACACCTAGGTAGTATGTGTACTGTGGCTACTAAAATATGTTTATATTTAAATTTGCAATAAACCAAGGATTATTCGCTGAATGATTGTCATCAGAAACATTCTCACAATTCCTATATTTCTATATTCTTTATTCAAATCTGATGTCCAATTATTTCTTTCCAGATATTTACTCTTATTCGTCATATTCCTGTCGTTCTTTACATGGTAATATAATATCCATTTCAGTATACGCCAAAAATCTAAACTATAACAACCTGAACGGGTACTCTAAAACTGTGGCACTGGAACACTGAAGCAGTTCACTAAAACCCTTACCACAACACTTAATTCGTACTGGACGCACGTTTCGATAGCCAAGCTATCATCATCAGCAGCAAGACCAGTTCAGTCTTGCTGCTGTTGTGGTAAGGGTTTTAGTGAACTGTTTCAGTATAACAACCTGGGTATCTGCAAATGATGACTTTTAAAATATTTTCTTCAAATGCTTTTATTTATTAAATAGAGCGAAGTAATCGTCTCTGCGATACATATGCGTTTCACCGGAGTGTCGCGCTAGGTGCAAAAATCAATTCTCGCTTTGCCAGCGTCCGCTTGTTTATTTTTCGCTCAGTTTTGGAAACGACAGAGCCTGCGTTGTATTTCATATTAAAGGGCGTGCCAACGAGAACTGCCTTTATTTTCGATTTACTTGTCATGATGATAACCTGCTATTTGTCACTTCGTTTACTCGAAAAAGAACCGTTTCAGAACTTTTGGTATAACTACAACCCCGAGTTGAAGTTGCCAGCTACGAAAACGGCACGTAAGCATGTTTTATTTGTACCCGAAGACGTGGAAAAGAAAATCAATTCTACATTAAAAAACCAATTGCTTTGGTTATATGTTGACAAGACAACAGATTGTGAAAGACGATAGGTCAACTTCCAGGAATGGACCCGTCAATTGGCCTCCAAGGTCTTGCGATTTGACACCTCTCGATTATTTCCTGTAGGGCTACGTGAAGTCACTGGTTTATGTCAATAAACCAGTAACAATTGACTCCTTGGAAGTCAACATTGTTCGTGTTATTCGTGACATACGGCCAGCAGTGCTCGAAAAAGTGACAAGAGATTGAACGTCCAGAATACGCTTCGTCAAGAATAACCATGGTAGCCATATGCCCGAAATTATTTTCAAATGGTAATACAAATAAATCTTTCGAACCATACCAATAATTTGATTACAATTTAATTTTTCGTATTTTTCAATTTTAAGTTCTATCGGGCTTAAGAAACACCCATTATATAGTCCAAGTGTTCCAAGTAATTGATCTAAATGATTAAATATATCAATTGTATTTAAGTATTGCCAATGAATATTCCATGATTTCAAATCTATGCTCATGAATAAAGGAATATGTACATATATCTAAATAATCTTTTTGAGACATGGAACAACAATCTTTTAGTGAGTTCCATCTCCGTGAGTGCCATTGAATTGCGTTTTCGTTAATCCTACTTGGTCGATGTATAACTTCGAAATCATATTCTCCCAGCGTGATTGCCCGTCTAGCTAACTTCGATATGGTATCCTTTAATGAAAACAGCCACTTTAACAGTTTGTGATCGATTATCTCTTTGAATTTTGTTCCATACAGGTAACATCTAAAATGTTTTATTCTCCATACAACAGCTAAACATTCTCTCTCATTTGTACTCCACCTTTGTTCTGTTTCCCTTAAAACTCTGCTAGCATATGCTATAGGATACTGGAATCCTCCCCGCTTGTTAGCTGCATCGTTACAAACGCACCTTATATATTTTATCTCGTCTGCAGAGCCATCTATTGGTGTTGATTGCAAGACTGACTTAGGAAACCTTCGGATTCTGGGCGCGCAGGCGCACTTGCTATGTTACCGCAATGCTGTCCTCGTGTACATACATATGTATGTACATATATCAGCTAAATTCATGTAGTACCAATCATTAAAGTAGTAACGTCATGTTATAATTATTTATTATTACATAAAAACTTCATTGATGTAAGTTAAATATAATAATATGTAATTTTTTACTTATACACAAAAATTGGGATGTACATACGTATGTACAAATAGCTAGGCATAGGATATAAAATTATCTAATGGAATAATACCTAACAACAAACATAATCTTCGGAGCTGCTTAAATTTTATAGTTTCTTCTCCGACAATTCTAGAAACATTTCAAGGAAACTTAACTTTGGCATTATGCTTCCATATTGCCATCTAATATTTTCCTTGTAAATCGCATTATGAACTTTATCAATTTCTGCTGTAAGTTTGGTCAGCTGTCCTACATGTAATAATTTGATAATAATCGTATCAATACTTCCTCTTAATTATTTAATAGGAAACAAATGCAATTGTTTCTCTTTCTACCTTGAGAATTTTTCTTATTGGAATCTGAAATGACCACAGATAACAATCTAGAGTGTGAAAGCATTATCGATAATGTAATTACAATAATTTACCTAAAACAAGTTATGGAGAAAGGCGTAAAATCCAGTTAATCTTTATATTCTTATGCAATAGCCTTTGTAAAGCAAAGATTGATAGTCATGATTTTTTCAGATATAATGATCAGATTCACTTTTCATTGGCTTTATTTCTAGTTAATATTTCAAAATATTTTTGATTTTCAAATAATGATAATTTGGATACCTTAAAATAGCACACTGTTTGAGATTTTTGGCAAATTGTCGGTAAACTTCAGTTGCCCAACTTATAATCGTTTTTTTTTTTACAAAATTTATTTATGTTTTTTATAGAATTTTTTATAGATATATATGTATATTGGTAAAATTCGCAGTTGATTGCAAAAGTAGTATTGAAGATATTCATATTCTTGGGAGCTCCCACCGAGTAGATGAAGAGTGTCCATCTGATTGTAATAAATTTGGAATATAGAGTGCTCCAATTTGTCAGGTATATAAAATCCCGCAAATCTTTCATTTTTATTAAATGTTTTAGTCAAATGATAGACGAGTCGCCAAAAATATCGCAAGTAGATAGGGAACCGTCTAAGGTACTGAGGGAAATTTCTGGTGTTCGTAAACTAACCGAATAAGGAATGCAGCAATATGTTTTTAACCGTAATCTAAAATCCTTTTTAAATTTAATACGAGGTGTATCAATTAAATAACCGGACTGGTGCTACAAAACATTTTATTGGTCAGCAATTACATTACAAAGTTTATCCCCTTCAATGTACTCTCCTTGCCGATCCCTACAACGCTCCATACGAATTTTCTACTGTCCAAAGCAGTGCTGGAAGTCCGTTTCTGTCAGCTTGTTGAGAACCTCCGTCGCTTTCGCTTTCACCGCTTCTACACTGTCAAATCTTGTCCCCTTAAGCTCCGATTTTACCTTAGGAAATAAAAAAAGTCACAGGGGGCCAAGTCGGGCGAGTACAGTGGGTGGTCCAACACGGTGATGCCGGATTTCACAGACAAGGCGAAATGGGCTGGCGCATTGTCTTGGTGGAGCATCCAGGATTTGCTCTTTCACAAATCGGGTCTTCGTCTTCTCACTCGTTCACGTGTTTCACAAGAAACTTGAGGTCAACTCGTTTGCTCGATCTGAACACTGCATTTTTCCGACGCGACGCCAGCGTAAAAACTTGAACGGACGATGGCTTCCACAAATCGGGTCGTCCAGGCCGCGGATCGTCTTCGGTCGTTTCACGTCCCTCCTTAAGCCTTTTTCACCACTCAATAGCTTGTGTGCACGATAAACACTCACTTCTGTGCACTTTCTTTAACATGGCATGAGCTTCTGTAGCAGTTTTTCCCAGTTTCACAAGAAACTTAAGGTTAACTCCTTGCTCAATCTGAACACTGCATTTTTCCAACGCGACGGTAGCGTAAGGACCTGAACGGACGATTGCTGCAGCGAGACTGAGCGACGTACAACCATGCCCATCGAGCTCACGGTGGAGGAAGCATCTACAAGATCTACAAGCACGGACATGTTCAAACCTGCCGTGGCGTGCTCGCTGTTTGCCGATAATAGCACCAGTCCGGTTATTTAATTACCACACCTCGTAATTCGTTGGAAACGTCCATATATTATTATTTATTAGTTCCTACGCTATCTAAGGTGGATATAGCAGTAAAGACGGAATCCTGTCTACTTGCATGCTATAAATTTAACGATTCGTCTACAAAATGTCCATGAAATGTCCATTAAATGTCCAAGAAATGTCCATGAAATGTAATTAAATATAAATAAACCATATATTATTATTATATCATAATGTAAAACATATAAATAAATTTTATAAATTTCAATATTTAACAAAATTAATGAATTCTATTTTATAAAGTATTTGGTTACTTCATTCCAAAGACAATCAAGAGAGACATTAATAGAGAAAGGGATATAAAATGTTGAATATATATGTAAATAGAAACGGAAAATTAATAATTACGGGATTTATCTCCATGTTGTCCTCTTCACGGAAAACGACAAGCACGTTTCCATCCCACTTTCCCGCGTAGTTTTGCGGCCCTCAGGGTTGTCTCTCGTTTCGTAATCCCACTGCCTATTATTCTGGGTGTTCTTATAGAGATTGTTGTATTATGTTGACAATTATTAGTAACTAGAGTAATTATATCTGAATTATAACGAGAAATAACTACAAGCGTTATTGTCAAGAAAACTTTGTCTTTATTAATTACACTACACACACAGACTGCGTATTACATGTATCTGCGCACAACTAACTAATTGTGACTAATGTCTAGTACTTCAAATATTGTTGTGGCAATCATATTCTTTATAAGTCTAAATAAGACTGTTCATAACCGGGTATCCCATGACATGATTGCCACAGCTTAAGGATATAAATATACCCAGGTAATTTCAAATCAAAAATGTCTAATGAACATATGCCCAAAACTCTATTGTAACTGAGTTACAAGCATTTAATTTATTGTTTATGCAGAAAATCCTGAAACCGAGAACAACTTGTTGCTGGATTATGGATGCCGCAGAAAATATACATACGTCCTAATCCTGAGACTGTTGGCCGTGCAACCTCTTCAGTTCTAAGAAGAGCTCGAATGTGTATACAGCAATTGGGTGGACATCTTGAACAATTAATGCAACAAAGCAACTTCTTTTTAACTGATTTTTAATGAGATTTACCTGATTTATTCAGATTTCAAATTACCCTAGGCCAGTTATGATTGAGTTTTGGACATATGTTCATTAGACATTTTTGACATGAGATTACTTAAGCAACACATCCTTAAGTTGTTAAGGCAATCATGTCATGGAACACATTGTATATAAGCTTTAAAAACTCCCATCAACTTCAGTTGGGAATATTAATCTTCTATTTGTGCAACAGCAGCACTCTCTAAATTAAGGCTTCCTCAAGTTCTCGTAATGTCTCTTGTGAAAATTATTTAATTTCTACATGAGACATTGAATTATAATCCACCAATTTCGAAATCAACAATTTTTATCTGATTAAAAATATTTTTAAATTTATTCCTGCAATTATTGTAACCACAGTTGCCGCTTCATTAAATATTCTATTAAATACTGCATACTCAACTTTACCATATAGTATTGTTTGTTTATAAATGAACTGTAGACTTTTTTTGTTATAACTTATTTATTATAGGTTAAATATTAACAAAAACATAAGGTAAACCTAACCTATACACGCGGGTACTCGCCTTGCTTGACTCCAATATGTACAATTATGTACTGTTGCCACGATTACATCTATAGAACATGCGCATTGCGCCGAACTTCAAATTTAAATAAAATAAATATGTAAGAGGCTTAAACAAGTATTTTTGCATATAATCTAACTGGTGGGGATATACATTTGAGTTACTTAATAGCCGTTACAAATCCCTCTTTTAGTCCTTTCAACATGAATGTTTCTAAAAATTCAAAGTGTTCTTCAAATACATATTTATCTATTAGAATTAAATATTGAATTGCATATCCTTTCGTAAGATGATAGATTTCAGCAAAAGCAGGTGATATTTTGCTTATTTACTGCTAATTCTATCTATTATTCTTAAATTATATAATTTAATTTATATAAATGATTTCAAATTACACATTCTTTTCCAGACTGTCACTGCGAAGTGTGTTCGTTGTGTATCAATAACCTTGAAATGCGCATGTTCCCTAGCGAACTTGACGACTGGTTAAATAGCGGTGTTTAATCTGGAAAATTCTTAGTACGACGAAATACGGAGAGACTAATTTAAATTTGATAATTAATAACCCAAAAAATATAAGGCGAAGAGAAGTTATTTTATCATTTCCTCGAGGTCATCATTGACCGAAGATATTTTTACTGATTAAAATCCTAGGAAGTGAGAGAGGGCATTAAACTTATGCCAGCGTTATTTTTAGCATCACAACATATTGAGGATGTCTCTTAGAAAATGTATCCTGAACGGAATTTTGGAATTTAGGATCACTTAAGTTGAGCACGAGGATCTACATCTACAGGATTTATCAATCTACAACACATGTAGAACCGATCCTAAAATACGACGAACGAACGGTATGAAATGGTTCTTTTAAATCTATTTTCACAATTATACAAACAAACACTTCCTGAAAAGTCGTTTTGCAAGAAAAGTACCAAATAGGAACCATCGAAACTGAACCAAATAATCTGCACTGAAGAAAACTAAAATGATTGAGGATTTCGCATTCTTTTAACCTTTTTGATTTGAAAAGGATAAATCGTAACTGCTGCTCTTATTTCACGCTATTTACTTCTTGCTACTATTTTAAAACCTTAATATGCTTATTACATTTTCACCAAAATTGATTAAGGTATCTTATTTACATTATGGACTTCTTCATTCTCTGGGAGTATGTCTTACACGTTGTTTACTTTAATTTGCTATTTGAACAAATTCATTGAAGCTAAATCATAACCCGTTCAATCGATGGTCTTGTAAATTAAACAATTATTTGTACTTAGAAGTATTTTATTATAAAAAGGAAGGAGTCTTTTTTAAAAAGACGTATAACACAGTACCCTCATGACTCTCCATCATCTAGTTAACTTTTTTCTCGTCATGGTATAAATAAAAAAATATATATAAAAAATCGATGCAAAATTCATGAGATTCACGCTTGCTTCTTACAATGTTCCCTGTCTGAATTTTCTGGCCAATCGCAAATGAATGTTTGCGTATGGAATACCGTTCCTGGACGACATTCGAACACGTTAGGTACTCCATGAACGCATCTGTAGTACTGAAATATAAATAAATTATGTATAAGTAATGCAGGAAAAGCAATTAGATAAAGTTAGCACACATATCGAATTATGCATTTTACAATGTCTTTCTTTTTTTCTTGATTTGGGGAATTCGAAATGGAGTACAGAGAAATGTAAACAACAAACAGTAACCAGCACTTCCTCAGTTTATAATGAAGTTGTAGTTTTTTCATCCAGTATAGTAGCTAGACAAAGCCAAACATATGGACCCATAACTCACATTTAATATCAAGAGAAGTCAAATAGTTTCATACAAATTTATTGTTTAATACGGTATAACGAGTGTAATTAATTATTTGTTTTCTATATGAAATATTAGTAGGACCTTCTAGTTACCTTCTTATTTAATTTTGTCTCGCTTTGGTCAACAAATTCAAGGGACTCTTCGTAATACTAACAATATGGGATTCGCATAGTCATGTCAACATGATGAAACAAGCTAGCGAGCCCCTCAAAGTATTAAATGTAAGCAATTCTTCCGCTGATTACAAGAGTGTGATTGAAAATCTATTACAGGTCGCACTTCTAGCTACATTTTAATAATAATTATAATTTATTGACCAACGGACGACAGAGTTTATTAACAAGACAACAACATATATGCTAAGACAATCATAGCGCACAAAGTTCAGAAAAATCATTAACATTCGAATCAGGAATATTATTTATTAATTTAGAGTACATTCTATAAACAAGCAATTTTAACGAAATATTATTTCTTGTGAAGACTCAGTAAAAAGCTGTTGATAAACGAGTAGAATAGGAAAGAATCGTGAATCCAGTACACATAATGTCATTGTGTAAAAATCAAATTTCAATCTGATTACTCTGCACCACACAAGTTATTTGATTAATTCGGAACAATTGTTTCAGCAATTCGTCGTCAATCGTATGACCAACTGATGTGAAAAAAAAATTTTAATTCTAATATGTTTTGTTCTGGCCCTACGCTCAAAGATAGTTTTTTACCGCCTATATGCCCTAAAACATACGAAATATACGAAACTAAAAGGGAAGGTTCTTGCCTGTAGCTCAAAACGTAAACGTGCGTCTCTTTCACATCAATAAATCCATTAAAGCTGAGTGGCTATGTGGACCTTTTTCCTTGTTTAACAAATTTACATTTTTTTTTCATATAAACGGTTTCCTAAGCGTCTAATTCTCGCGGTGAAGTTACGTTCTTAATTAATTAATTAAGAACGTAACCTCAGAATTGAGGTTTTCTACTTTAATAGTATGCCCGGTGTCGTTAATGTATTGTGCTACACTTGACGATTATATCCTTACATAGCGAAAATGAGCCTATCGCCCGTTTAGTTTACCCAATGTAGGCTTTATCGCAGTCCTATTTATCTTTCGGACTGCTTAGAAGGTTTCTGAGTGTATTTTAAAGTCATGGAATTTCTTACATAATGTCTATGTTGGACTTTCTTAAGGATTCGATTGATAGAAGGATAACCATTATAAATAGGCACATTTTTTTATAAATTTAAGTTCTTTATTGGATCTACTTTTATCTATTTTCAGTTTTTTGTTACTTCTAATTACTAAACTATCTAGGAGCAGAGTTGGTTGTTCACTTCTTCCTCTACTGTAAATTTAATAGTCTCGAATTTTAAATTAATTGACACGAGGAATTCTGGAATCGTGCTTTCCTTAGTAATAAAAATCGCGAAAATGTCGTGTACATATTTAAGCCATACTCCAGGAAAATATACGTACGATGTTCTTTTTCGTGCACGTTAGATATTTTATCATGATCAAGTTGGCTATGGAAGGAGACAGTGGATTTCCCATTGCCGTACCTTTGAAATCGATTTTGATTCATGCAAAGTGAAGTTTTACATCATCAATGCTATTAAGTTTTAAGAAAAATATTCAAATATTCTGTTATTTTTGGGATCGGTAAATTGGGGAAGAATAAATAAACATCAAGCGATAGTAAGATTGCCCCATCTTCTAATTCAATATTATTTGCCTTATTTACAAAGTCTAGCGAGTTTTCTACTTTCAAGACTCTACTTCGATGGGTAAATTTTTATATTCGTTTACTAACCATTTGGGCAATTTATACGTAGGCGAGTCTACGTGTTTAGCGTACTACCTTACGGTCCTTGCTATCATTATTGCAAGGACTGTTGATGAAATACGTCCAACGGAATATTATGATCAAATCCTTGACCTAAATATCCGCCATTTTGTTTGAAGTAAATATACTTAAGCCTTGTTGCCTTGTTACTCTAATCACAAGTCCCAAAACTGTTAAAGCAGATGATGTATTATTATAAATATGGTCATTAAACGATAATATCAAATCAAATAACATACCCAAATCCTTTAAAGATCAATATCGTGGTATATTGACATAATTGTATAAGTAATTGCATAAAATAGACGATTTTGCTACATTCATAGATAGATGGTTATCCAAACACAAATAATTTATTAATATTAGTTTGCAATGCAAAACAATCAATTAATATTTTTATATGCCATTTTAATGGGCATGTGTATTAGCTTACTAATTGCGAGAAAAGCAGAATTTTGCCTAGGAAGTGTTTCCAAAAATGTGCAAACATAATAATGATAGTAGTTTCGTACAAAGAAAAATAACAAAAGTCAAAATGAAAGAGTTCCCCTGCTTCCAAAATAAAATACCCCAAAGATATTAAATTATCCGAACAGATTGCAAAATTTCAGATAGTTAGTCAGAGTTCAGATAGTCAGATTCTTAATTAAGACCTTAACTTTCATAGAAATATGATCCAATAACTCTGCCTTTGTATGCAAAAGGAAATCTTTCAATTTTGGGCGCTTTTGAATGGATAAAAGACTTCTCTATCTCAGATAACCTTTCCTTTCATTACCAAGTCATCTGCGAGTATGTGGCTATTGCACCAAATTCATTATAACTCTTTTGTTTTTCATTTTAGTGGCCTACTATGTCTTTTATTCAGTATTTTGTTTTCTACCGATATATACTTAATTATACAAGTTAACAAAGTTGATTGTCGAAACTATAGCTATATACTTCTCCAACAAAGGATTATTATACTGAAAATCGCATCAATTCCCAGTTTAAAAGCATAAAATTATCAATTCATATGACAATTACCTTCAGGCAATCTTGATGCGCAATAAAGTCTTTTCCATTGCAATCGACACCACTCTCCGAAGCTGGTGGTACAACATCTACAAATGTGCCTCCATCGGGAACTACTGGTTTTTGCGTCGTTGTTGTGGAACTTGGTACAAATTCTAGTGGCCTCTTGGTCGTTGAGCTCGTAGATGCATCAGGAACCCATGCACCTGGTGGCTTCGTAGGTTTCGGCACTGTACCATCGGCTGGTGTACTTGGTGGTCTTGCCCATTCAGGCTAAAAGTTAGACAAGTCCATAAGAATAACGAATTTGGAATTGCGCTTGAGGAAATAGTAATTACCCTTGGGCTGGTGCTAAGATTGGGTTCTGGGACAATGTAGTCTCTCATGTTCATATATAAAATTTGCATTAGGACGTTGCTTGGTCCGCAAAGTCCGTGGAAATCGTCCATGTCAATAGCCCAAGTCATTGCACCTCCGTAGCCTTTCGATTTGATGAAATCCATTTTGATTTGAACACTTTTTGGATCCTCGTAACCTACCCATTGATTACCTAAACAGAAAGCCATTTCACTTTAGTTTGATTTAAATTTTGGACTGCTTCCATTGTTTTAAAGGTCTAAATAGTTTAAATTGTGCCACATTCTACTTGTAGTGTCTTTAAAGTTATCAGAAGTGTTTCTCTTTTTGCAAAATTCATAGAAGAGTGAATTAAGAGATTAAGTCTACTTTAATCTAAGTACATAATAATCTTTATTATTACACCAATCAGCTGTATATACAAACATGTAATAAAAAGTACGAGGCTCGTCCGGAAACTAGTACCCGTTCGCGCCGTGGAGAGCAGCAGTTGCGCGACGAGCCGCCGAGTGGTTTTCTCAGGCGCAGTGATTTGTTTATGTCATCTACAATAATATCGCGTCAGTGTGAGTTTGAAATGTTTAAGACACTCGACAATACCGTCAGTTGTGAAGTGCGGTCTGTAATAAGATTCCTGAACGCCAGAAATGTGAAGCCATGTGACATTCACCTTCAAATTCAAGAAGTGTACGGCAACGATGCGACGGACGCATCATCGGTTCGGCGATGGTGTCGCAATTACAATGCGGGGAGAGACAACGTTCACGATGAAGAGCGTCCAGGGCATCCGTCCGTCATTACTGATGCGTTGCTGCGTGTAGTCGACGACTTCATACAGCAGGATCGGCGTGACACACTTAATGACATCAGTGCACGTTTTCCACAGATTTCGCGCACCATAACGCATGAAATCGTCAAAGATCATCTGCATTACAAAAACATTTGTGCAAGGTGGGTGCCGCGCATGCTTTCAGAGGAACACAAAAACAAGCGTATGGGTGCGGCCTTGAATGTTTTGGAGCGTTACGCAAATGAAGGCGATGCATTCTTGTCACACATTGTTACGGGCTATGAAACATGGGTTGCTTACTCAACGCCCGAAAGCAAACGCCAGTCCATTGAATGGCATCACTCGCATTCACCGACCAGACCCAAAAAGTTCAAGACAGCAGAGTCGACTCGCAAACTCATGGCAACCGTCTTCTGGGACAAACATGGTCTCTTGCTTTTGGACTTGCCATGCCACGCTACAGAAGTTGCGGCGGGCAATTCAAAATCGGCGGCGAGGCCTGTTGTCGTCGGGCATTGTATTGCTGCACGACAATGCCCGTCCCCATGTTGCTGCAACAACACGCCAATTGCTTCAGCAGTTTCGCTGGGAAGTCTTCGATCACCCACCCTACAGCCCAGATCTAGCACCATCGGATTACTACCTTTTTACAAAATTGAAAGATTTTCTAGGCGGAAAACATTTTCGCAGCGATGACGCCCTCAAAACAGCGGTCACTACATTTCTCGCCACACTGGTGGTAGAGGATTACGACGACGGCATAAAAAATCTCATCCCACGATACAAGTGTCTTAATTTACGAGGTGATTATGTAGAAAAGTAATGTACAGTACATGTATGTGTCCAATAAAAAGTTTGTTCAGGTATCTCTATTGGTTGCGATTTAATTGGCAAATGGATACTAGTTTCCGGATGAGCCTCGTAATAAATAATCAACAAAAGACAAATGGCCAAATGGTCTCACTTTCTATTTAGCCGTCTATAAACAGAAAAAGATGGCGTGTATAAGTAGGCAAAATAGTGGAGCTTATAATGAAAAGTACATAACAGAAATGCATAAACGCAGTCAAATTGCTTTTGCAATAATTACTGGCAATACGCTGATTTCCCGAAGCAAGAAGAACCCAGATTGCGCACTGTTGACTGCATTGTAAGGGAGTAGTGTTAATATTAAAACGTAAGGTTTGCTTTGCAAGATCTATCTCGGCTTTGCTTCCAGAGACAATCACTGGATGTAACCTCCATCCATCATTGATGGATAAGGAAAGTTGTTGCTTAAAATTACTTCTTGACATCGAAAGGATGATGGAATAATGTTGAATGGTACCAAAGCGCGAGAATAATCAAAGGAAAAAGTGGCAGTACAAATATCACCAATGACAGTTAATAAAGCGAGCATAGCGGTGGTAAGGTCCGAAGCCAGATTGATAGGATGGAAGAATGTTATGTTTATTAATAAAATCCCTCATTAGAATTTCGAGTAATTTTTCAAACATGAGACATAAGATGCTAATGCAATGTGAATCAGCAAACTCGGAAGTGGTACTTTTAGGATTGAGATAACACGACTTCTTCCATACACTCGAAAAGAAACAAAAAACTACGCAGCTATTAAATGTAAGAGTCATAAATGAAAGAAGATGAGGAAAACAACGCCTAATATATCCAATACTAATTTCGTTACAACCAGTGGGCTCAGATAAGATGCTACGTACTAAAGTGAATACCTGATCTTCTGTTGCGAGATTAAAAGAAAAACAAGTGTTAACAGAGTTTCTAACTGCTTGAATGAAATAGTTCTTAATCACATTCAGAACACAATACTGAGAAGCGTGATGCATTGAAGAAGTTATTAATTGTATCGGGATTTTGTAAGTGTTTTGTAAGGTGCGATTTCTAGCCGAGATAGAAACAATGTCCAAATCTTTAAAATATTCGAGATACTCCTCTTTTCATTTGTTATTTCAGTAGTAGTTAAGATTCTCGAAGATTTCTAACATTTAGAATGATCAGGATTGTGGATATGCTCAATAAGCCCTGTCTTCATTTTTGCATTTTCTTAATATTTGCCATCTATGGTGTATCATTTTTGTTACAGGTTTTATACGGAGCATGCGCTTCATCGAAGAATAGGGCAAATGGGGTGTTAATCAGGTCCGAGTAGAACAATTCATAAACCTCTGTATACTTTTACTAAAGTTTCGATGGATGTAATCGATCATCAATACGTCACATGAAATGGAGAAATTATCAGAGAATAAACTGGTTAAAGGTTACTTAAAAAGAAATAAATTCATCAAGAAAATTACACTTTTCGACAATTTATTATAAATGTTTAATATTGATTTTTCGATACAGTAATTTGAGACAGAATATACAAATATCTTACCCACCATTTATTTACTTTAACTTATCATCCGGGAAAGTTCAAAACTGTTAAGAAACTTTAAATTTTCCATAGATTTTAAGTAAAAAATGCTGTTTAATTTTATAGCAGAAGCTATTGCTTAAAATAATAACCATAATAATAAACAATTGAAAAACGTATTCAAATAGTCTTTTAGGACTTCAATAGGAATATTTTCCTTAAGGATCAAAAACAGAATCTAACAATATGTTTATTTCATATTTACCTTTGTATGTATATGGTACTTTGCCATGTTCATCCCATTTGACAGTCCATCCAGCTTCTTCATTTTGCACTTCGGTACAAATCTGCAAGAAAAAGATCTCTTAGATGCCAGTATTTACTACACACATAAAAATTTATTCAATTTATATCAAATACTCAAATCGCATTTACGTATCATTATTTTACAACTGTTGTATTCAGATGGAAGAAGCTTATAATCAAAATATATCTTTAAACGGAAACAATGACATTCAAATTACATAAATATAAGTAGGGGCCTAAAGTGCGCCCCCCCCCCCTCCCCATGCTAACTTTTGAACGACAGAAGCTACTAGCGTTTTTAGAAAAAATAGGTCGATTTCCATTTTTTGTAAACTAACTTTTGCCGTTATCAGCATTTCAATTGTATTTCCGGTTTCACCGGAAGTGACATCAACCTTCTTTTTTTTGAATAGAACAGCCTGTATATTTTTACGTTTTTGGAAAAGTAATCGGAAGACGAATCCAACGAAACCACATATGTTATACCTTAACTTAAAAAATATGACGATATGCAGCAATAAAGGTTTTGGTAATCTGTTTTCGTTGTTAAGCAAAGTTGGCTAGAAAAGAGCTCCAAATTGTTTCTTGTGACACCAGACTGGTCTAAAGAGCTCGTTGCTAGGCAAAGTAATCATAACAATTGCCAAACTGTCAAATCACAATTGCAAAAGCGTAAATTATTCTTGTTGTTTATTGTTATTATATCCTGCATTTGTCATATGTTCCTTCTTTGTTCTCGTTATTACTTTTCGCTCATTTTACCTTGTTCTGTTAATTGTTGTTATTTCTTTACTTTATCGAACTTTATTGGAATTAATTAATTATAGTAAATTTGTTTAAATATGTTAGTTTTTGATGGACAATATGTCTATTTTTTGGGCTTTTTGTGTTGGTACTTTTATGATGGCTTCGGCACGAACCATACAAAACTGCTGGGTCAATTTTAATATTATGTAAATCTGGCAACAATTATCACCTTATTTGCCATGGTTGGGCAACAAATTGTACAATAATTTAAGTCTATTATCTTCTGTTAAAACAGTTCGTCCTGTAAATTTTATACTATTTATGCTTACATAGCGCAAAGTTATAATATTTCCGGCTGTACAAGAGCAGTATTCATTATGTTCCACTTTGTGTAGTTGTTGCCAAATTTACCGAATATTAAAATTAGGTACTTGATGGTTATCTTATATGATCCATGCGGAAGCCATTGTAACATCAACATAAAAAATTGAAACTTATGCACATTGCCTGTCAAAACCAATAAATTTAAACAAACCTGCCACGATTAATTAATTACAGTAAAGTTCGATAAAGCAAAGGAGAAACAACAATTAACAAACCAAGTTAAAATGAGAAAAAAATTTTTATTTTCTAAACCTTAGCTCGGAATTCATCAGAGTGTGGAAAACAAAATGAAAAATAGGTGGAGAAAACTTTTTATTTTCTAGACTTTAGGTCGGAATTCATCAGAGTGCGGGAAAGAAAATGAGAAATAGGTGGAGAAAATTTTTTATTTTCTAAACTTTAGCTCGGAAATCATCAGAGTGTGGGAAATAAAATGAGAAATAGACGGAGAAAATTTTTTATTTTCTAAACCTTAGCTCGGAATTCATCAGAGTGTAGAAAAGAAAATGAAAAATAGGTGGAGAAAGTTTTTTATTTTCTAGACTTTAGCTCGGAATTCATCAGAGTGGGGGAAAGAAAATGAGAAATAAACGGAGAAAATTTTTTATTTTCTAGACTTTAGCTCGGAATTCATCAGAGTGGGGGAAAGAAAATGAGAAATAGACGGAGAAAATTTTTTATTTTCTAAACCTTCGCTCGGAATTCATCAGTGTGGAAAAAAAAAATGAAAAATAGGTGGAGAAAATTTTTTATTTTCTAGACTTTAGCTCGGAATTCATCAGAGTGAGGGAAAGAAAATGAGAAATAGACGGAGAATTTTTTTTATTTTCTAAACCTTAGCTCGGAATTCATCAGAGTGTGAAAAAGAAAATGGGAGATAGACAGAGAAAATTTTTTATTTTCTAAACCTTAGCTCGGAATTTATCAGAGTGTGGAAGAGAAAATGAAAAATATGTGGGGAAAATTTTTTATTTTCTAGACTTTAGCTCGGAATTCATCAGAGTGAGGGAAAGACAATGAGAAATAGACGGAGAAAATTTTTTATTTTCTAAACCTTAGCTCGGTATTCATCAGAGTGGGAAGAAGAAAATGAGAAATAGACCAGGAACATTTATTTTTTAGACCTTAGCTCGGAATTCATCAGAGTGTGGGTAAGAAAGTTTTTTATTTTCTAGACTTTAACTTGGGATTCATCAGAGTGTGGGGGCGAAAATGAAAAATAGACTAAGAAAAATTTTTTACTAAGAAAAACTAAGATTTCTTTCGGGATTTCAGGTAAGTTGAAGCCTGATTTACGGAAGAGTTTTAAGGCTAAAAATTAAGCTTGAAGTTCGGATAAGAGGGGAAATTCTTCTAATTGTTCAAAAATTTTCAGAGCGGTTCAGAATTAAAAAAAAAATTGTCAACATCGATTTTTTTAAGCTCAAGATTCGGGGGTTGGTCGAATTTATTCGAGTGCATTTTATGAATTTTTTTTTTCGATTTTTGGAAAATGGGATTTTGACCACCCTCTGAAAAAAAAAAAATTTTTACTTTAGCTGACGATTCGGGTCATTGCATTTTTGATAGCAGAAAACTTCCGTCTTTTTCCGATTTTTGCTATTAAAAATGTACTGAATTGTTATATATATACATAAGTAGTTATATTTGTTTTTCCATACTTTACTCAAAATCTACATGCGAATATTATTTTATTTAAAGAAATTGTCAATCGGTGTTCAGGATCCACACATATCTTCACAGATGACGCAAAGAATACTGCAGGCACTGGATGTGCTATCCTTATACCTCAGGATGAAGTCAACGAAATCTTCACGCTTCCTAAAGAAGCCAGCGTATTTACTGCGGAAGCTACGGCTATTAGAAAAGCACTGGAATATGTAGTAGAGCACAACAACTCGAGCTTTAGTATTTTTACCGACTCTAAGAGCGTCCTCATGAGCCTAGAAAACTTCAGCTACAAGTCATCTCTTATTATCGGAGAAATATTACTGTTAGACTTTCATTTAAAAGAACAGGGGAAGTCTATAAAATATATTTGAATCAAAGGACATTCGGAGATCCCTGGTAACGAATTAGTGGACAGTCTGGCTAAAGAGGCATGCTACGCTAATAGGAGTGAAAATGTATTGATGCCATATACTGACATTCTAGTGTCTAATAACTGGTAGTCCATATACACGGAAACCTACAAGGGTAATCCCATCAATTATTGCACAATTTTTCCAAGCATCAAAAGTCACCGGTGGTATAATAAGATCAACGTTAGGAAAAAAGTATTGGCACAAATTTTAAGAATAACGTTTAACCACCATTTCCGTCTCATTTCCATAAAATTAAGATATTGGAAAACGATTTATGTAACATCTGCAAGGATTCGCGCGGTGACATCAATCATGTTATTTTGGGATGTAGCAAAGGTAAAACAGAGATTGATAAGTTAATTCGAGACCTAATCAAGATGAATGTAGAACTTCCAGTCAATGTCAATTTTTTAATAGCCCAGGAGGGACCAGATATTAACTACAGGATATATGAATATATGTGCACCATGAAAATTACTTTTTAGTTGAGTTCCTCTGTGTTTATCCTGTGTGGGTATTCCCTTTTACCGATGGCCTACCCTTTGTGTGTGTACAAATAGTTAGTCACTCGATCGTCCCCGAGTGTGAAGAGTGTCATATGTTTACCTTGGCGTCCATCCGGGTGGCTAGCAATTCAAAAGTATATGGCTAATGGTGAAGAGCCGAGGCCAATAATAATAATAATAATAGCGAGCACAAAGAACGAAAGTAAGACAAATGCAGGTTATAAGAACAATAAATAACAAGAATAATTTTCGCTTTTGGAATTGAGATTTGACAGTTTGGCAATTGTTATGATTACTTTGCTTAGCAACGAGCTCTTTAGATCAGTCTAGTGTCACAAGAAACAATCTGGCGCTCTTTTCTAGCCAACTTTGCGCAACAACGAAAATAGATTACCAAAACCTTTATTGCTGCATATCGTCATATTTCTTAAGTTAAGGTATAATATATGTGGTATCGTTGGATTCGTTTTTCGATTACCTTTCCAAAAACGTAAAAATACAGATGGAGTTCTATTAAAAAAAAAAAAGGTGACGTCACTTCCGACGAAACTGGAAATACAATTGAAATGCTTATAACGGCAAAAGTTAAATAAAAAAAATAGAAATCGACCTATTTTTTTCTAAAAACGTTACGTATATTCAATTTAATGTTACGGTCATTTTATTGCATTCTTAGAACAAGTAAGATGAATACAAGACTAGTATTGACTTATGCGAAATGAAAGTTATAATCTAATTCCTAGTAAACAATTCCTGTTCTAAAATCACCATTACGCCTTCCGTGTAGTTCAAGGATTAACAACCTTTCTTTCGTAAAGAGCCATTTTTAGGTTTATAAGCTCCTGGACATAATTAACGCGCCACTTTGTTAAACTTAAATAAGCACATTAATTAAAATAAAATCAACTAAATTATAATGAAAACTTACAAATTGGGTTTATACATTCATTTGAGAAAGAAATGGGTGAGATGTGAAAACGAAAATCAAAATGAAACCATTTAAAAAATCGAAAGCAATAGAATTAATGGACACAATATGACCTTAGTACCTTATATGTCCTCCTCTATGCCTAATTACCGCATTCATATGCCTTGGCATGCTAGCAATTTTCAATGGTATCCTGAAGAATATTTTCCCATTATTCAATTACTGCATGCACCAGTTGATTGTGGTTAGCAGGTGGGAGTCTTCGACCACGGACCTTCGTTTTAAGACGATCTCATAAATGATCAGTGGGGTTGAGGTCGGGCCTGTCAGGTGGCCATTCCATTAACGGAATATCAACAGCATGCAGGTAGCCACATGGAACGCGCAAAATGGCATTACGTGTTCAAGTACGATGTTTTCCAGGTAATTATCCGCATTCATAGACCTCACACGCATAGGTACAAGCTCTATATGAGCGCCGAAGCAGATGTCCCCCCACCAAAACATTACAGAGCCGCCACCAAATGGGACCGTTGGAGAAATGTTGCAAATCTCTCCCCTTTCCTTCGCCATACACGCTCACGTCCAGCAGGAAATTTTAAGATAACCCTCGTTTCGACAAAGAATAAAACCTTTTTACAATCATTAATATATCCATTTTGATGATTTCTGGTAAGACGCAATCTTTGAACTTTGCGTTCTCTGGCAAGTAATGGTTTTTTGCCGGTCTCCTGCTCCTTAATTTGGCTTCATTTAAACGTCTTGAGACGATATTACAACATTACGAACCGCTGATAACTAATTTTTTAACACATTACTATTGATTCTCCGATTTCTAAGAACGGATTGTCTCAGAAAACGGTCATCCCTTTGATTGGTACATCGTTTTCGCCCTTGTCCTGGCTCTCGAATGTGAGCTCCTGTTTCATTAAATCGTCTAACCGTGCAACTTATTGCAATGATTTCTTCCTAACACACTGGCAACATAACGCATCGCGTATCCCTCACCCAGCAGAGTTGATGCCCGTACTGCCTCTTCCACCAATAAATTTCTTTGGTGATTGATTTTTATACATTCAAACACTCATAGATGAACTTTAAAACACATATGTGATACAACTGATAACAATAATTAGCTTAATAACTTGCCTTAATCAGCAGTTTCTGAACGGATTTAAAATCAATCAAAATGTTAGTGGTGCCTTAATTTTGTCCAGGAAATTATTTACCACTGCAATTCAATTCCTTATTAAGATCTTAGAATAGTCGTAATTATAATTATAAAATCTCATTATCAAAGTAAAAAATAACTAATTTTAAACATTCTTCCACATGAGTTAATATATTTTTATTTGGACAAACAGTAAGCTGGGATTTAAAATATTTTATAATTTATTTAACTTGTATGAATAATAAAATTAAAATCTGTACCTTATAAAAAAGGTCCAACCATGCTATCGTTTTGTGCCAATTTTTTTCTGATTTATGCACAAAAGCCAAAAAACGGCCGCGGTTGCTAGTAAATAGGGGTCCTCGAAGCCCTCATTTTCAAATATCTCGAAAATGGTATGAGCACAAAACAATACAAGACGAGCACAAAGCGTTGCCGTTATGAAATTTTAAAAAATCCAAAAATTGGTGCAACGACTGTTAAATAAAGGTCTGCAGCAGCCCTCATTCGCGCATTTGTTTCTTGATTATCTCGAAAACGAGATGAGCACAAAATAAACTCTACGACACAAATCAGCACAGAACGGGCGCGAAACGATAGCGTAGTCAAATTTTTAAGAAGTGAAAGTGCGGGACCAATGTCAAGTTGGATCCAATTTTTCAATCTCTCGATATCTAGAAAATGGAATGAGCGCAAAATAAAATTTTTATTGCACAAATCAAAACAAAACAGGCACAAAACGTATGCGTTTTCAAATTTTAAAAATCGAAAGTGCCGGGGCCAACTTGACGCACGCTCATAAAAAATAAGGACAATATAAAGTTTCTAATGAGATGCTTGTTGCTGAATTTCTCGGGGTTTCTTAATTTATTTTCAATAAAATTCATTTTCGAAGCTCCGAAAATCAACAGAAGTCTAAAAATGCATCAGTTTTTAATTGAGTACCAGGCATTCCAAGTATCACAAACAGTTTGATCTCATTTTCAATCTCAAACTATTTATGTTATGCAGCAAAAAGGATTTGTGTCTCTCTAAATTTCCATCTTGAATCTGCTGGTTTTAATTAAAAAACTGCTTGATCAATATCGCAAAATGGTGAAAATTTCAAATTTGAAAAGGTTAACTTTTCCTTTCTAAACTCTTTAAGTCTCTGACTAAATCCCGATTTTACATTTACCATTGTAAATGATTAGTGAAATTAAAAAATCCTTAGAATAATCTTAGTGAAGTTTATGATGATCTTTTTCATTTACTTTAATTTGAAATTTCATTTTATTATAGGAATATTATTTACTAATTTAAAGAGCCGCAGGTTGCCGACTGCTGGTGTAGTTCTTTGTATAATTAATTTGTGCGTTTGATTATGCCGTATTGGATTAGTCTAACTAAGCCATTTTAGGTGAGAGAGTGAACCATTGAACAGATTATATTTGTAACTAAAATTGTATATGGAGATTCCTACACTTGTTCTTCGCTTTCAATGCATTAAATTCGTTGTAAAACTTTTGTGTTTAGATTTTATTAGACAGACATTCTTCAAATCTGCCTCATAATGAAGGTAAAGTCTTTTTGCGGGTTTAGCTGTGTGGCGTTTGTGGTGATCAACGTTTAGTTGTCCATCTTATCAGCCACCTTAAATGGTGAATGTTGACCACTAGAAACGACAGAAGAAGATTCTGCGCAATTTCAAAAATAAGATTCTTTTAGGAATATCATAATCTCTTTGTGAAATCTTGCAATATTTACTTTGAATTTTCGCCGAATCTTTGCCTTAAAAACAAGACGTGGTTAGTTCAGGGTGTTTCAGGAATAACTCGCAATCAACAAAAGATAATTCTCTGTTATAGGATAGAAGCTAAAAATCGCAATAATTTTACAGGAACTGCATGTTGAGGTTTTCGCAAAATTTACGCTTAACAAATTTTCGATTACGAACCTGTGCATAACCACACGCGTAGTAATATTTCAATAACCTTAAATGCGAGCAGGCATTAATATTTATTATCGCTCCGAAACACGGACGGTTTAGAAGTTCGAATTCAATGGTTATTTAATTTAGTTCAGAGGTTATGACGTACAATTAATTCAAAAAAAACTTTAATGGTATATAAATGAATCTTGTAGGAATTTCAGCAATTACCATAAAATCTCAATATCACTCATGTCATTAGTAGTTCCTTCGTACCGTTAGAAGTAAATTACATCTTAAAGTGCTATTTGTGTAAGAAGGTAAACATTACATACATTAAAAATCATATACCTATCAATATCATTTGAATTATTTTTGATAAGACACAGTGTAATAGTTTTTATTGAAAGTGTATTTCTTAAAATATTTTTTTTTATTTGTTATTTTTTAAATAAATGAACATAACACCTAGTACGAACACAAGCTATCTTTTGGATGATCGGTTGTTGATCTTGAGAAAGATCGTTCTCTTACGAAAGAGGAAGGGAAGTTACATAAAATGTTGGAAATATCTATCATTTACGTGAATGCACGCCAGTAACCACGTCTTGTTTCTGTTACGTTCCCTCCTGTTTCGCAACAAATTAAAATCAAATCAAATGACTCCTGCGTTGTACTGTACCAAATAACTATACTACACGCTAGTTCGTGTACAACTACTTGAGCGTAGCGCAGTATGCCGTTACCACCGGCCGCTGGACCGATTACCTCGCATTCCAATATGAATATACGTGGCACAGGCCCGGACTCGTCTTTAAGAGTTCGATTTTGTTTTCTCTGATATGCTTAAAGATATACTCCCAATTTATTTCACTTTTAGATTCCGCATGATTATAGCTATTATCTGGAGACTGATTGCGAGTTATTTCTGAAGTACCCCTTATAGATCGTCGATGCATTTGATTTTGTTTGAAAAGAATAAATTTCGTTTATCTTTATTTGATCTAAGAGTATCACATGCTTTTTTTAAAAACTTGTATTTGAGTATATGTTATACTTCTGCTACACCCAAGCTCTAAAAATAGCGTATTCTTGCGATCTTATGATATCTTTGCTGACATGGGAACTTCACTTATATATGAAATGAAACTAATAATCTTAATCTTTTTTGTGTAATTTTCAAAAATTTACCTCGTAGTAAGCCAAAAATCCAGATGCGTTGGTGTAAGGTCCAGGAGCACCACCACCGGCTTCTTTATTGATATAAGTTCCCAAATTATAATTATTATTACTGTTGCTGAGAGTAAACGTCCTGCCATAGAATGGTATTCCAACAACCAACTTCTTTGGTGAGCAACCGTAATTCACCCATAATTGCAAACCGTCATTCTAAGAAGTAGATAATTATAAAATATTGCTGATCACATAAAAAGAATCATAAACTTACCACGTTGAGTTTTTCATAAGCCCATTGGTCATGTGGTCTTTTATACAATGGACTGTGGGTATCGGCAAATCCAGCCCAGTTTCCTCGAAGATCATAACTCATAACGTGAATTGCATCTAATAACCTTAAAATAGAAGTTAGCGTGCTTGTTACTAATCTTTAATCTTAAAATGAACTTACTCGCATAGTTCTGGCACGTGATAACCTTCATCCAATCTAAACTTGGCTACAGGAACCGCCATCGTGATCTCCCAACCTTTTCCTTGTTTATCAAATGCTCTCCTCAACTCTTCTACGAAGTATAGGAATACATCTTTATCGGAGAATTTACCACCTCTATCGGCAGCTCCAGGATATTCCCAATCCAAATCGAATCCATCAAAATTATATTTATTCATGAAATCTGTAAATTTTAGGTTATTTGAAATAGGCATTTTGTCCCATTAGAACTGTTTTTGACTAACCTACTACGCTGCGGATGAAAGAATCTCTTCGCGATTTTTGGGCGACCATGGCCGAATACTTTTCACCGCCTTCTGCCCAACCGCCCACGGCAACTTGTAATTTGAGCGATGGGTATTTGTTTTTCAAATCAGTGAAATTTTTGAAACCATTTTGTTCGATATCCAACTATAAAGAAGTCAGTCATAAACGTGGATAAAAGTCGCTAATTTTAGATCTTAAATGTACCTCTGGATCGATAACCAAGACACCCCATGATTTATCGTCAACTCCGATGAAGGAATATACAAGATGCGTGCAAAGTTCTCCTGGAACGTCATCTATCCCATATTTTCCAACGTCAGGTCTGTAAATCGCCCAGTTGCTGAAATAGCATACTATTCTAGCAGGCTGGGAAGCATCTGAAAGAAAATTTAAATATTTAAGCATAAGGTTGAAGACATGTCATGGAAGTGATAACCAGGTAAGCCTTTAAAGCTTATACGAATTTCTTTTTTGCTTATCTAAGTAAGTGAAACATTTAGATACACTTTATTTACCAGAATGTCAGTAACTACCGAACTTTTTTGCAGGTGCTACATGTGACCGAAAGTTCAAAATCATGGAAGAAAGGGTTCGATGCAAAGAAGTACTGGAGATTACCAGAGTTGCGATTTAAAAGAATTTGGAGGTAAGTCATGAATTCATTTATTATTTTGAATGTATATATTACAGGAAAGAAATTCTTAATTAGCACATTTCCTTTCATTAGTTAAATTATCTTTACAGAAAATTCGTTGATAATTTGTGAATTTAAAAAAATATAAAACAAGTATGCTTATACGAGGTTTATTTTTTTAGTTTCGCATATAGCTACGCAATGGGCGTCACCAATGGAACGTCGCCTGTCAAAATTAATTTCAATATTTATTGAACTTAAATCCAAAGTTTTATCAAGATGCGGCAAGTGATTTAGCCTTGGCAAATTTTCAAAAGTCACTCGAAAAATTGCATTAAGCCGAGAAAATTTTCACGCAATAATTTTTTACAACTTTCTTTCTCAACAGTAATATCTCGTCGAGTAAATTTCTGTGTTTGGTAATGAAGCACCGCATCATTCGACAATTTCCCGCTGGTACTGTAAATTCCAACGTGGGCGCACCAATCTCAACGACGTGACGCGACGATCCCAGGACAGTCGCTCAGAAAAAAAAAACGCTGCTGTACGACAATTGATCAAGGAAGATCGACATGTTACATGTTGCTCCCTTTTTCGACCACCGTATATCAATACCACATTCGGGAAGCTCATCGATTATTTTCGAGTATGCTAGTCATAGATCGTTTGCATCCGAAAACGATCAACGGGAATGTGGAAGATGATATTGATATGCAGTTCTCGAAAGTGGAGGACATTAGCTTTTTGTACCACTGTACATATCCACTCAATCCACTCAACCTATCAATCTATACTCATACTTTTATATGTATCATAATGTTATAATTTAGAAAAATTATTGGATGGAATAGTTTCTCTAGTCTAGATTTTCCCCTTGATTCGGCAGTATCAACTTGATATTCTTTCAAGGCACAAATAAATTACGAAGAAAAATAAAGTCTTACAGACAACTAATTTATTTTTGCCAGTATATTATGTATGTATACATTTTGCCTAAATTGCGTGACCTATGATTTTCAGATAAGTTAGAAAGTTGATAAACTTAGAATTTGATCAATACCTATATTGTTCAATTGAAATTGAAATGATTAGATGTTAGAAAGAGGAACATATATTTTAGTTCATGTAACCACAACGTAACTAACCAACAAAAAAAATGATTACGATTTGAACTTGTATAGCATCTTGCACCGAAACAGAATGGAACATTATCAACGTAAAAATGATTATGTGGTGACCTTGAATCCATAAACATTTAGTTAATAAGGTAGAAGGAAGACGCCTCAGGTAAAATGTTAAGTATTATCATTACTACCTATTTATGAGGTATAAGGTATGTATAATTATCCATTATAATAACAACTGAAATTGCTGTTACAAACTTAAATGTGATATTTTTAGGAGAGACAATAATGAATCTTATTCTTGCAACTAACTTTTATAACGTTTATGACCTTCGAGCAATGGCCACGAGTGGTGACGTAAATGCGAGATCAAGGACAATGCTTCGATTCCCTCGTGTAATTCCGTTGCATATCGTGTATACTGTACTTAACAAAAAAAGGCACGAGGAAATCGAAACGTTGTCCTTGACCTCCTATTTACGTCACCACCAGTCACCACTGCCTTTGACTATCATTAGAACAAAGGTTTTGCCGTCTATTCCTACACAATTAGCATGGTGCTCCATGGCAGACAAGTAGAGGCAGCACTAGCAGGTGAGACGATGCAGGTGTCTGTCGCCAGAGGATGCCCGCAGGGAGGGGTATTATCCCCTCTATTGTGGGATATGGTGATAGACGAACTGCTGATCTTGCTAAACAATGCTGGCTACTATACACAGGGATATGCTGATGACATTGTAATACTCACCAGTGGGATAAACGCCAGCATAATCTCAGAATTAATGCAAAGAGCATTAAAAATGGTAGAAGTATGGTGCAAAAAGGAGAACCTTAGAGTAAATCTTGGAAAAATTGCACTTGTACCCTTCACCACGAGAAGGAAATTGGACGGTTTAAGAGAGCCGATTCTTTGCAACGAAGTAGTACAGATCAGTCAGGAGGCTAAGTTCTTAAGTGTAACCTTGGACTCTAAACTGAACTGGAACTCGCATTTACAAAAAATGACCGACAAATGTAAGAGGGTGTTAATGACAATCCGTAGAACAGTTGGGAAAACATGGGGACTCAAACCACATATGACGTACTGGTTGTACACTACGGTGGTACGACCCATGATAACTTATGGCTGCCTGCTTTGGTGGCCTAAGATCACACAGAAGCATGCGATAACTAGTCTCTCGACAATTCAGAGACTGGCATGTCTATGTATAACAGGAGCTATTAAAAGCATTCCAACAGCTGCTATGGATACCATGCTAAACCTACCTCCTCTTGAGATTTATATCAAGGGAGAAGCCAGAATGGGGGCATACAGACTGAAAAATACTAGCAACTGGAGATCCCACAGAGGATCTGGGCACACCGGAATAGAAGCAGTAGTAACAAACCCTATCTATGATATGGGTAGTGATACAACAATCTCCAGGATCTCCTATGACAAACCTTTCAAAGTTTTCTTGAATTGTGAAGAATGGAGGGATGGAGAGGGGAGAAAACCGAAAACACTAGTCTGGTACACAGATGGATCCAAAACGGGCACTACATCTGGCGTTGGTGTATATGAGGAAAACCAGGGATACAAAGTATGTGTATCACTTGGGCGATACACCACGGTATTTCAAACAGAAATATATGCTATACAAACCTGCGCGTGGGAGAGTCTGCGTCGGCGACCGCAGGGTGAGACGATTTGCATTCTCTCTGACAGTCAAGCAGCCTTAAAGGCACTAGCATCTTATCGTATAACCTCCAAACTAGTATGGGAGTGCCTGCAAACCCTAATGGCTCTGTCTAAACACAACAAGGTCACACTGGTGTGGGTGCCAGGGCACAGGGGCATAGCGGGCAATGAAATTGCAGACCAGCTAGCGAGGGAAGGTTCAAAAATGAATTATATAGGCCCTGAACCGGGTCTAGGTACTACCAAGAGTGCAGTGCGTGGTGCAATTAATGAGTGGATCATAACACAACACCAATTAAATTGGAAACATGCAGCTGGACAAAAGCACAGCAAACGGATGATGGGAAGACCGTCGCAAAATCTGACTGCTGACCTGCTTGAATTAAGCAAGATACAGCTTAGGGCAGCAACATGTCTATTAACAAGACATGGCTGTTTGAGAGGCCACTTGCATAAGATGGGGATCTACAAAGATGAGCCCTTATGTGGACTTTGCAATGAGGAGGAGGAAACAGCCCCTCATATTATTTTCGAATGTGCAGCGTTAGCTCAACGCAGATTCGCTATGCGAAGCACAATTAAACTACCAATGGAGAAAGATTTACTACATAGGCTCTTAAACATGATTGCGGGAACTAACCTGTTCAAGTAAAACAAAACCGAAGCAGGAATAATACAATAAGCTACTAAGCTTCAGTGTTAGGGATGTAAAGACCAGCCCTGCTTTGGTAGGAAAATCAATCAATCAATCAATCATGGTGTAGAGGAAAGTTGAACAGTTGTGGTCTCTTAGACATCCCCGGATATAATTAAAAAACGAAAAATTCCGTTAATTTCCATTAATCCATATGCTCGGGGTAATTGTTGCAACACACACTATTACTCAATGTAGAACAAATTTAAGTTTTAAAATTACTCTAATTTTGTTGAAGTCTATTGTTCTGGATTTCTGAATTTTAAAATGTTGTTTTTGGATTCCCCCCGTATTTTAAATTATTTTATATTTTCAAGAAAAAATAAATGTTTTTCATATTATCCTGGTTCTGGTTGAATCATGTAGCCTGATTTTTGCCGAATTCTCATAACCATACCATTATATACGTTGAATGCTTTCATAGAAACCGTGTTTTTGTCTTCAGGTTATTTGACACGATAATAGTTTTAGTATAATATTTTGTATAATAAAAATGTGTATACCTTGCAGAATATGAATTTGTACAGAATTTATTACCAAATTTGTTTCACAACAACATGCATGTTTAGAACCAGCTTTAAACTTTGTGATCAAATTTGGTAAAAGTCCTATAACAAAATGATGTATTATTTAGTCTGGGCAAACAACGGTAACAGTCAGTGTAGTAGATATGTGGTGCGGAGTCGGCGATTATTTATTTCACGCGTTCACAGCGTCAGTACTAAATCGATGCTGTATGCGAGTAGTTCTGTGGATATGTAGGCTGTCGTAACTTATTTCGTAATTGTACGCTTATGTCTGCTTTAAAAATGTCGCAGTTAGGTACGTCGCGAAAACGACCAATGGCAGACACAGTTAAAAACTTTATAGTGGACATGCCGGACTTAATTTTTGATGGCGCTAAAATTCAATGTCTAGTTTGTAAAATCCCTTTAATGTGTTGGTCCAGAAGCCATTGTCAACGTCACATCGAAAGCAAACAGCATTCTTCTGCAAAAAGTGGCATACGAGACCAAGAAAAATTTACATTTGATTTATGTGTTACTCTTATTTTATGTAATCTATCGTTTCGTTTACTAGACAAAGAAGCATTTGTCTCCTTCTGGAATAAATATGCGGACTGTAAATTACCTAGTCGGACATCGATACGAAATGTAGCGCCATTTGCTCGTGAACATATAGAAAAAAGAATGAAAACGGAATTAAAAGATAAGAAACTGTGGTTGTGTGTGTAATGGTACGTACAATGGAACTACATGGGCCGTCATCCTCCTTACTTGCTTCCAAAAGAGTTATAAATTGTACTGCTGATGAGATTTTAAAGGTGGTGTTGAACTCATTGAACAAATTTGAAATTTCAACTAAGCAACTTTTAATGTTTATGAGTGATGGTGCCGCAAACATGCGTTCTTTGGGCCGATCTCTTAAAGAACACAGTGGTAACTTCTTACATGTAACGTGTAAAATCCATACTCTAAATCTTGCGGTACAAACGATTCCTACATGTTTTCCACTAGTAAATGCATTGATTGCTAGTACAAAGGCAGTGTTTCTAAAGTCCCCGAAACGTACCCGACTAGTTCACAAACTGTGTCCTGATTTACCTGAACCACCACAGCCGATTGTTACACGTTGGGGAACATGGTTGCAAGCTGCGTTTTACTACAACAAATATTTTGATCAAGTAAAGAAGGTAGTTTTAAAATTCAATCCGACAGAAGCTGCAGCAATCAAGAAAAGCCAGGAAATATTTCAAGATAGTCAGGTTAAAAGAGATTTACAAACTATTCAGAACAATTACTTCGGACTAGCGGAGGGAATAGAAAAATTACAAAATGTTTCGATGTCGCTAGTGGATTCTGTTCAAATTGTGAATGATGTTCACGCACAGTTATGCGCTGTAGAAGGCGAAACAAATTGGTATGTAATACGAAAATTGGAAAGTGTTTTAGAGAAAGTCTCCGATTTTCTTATATTAAGACAAATTTGTGAAGATGCATTAAGTTGTTTCAAAGATTATTTTGAATATGCAAATATAACATCGTTAGATGTCGAACGGTCGTTTTCGACATTAAGAAACATTTATTCCGCACATCGTACTCACTTGACTGAAACAGCTGTGGAAACATATCTAATGATTCAAATATTTAACAGATGTTACCCAGTTTGTGATTTCACGGAAGACTTTTAAAACGGTAAGTGTTTCAGCACGTTTTATAATTTATTTCTTACCTTCTATTTTATGTGTAAACTTTTATGCGCTCGCCACGCCTCTGGCTGTTACCGCATATTTGCCCAAGTTAGATTATTGTGTAGTTACTGTAATAATTATTTTATCTTTATGGTGCGATTTAAGTCAAAATAAATAAGAAATCCAGGAAGAAGATTGCAAGAAATCCTAGCCATACCCTCCAGCCCAGAATAAATTTTGAAAGTACGATTTTATAATAGCGTCGTTAGTTCAGAAAACTCTAAGTCAATATTTTCCAGAAAAACTTTAAAACGAAATTATGTTTATTACCTGTAGGGTTACTCAATTAGGATGTGTATCAATAATCTTATTGTTAAGTTTTGAAGGTACTTTAAATGTATTGCATGATATAGGCAACCCATGTTTCATCAACCATTCAAGCATATGTTTTAATTTTTTCCTTTGTTTACCACGAAATTTAATACAAATGCTAGAAGTGATATCTTGTACCAAAAAAATAAAGAAAAATGCTTTTCATGTAATTTATTACTTAAATGTTTCTTTAGGACGTAATTTTTCTAGGTTACTTTATTATTACATTCATTATTTTTATATAGAAAAGAATATTAACAGTAATACCTTTGTATTAGGCAGACCTTAACGTATTTAGAGGTATAAAATTTAAATAGAATAGGAAGAAATATCAAATCATTAGTCTATCTTCCTATATCTTGATATCGCTCAAGAAAATAATTTTACATAAAATATTCTTCCTAACTATTAAAACAAATGGCTGATCACGACAAATAAGATCAAGTAACAGTAACGTAATAATCACAATTTTTTAATACATACGCGATATTCCAATCCGTTCAAATTTCACCTGTTACTAGTTCAATATAATCCAGAATTATTTAATATTCGCGTGGTGTTTTTTAATAAACAATAACTATTATTAACTTTTCACGACTGAGTTGGCTCTCAATTTCTTGTTCTCTAACTTATAATGCAGACAAAAAGAATTTAGGTAAAGAAATAGAGGTATAACAGTGGTTCATGTTCCGTATCAGTAATTATATCTTATAGCACAGAAGTAGTACTCAAAGAGAATGAAGTGAAATACTTTAGTAGCAACAAAATTAAAATATCGCATAAGAAAAACTTAGAGTAATATTTTCAGTAGTCTGTGACAAGTTGTTTAAATTGTTTTTCAATATACAGTATGTCCATAAATAGATTTATTTATAAACTTCGTATTTTCCATTTTTACAGAAAAAAATCATTCTTCATAAAATGTTTGGCTTATTTTAAAGGATCTTTTGTGATAATCAGAATATTGATTAAATCTACAAGATCATTAAAAATTAAGGAAACAGGAAATCATAACAAGAGTAAAGTGCCAGCTATTTAAGAGTAATCCAAAAATGGTATAAGTAAAAATTGTTTCAAATATCGTTAGAAGTTGAGATGAGAAATTTGAATGTGGTCTTTCATTGTTGATGCTTTTACCTTAGCAGTCAAGCTGACAGCTTTTCATTTTAAACTAATTTTTAATCACCATGTAGATTTAATCAATATTCTGATTATCATAAAAGAGTTATTAAAGAAAACAAACCTTTTTATAAACAATGATTTGTCTGTGAAATGGAGAATAAAAAGTTCATAATTAATTATACTTAGGTCTGTACGTCGATATACTGTAGATAACCATGTTTAATAAATATAAACATTTTTACATTTTTATTTTGTATACAAAACCATTTTAATTGGATTTGTCATTGAATCTGATTAAGGTATTACAAAAGAATTAAAGAACTAGTTACCCGGCTAACCAAGAAAGGAAACTCTCCACAAAAGCTGTCAAAATTTGTACCTGTCTAAAATAAGATTCCAAAGTATTTGAAAAAAAGTCAATTTTGTTTTGGACAACGTTTACAACATGTAATAAAATAAATACTACTTAGCCAGTTTTAGAAATTTTATTATCTAAATTATTTATTATACCAGATAAATAAACCTCATTATTTAATATTAAAATATATAAAATTTAACATATTTCTTCATAACAATCAAAAAGGTGAAAAAGTTAATTTGCAAAAAAAAATTATAAAAAAAAAAGTATTCACTTACTTGCTGTAATAGCACCCAAAAACAATAAAGTCGCAACAACTTTGAACCACATTTTCGTACGCGCAAAACTCAAACTGCAACACCGAAGACGGATCTGACGAGATCTACAAACGTTAATATCTAGAATAAAATATTCCGTTGTCAACCTGCTAACATCGGAACTTGTCCGAGACTTCTTCTTTTAAAAAAGCAACCCGCCAAGAACTGACGATCATTTATATGTAAGGGACACGCTTAATTTTTTTTTGTTTTTTTCCTCGTCAACCAATAGGCGTGGAGTCTGTATGTGGCTGGCTGCATATCGGCTATGAAAATCACGGCAACACAACCTCTAAAGTAAAATTAGTATATTATGAATACATTATAGAGACTTTTATTTAGCTTTTTAATATATTATTTTTCTCATTTAGAAGATTGTGCAATCTTAATTTAAATTCATTATAGAAGTTGTACAATGAAATTAATTTCCATGAAAATCTTTTTTTTTTTTTCTTTAACTCTACTACTCTTTCATACTTTAACAAATCATAATATTTAAATTACAGGGAGTTATTCACGACGACCGTCTATTAGTCATACATTTGTGAGTAGTGAAAACATTGTTTTGAATTTATGGACAAAGATCTATTTTTGAAAAATATTTTCCCCTTGATAGGAGTCAGTAACATGTGTGAACTTCTTTATTTTTAAATTAAACATCCTGTAGATTAAATGGCGACCGCCATAATATCGATATTAAATGGGGAACTTTTCTAATCTTAATTTTTAAGAAAAAAATTTTACGGCACTATTTGTGCTTGTCTAAGAACCTACTTATTTAGCCCCTTTTAGATATACCACGTTGCTTAGTTATTTAAAGAATTGGGTTTTTCAACATTGGCAAAATCTAAAGAGCGCTATTTTTCGAAAATTAAGCAAGATTTCAAGTTAGTTTTTTGTCGTGCGTTAATTTTAGCTACCTGAATAATCTGAAGACGAGAACATCTTTTTTCTTAATTTCCGCAAAATTTAAATGTTTCGTTTTTTGAAATGTTTTCAAAATTTCTTGTATGAAGACCTAACTTTAAAATTCAATTTCTTTCAATGAAAGAAGATTTATTACTAGAATGGGCAAACAACGGTAACAGTCAGTGTAGTAGATTTATTTCACGCGTTCACAGCGTCAGTACTAAATCGATGCTGTATGCGAGTATTTCTGTATATATGTAGGCTGTCGTAACTTATTTCGTAATTGTACGCTTATGTTTGCTTTAAAAATGTCGCAGTTAGGTACGTCACGAAAACGACCAATAGAAGACACAGTTAAAAACTTTATAGTGGACATGCCGGACTTAATTTTTGATGGCGCTAAAGTTCAATGTCTAGTTTGTAAAATCCCTTTAATGTGTTGGTCCAGAAGCCATTGTCAACATCACATCGAAAGCAAACAGCATTCTTCTGCAAAAAGTGGCATACGAGACCAAGAAAAACTTTGATTTATGTGTTACTCTTATTTTATGTAATCTATCGTTTCGTTTACTAAACAAAGAAGCGTTTGTCTCCTTCTCGAATAAATACGCGGACTGTAAATTACCTAGTCGGACATTGATACGAAATGTAGTGCCATTTGCTTGTGAACATATAGAAAAAAGAATGAAAACGGAATTGAAAAATAAAAGACTGTGGTTGTGTGCGGACGAAACAGCAGATCGTCAAAAACATTCTGTGGTTAACGTAATGGAACGTACAATGGAACCACATCGACCGTCATCCTCCTTACTTGCTTCTAAAAGAGTTATAAATTGTACTGCCGATGGGATTTTAAAGGTGGTGTTGATGGGATTTTAAAGGTGGTGTTGAACTCATTGAACAAATTTTTAAGTTTCAACTAAGCAACTTTTAATATTTATGAGTGATGGTGCCGCAAGCATGCGCTCCTTGGGCCGATCTCTTAAAGAACACAGCGGTAACTTTTTACATGTAACGTGTAAATTCCATACTCTAAATCTTACGGCACAAAACGATTCCTACATGTTTTCCACTAGTAAATGCATTGATTGCAAGTACAAAGGCAGTGTTTCTAAGTTCCCCAAAACGTACCCGACTATTTCACAAACTGTGTCCTGATTTACCTGAACCACCACAGCCGATTGTTATACGTTGGGGAACATGGTTGCAGGCTGCGCTTTACTACAAATATTTTAATCAAGTAAAGAAGGTAGTTTTAAAATTCAATCCGACAGAAGCTGCAGCAATTAAGAAAAGCCAGGAAATATTTCAAGATAGTCAGGTTAATAGAGATTTACAAACTATTCACAACAATTACTTCGGACTAACGGAGGGAATAGAAAAATTACAAAATGTTTCGATGTCGCTAGTGGATTCTGTTCAAATTGTGAATGATGTTCACGCACAGTTATGCGCTGTAGAAGACGAAACAAATTGGTGTGTAATACGAAAGTTTGAAAGTGTTTTAGAGAAAGACTCCGATTTTCCTATATTAAGACAAATTTGTGAAGGTGCGTGTGAAGATGCATTAAGTTGTTTCAAAGATTATTTTAAATATGCAAATATAACATCGCTAGATGTCGAACGGTCGTTTTCGGCATTAAAAAACATTTATTCCGTACTTGACTGAAACAGCTGTGGAAACATCTAATGATTCAAATATTTAACAGATGTTACCCAGTTTGTGATTTTACGGAAGACTTTTAAAACGGTAAGTGTTTCAGCATGTTTTATAATTTATTTCTTACCTTCTATTTTATGTGTAAACTTGTATGCGCTCGCCACGCCTCTGGCTGTTACCGCATATTTGCCCAGGTTAGTTATTACTGTAAAAAATTTAAATTTTTAATTCTTTATTTTTCTTTTTATTTGATGAAAAGAAATATTTTCGCATATCTGTACTTTTAAGGCAAGATGCTTTTCAGGAGAAATATTTATTACAAAAACCTTATAAATGTTATTTTACTGTTGCCTAAATGAATTGGTTTTTCTCTCTTAAGTTTATGTAGATGTTCATCTCGATTAAGTTGACAAAATATGAGATGACTATGGATTGTTTAAACTATGTATATTAATTATTTTCAAGTTTGAATTTTAAAATTGAATCTTGGTACTTGAAATTTTGTAAAACATTTAAAAAAATGAAGAAATCAAATTTTACGGAAGTTGGAGGAAAAAAAATATTTTCTAACTCTCAGGTTGTTCAGCTAGCTAAAATTAACATACCGTACAAAAATCTAATTAGTTTTCAAAAAAATAGCACTCTTTAGATTTTGATAATTTCGAAAAACCCCATTCTTTAAATAACTAAACATCACTTGATGTAGGGGCTAAATATAGGTTATTCGATAAGCACAAATTAATGCCGTAAAATTTTTTGCATTTGATGCAGACTTTATGACGGTCAGTGTAGATTCGAATATTTTTTTAACTATGCGTTTAATAACATGGGCCAATGAAGTGCAAATTTTGAGAAATTTTGTTTTTGTTGAAAATAACAAGTCAAAATTTCAATTTAAATATGATATCCGGTATCAACCAGGTTTGAGATGCTTATTTAACAACAGCAATTATTCATTAGTAGTAGTAAGTAGTATACGACAAAATTTTGTACAGAAAGTTCAGAAAATCTAGTCTAAACAAGCACATTTACTATTATAATATTCTATTATAGACAATAATAATAATTTATTTCGGCCTTGACCTGTAGAGGCATTGACATTGTCGTAAATATAATAAGTATAAAATTATAAAAATATATAAGTAAATAAATAAATAAAATCGTGTATATATAAAAAAAGGTAATAAAACATAAAGGTACAACATAATTTTCTTCCTGTATACTAAAATCCACAGGTTTTCTAGTTAATTGAAGAATTTCACTGAAACGGTTATTTCCAATAAAAAGCAATTGCTTTAATAAGGCCATTTTGTTTCATTTAAATTAAAGAGGGACTGGCATTGTGACAATATGTCGGAGAAAACCTGCAAAAATGCATGCGGATATTAATGACAAAATTAACTAAAACAAAATTAATTAAAACAATGTTATAAGGAATTTTTTTTTTAATGTACCATCACTTGCACAAAAATCTGGAACAACTCTTATCAGTTCATTTTGACGTTTTTTCAATCGTGTGACAATGACTTGTCCATTTACGATTGACACTGACAGACAATTTGACATATTTTTTCATAGTCGTCGCTTGTCCCAGATTTTTATGCAAGTGATAATATGTACGTGTGAATGCTTTTCTTGATACTTTTATTTGTGTGTTATGTAACTTTTTATACAGGGCTGAACAAATATACTAAAATGTGAAATATCTTTAGTAAAAGTTTTTATAGGAATTTTAAGCCGTTCAATAGGGTTTACCTTTTTGACAGGTGTCGTAGTTCTTCTAATTATGACGTTATTAACTTTCAATGTTGTTTTGTTAATTTAAACGTTGGCGTCGGGCGTTAAGTTATGAACTATTAATTAAATAGCAAAGAATTATTAAAATTCTTCTTTTCAACTTATTTGTGAACTAGAGGACAAAATATTTAAATCTTATGTGTTTGTAATTACTAAAAAATGGGATTGTATACGGAATGTTCCATTTAACAAAATCAATTTATTAATACTCAGCTAAATTGTAACTTACTTTCTTTTACATTGCATCCTTATTGGCTATTTTATAGATAGTTTCGTAGTTACCCTTTGGGCTAAATTACATGACCACTTTAAATGCTACGTACCCAATTAACAAATTTATGAATCAGATTATGTTAGTACATTTCATATAAGTAAATATTTATTTAATACCTAACCAGTTACACATGAAAAATGCCTAGTAACAATAACCACAAATTAATGCTAATATAGCTTATGTATTGGTGGAATCATTTCCGGCAAAAACAATGTAAGAGAGAAAATAGCCTAACACACGGACATATTTCTGCCTACCCGGCGTCATCAGCGTGGTTCTGAGGACAATTTTCTGCTACATATAGTTGCGTTTGCCCCTCAATTTATGTTGCTAATCTCCAAAAACAGCACTGAATATGTCTCTCGGTGACACCTATTGCTAAGGGACACAGTCATGCCGTTCCAGAGGGTACAATTTTTGGTTATTGTTACTAGGCATCTTTCATGTGTATTTTTTATACATCATGGTAAGCCTGAGGGATCATTTGCACGTATAGATGTCACTGTCCTTAGGCGCAACGCCACCTTGCGTTTGGCAGACCAGAAGCTGCCTGATAGGCGGTGGACATCTACACTCCGGTTTGTTTTGGTACCCTCTGGAACGGCATGACTGTGACTCTTGGCGATAGGTGTCGCCGAGAGACATATTCAGTGCTGGTTTTGGAGATTAGCAACATAAACTGAAAGACAAACGCAACTGAATGCAGCAGAAAATTGTACCCAGAACCACGCTGATGACGCCGGGTAGGCAGAAACATGTCCGTGTGTTAGTGCTATTTTCTCTGCTGCATTGTTTTTGCTGGAAATTATTCCACCAATACTATGAGCTATATTGGCATTAATTTTTGGTTACCTAACCAGTTGTTACACAATTTTAATTCATATATAGAGCGGGCGCTTTTTAAATTTCGTGGATGATTTAAGTCAGTAGTTCCGACAATAAATACGCCAACTTCTTAACATAATATAGACAAGTATATCCTTTACTGCCGGAACTACCAACTTAACTCATCCGCGGAATTTAAAAAGTGCCCGCTCTATTCATATATATAATTTTGAGGCAACCGCTTCTTTCCATTCTATCCAAACAAATATTCATAATTTATCATAGAATTTTTGTATTACGTAAAATAAAATGAACTCGCAGAACAGAAAACCCAGACTTGCAACACATCGTGAGTCAAGCCTAACGTTTCCCAATTATAATTTGTTATCATAAACCAACAGTTGCTTTTTTTAGAAAATGATTTAATGAAATTCTTCAAATAGCACAAAAATATTTTGTTTTCATTTTATTTTTCCTAATAGAACGCATACTTGTTTTAAAATAACCAATTCTATTAATTTTACACGTTAAGTTATTTGACAAAACAAATAATGAATTTATTTTACTGTACAAGTCATTTCTTAGTTTCTTTGTTGTTGTTTCCCTTAAAACCTCCTTTCGTGATTCAAATAAATATTGGCTCATTCTCCGTTGATAAAAAGAAAACTGTAAACCACCAGTGAGGTGGTAGCAATGGATAATGAAGTTCTGCAAAAATTGGAACAAAGTCTGATTTTATTTTTCGGAAACTGCATTGGAAATAGAAATGTCTAGTAGATAGTACATTTGCATGACTTACAACAAAAAAATCCACATTATCAAAGAGTTAACAGCCGGAATACTAACTAGCACCTTTAATAAACAACCTTCCTATTGTGGAAAGGAGATATGGTCAGTAATAAAGGTGAATATACGTTTAGTGTAATGTTTTATTGTAAACCATATCTAGGAAGGGACGTGCTTAGAATCCTAATGATATGACGAGTAGAATAGAACTATGCTTTAATATTTCTTTGTGCGAATGCGTAAATGCACCATGCATATTTTATATACATAGTTAATTGTTTCGTGATGAACCAAATACGCACTGGTAAATAATATATTAACTAGATTTTATTTTTATCGCAGTCAACGTCCTATATATAATACAGAAAAGATGGTTGGATTGTAATTAAATGGTGGGGCACTTTGATTACCTGTACAGGTAGTTGTTTTCTTGCTACTTTCACGTTATCCCTTAAATAGAACAATATTGACCCGCACGGAACAATCGAAACTGTTGTTTTTGTTTATTACAATTGCAGTTGCAACTCTGCTTACCTAAATCCAAAACTCGTTGCCAATAGCGACGTCCTCAGGGTAATTTTTTAAATTCGTAGATAATTTAGGTTAGTAGTTCTGGGAATAAAGGACATATTCGTTATTTTTTGGCTACTACATATGAATTTGATCTCTATTGTTGGAACTGTCAACTTTAGTCGTGGATTCCCTGGATATCCATGATAATAGGGTAAAATAATCCTTAATTAATAAACTCTATTTACTTTTATGGATTTTAGATTTTAAAAGAGTCCATCATTTTTAAATTAGTGGAAAAATATGGAACACAATTGTTTCTTTACAATAAGTACCACCTAGTTGGCGATTCTACTTATCACCATACAGGCATGTTGTGTTACCGTAGATATTAATGAGTGAAATTAATATTATTTCCCTGCAGAGATAATGGTGGATTAACAAAGAAGCACAAACGTCACAATTACTGCCTCAGTTCAGAGAATGTAGTAATTGAGAATGTTTTTGCACTACTGGTCAGCGGAGGATTCCCCTCAAAAAAAAAAAAAACGTTTACAACAAAAAAGGGGCGATTACGCTTATTGTAGCTTGGTGCTAACTTTTATTTGCTTCCTAACGGTAACTGTTCGAATTCAGTTAATTTAATTTAATCACCACACTTAAAAAAGGAGGAAACGTGAATTTATTTGTAACAACTTAAAAATAGTATCGGTACTCTTCATGAGCTGCTTCACGCATTCCTTATAGACCAGCCTTTAGGCCTTATTTTGCTTTTATTATTTGCTTTCAAGAATACAACGTTTACAAATCAAATACGCTTTATTTTACGTATTTATAATCACAATTATTAATAATACATAGAATTAAAGAAGTTATTGTTTCATTTTCTGTTATATGGTCTAACAGTTATAATACGTAATCTATTTGTAACAACTTATAAACAATTTAAAAATACATTTTTATAAAATACAAAAGAGTTTTTTTATATTCCTCCTTCGTAAATTGTATGACAGCAATAAAATAAACTTTTAATCTGAAAAACCACTACCACGCCTTCGTTTCCTGGAATTTTTAAAATCCTGCATTTTTTTAATATATTTATGTCAGCGGCGGCTTCTCCATTAGGTCAATCGGTCAATGACCTCCCAAAAGTATTTCCAAACAACTAACAAAATAAAATAAAACACTTTACTCCTTACAAAATTTTGTCCGTTGTTTGGAAATATTTTCATTGACTAATTGACCTAATAAAGAAGCCGCCGCTGTCATAAGTATCCTTCTACAAATTCTGTTCTCTTAAAAGCTCATTTTGTGTCTCGAGTCAACTATGTAATCTTTCAAATTTGAGAATTGATATTACTTTCACTAATTTGTTTTATTATGTCTAAAATTTCTTTTTTGCTTCTGTTTTTATTAAGATTTATGGCATTATTTTATATATCTTCAGATTCAGAAGATGTACTTGTTTTAGATGTTGATTCCAGGTTTCGGCCTTTACTATTTTCAATACAATTGCTTATTTAGAGCGGGCATTTTTTAAATTTCGCGGATGATTTAAGTTGGTAGTTCCGGCAATAAAGGGTAGATTTGTCTGTATTGAGTTAAGAAATTGGCGTCAGTTATTGTCGGAACTAACAATTTAAATCATCCGCGAAATTTAAAAAGTGCCCGCTCTACTTTTAATCAAATTTATAGAATCAACCACATTATTTAAATTTACTTTGTCTTTTTCATTTAAAATTTGGTGTATTATTTTGTTTGAAGGATTTGGGATTATTGATCCCAAATCCTTCAAATTATTATTATTGACGGCACCGCTGTCCTCCTATTTTTCCTCTACTAACAAAAGAACAATTTTCCTCTAAAACTGCTGCAATTTTTGTCCACAGTTGTACTTTAGAAGTTTTACGATAATCAAACAACTTCCTATATTTATGAAATCCAAGAAATTTGCCATTTTGTTTTAATTTGCCATGTTCTAATACAAGCTCAACAAATCCTATGGCAAAATTATCATCTGTAATTAAATGAATTACTATTAATGTTTTTACGAAGCACTATTAAATTTTCAATTATTTCAAGATTGTCTGTGTGTTCTAGAGTACTATGCAAATTAATTGGAATAAAGTGTTACTTTCTTGAGAAATCTCTTTATTGCCATAAATTTACAAAAAAAAAACGGTATTAAAATAATGAATAAATTTACAGTTTTAATATTAAACATTACCCTCTTTTGCCTTAATAACTGTTGTAGGCAAGGTTTTTACGAGGTGTTGATAGTCTCCCCAAAACATCTCCTTCATAGGATGTTTAACTCTTTATTCCAAATGAGCCAGAGAAATAGCATCACCATTTGATCGTCCCGATCTGCATTTACGCACTAGAAATCGATCATCCTTGGCTATCGTTTTCCTTTTCCAACCACATTTCCCCTTTCTTCTGATGTTCATCGCTCTTGTCTCTTTCTTCTGTTTGATAATCCTGCTGGCGGATGCTGGGCCAACTCCACGCTATTTGTGGGTAGGTCATGAAAGCGTGCTCAACAAGCGTAATTATCCGTTCACCTTTTGTTGGCGAGATGTCCATCTTTGAAAACTTTTTTAAAATACGCGGTCCAATCAAAATAAACCACTTCTACTAAATATCGATAAAACCCCACATAATCCAAGCTATCAATTTAACACTTAACTCATTCATGACATTAAATTACACACTGTTCCAATTAATTTGCACGGTATTGTATTAAAGTGCCATTTATTTTTTTCGTCCATTTGAAGCAGTTTTAAATAACCAATTTTAGGTTTTAGAATAGTTTTGTTGTTTTTTTGGTTGTTGAATGTTAATCCCTTAAACTCGCTGCGGACGATGATGCAAATTATACATGTATTACAATATGCCTCAGTAATCAGCAGCGGACTTTGGAAGATAGCATGTAATATAGGATTAACCGAAACTAATCCAAACAAACTAAAAAAAAACAAGAGATAGAAACTAATAAACAAAGATGCAGACAGTAAACTAAAGTATACCGTACAGAAAAGCACGGTAAGATGTTTACCTTAACAAAGTTAAATTGTTTATGACTTATGACGTCATTGTTTTACACGAAAAATTGTTTGGTTAGATTTGGTAAAACAACCGAAGTATGCCAAAAAACGGTTTAAGTAACTTTATCCAATGTAATATACAGGATGTTCCATTGAATAAGGTTAAATATCAAAGTTTGAAACTTTTAATGCTGATTCAATTGTTTTACTGTTAAATGAGAAATATTTAGGAAAGATGTTACCACTTTGGTAATTTAAACTATTTTGTTGGAGTATATACGAGGGACAAGCTATATATTTTGAGATGTCACAAAAGTAGAGAAGTTAGAGCTGGCAACACTGCATTTCTAAATACCACCATCCTTAAGTAGTAAACTCTGACTGTCAGTTGAGTCGCTGCTGTCATAGAGTAAACGTGGTAGCTACGATTTGTCATCGAAACATGGACTTGTCAAGAGAACATGTACGCGCAATGATTTACTACGATTTTCAGGTCGGTTTAAGTGAACAACAAAGTCTTGAACAATTGCAACTCGCATTTGGTGATGAAACTCCTTCACGTGCAACTGTGTTTCGCTGGTATAGCGAATTTAAAAGAGGACGGATATCGCTGGGTGATGAGGAACGTACCGGTAGGCCCTGTTCTTCAGTTACCGCTGGAAACATTGAGAGTGTGAGACGTATGATCGACGAAAATCCAAGATACACCTATCAAGTGATTGAGGCAACTCTTGGTGTTGGATCCGCAACAGTAAATTCAATTTTACATGATCATCTTCGGATGAAAAAAATTGTTAATCGTTGGGTGCCACACACGCTTACCGATTTCCAAAAAGCAGAGCGAGTAAGAATCGCTCAGGAAACATTGGAAATGTTAAATAATGGTGGACATCGCATTCTATCAGATAGTAACAGGTGATGAAACTTACATCCCATTTTACGATATTTCTACCCGCCAGGAAAGCCGCGTGTGGATCCACGAAGATGCACCAACACCAACAATGGCCAAAAGGCAAAGGGCTGTCAAGAAAGTTATGTACGCAGTTTTCTTCCGTAGTACCGGATTAGTAAAAGCAATGAAGCTAGAAAATCAACGTACAGTCACAGCAAACTGGTACATCACAAAATCTTTACCTGCAGTTCTCAAGTCAGCTAACATTCGCGGGTTAATGTTGCATCACGACAATGCATCATCACACAGTGCACAGCAGACAGTTGAATTTTTACGTGAAAATAAGGTAAAAGTCATTGAACATCCACCCTATTCGCCTGATTTGGCCATGTGTGATTTCTGGTAGTTCTTCAACCTAAAGAAACATTTACGTGGTCGACGTTTTACGACGGAGGATGAGATAGATGGAGCAATTCATCTATTTTTTAAGAGCATTCCAAGAGATGACTGGCTTTTACGTTGTGGAAACTTCGGTTACAAAAGTGCATTGATGCAGGAGGAGATTATTTTGAACATAAATAAAATCATTTTCGTAAAAAGACTTGTAGTTTTTAATATACAACATATACTTTTGAGCGAAAAAGCGCAATTATGTGTTACTTATAGATTGACTAAGAAAGGAACATCCCGAAACCGAAAATGCAAAAAAATATGAAACTTTGTGAACAGGTAGTCCACACCCAAGGATGTTCGAAAGTATTTTCCTTATCGGGCCAATCTCGTTTTAAGAGGGTGAAGCTACCCCTGAAAGTTTGGTAGATTTTCAGTTTTCATAAAACAACTCGGCAATGGCTGGAACAAATACATCACAACTATGTATCAAAATAATCGTCCCAACGAGCTCCATCACATATGTATATGAAAATAGCACCCTAGTTCCATTTAACAAATTTATGGTGCCCTCCCTCACCCCTTCGATAAGGAGCGTATTCAAATCCCACGTTATATATGTTACGGAGCTCTTCGAACAGTATAAAAATTATATTTTATTTTATGTAATATAGGTATAAAAAGGAAATAGGGAGAATTATGTCTTATACGTTAATATATAGGACTGTATGAACGTGAGTATATCAAATAATTACTTAATCTGTATGGTAATGTTCCTCTTCATAAAAATGCTTTAAACATAAAAAACGGTTGCACCAGGAATACCGTATTATAGAACGGGAACCACACATGGCACATCGCGATGGAATTTGAAAATCTTCTGTGAAGGCAAAATGTATAAAATTATCGAAATGATCTGGGTGGTTCTCAGTACAACGGCTTTTGTACCAGGCATAAGCAAGTAAATCATGATATTTATAAGATAATTAGTTGTGCACTAAAGATTGTAATTTAATAATGTTGTTACGTGAATGCAAATTAATATCGTAATCGTGTAAGAGGACCATATCGGAAAATTTCCTAACAACATTTTTCCAAGCACAAAATCCACAGACGTCCAATGGTTGTATCATGCCAGTAGTTTTCTTTGGTATTCTAAGGATGTTCACGTTCTTGTCCGCCGATATATGATTTCTTAAAGTAGATAGGCAATGACCAGTCCATGAATCGAGCAATAAAATTGTTTGGGGTCCAGTATTTGGAAGATATACCGTTGTGAACCATTCCGTAAATAATACTGTTGTTAGTTTACCGGATGCTGAAGCAGTTACATATATGTATATTTGCTGCTCCGTATATTGATGCGGCCACTCGTGGTCCAAATGTACCACTTTGTTCTTTTAAAACCATAAATTGCGGTGATAACAAGCGTCCAGACGCGTATATTGCGGGAAGTATTGCACAGGTGTGGGTTGTCGCGAATATAGACTGTACAATACTTTGAACTGCTTTCGATCCTTGTGGAACTAACGTGCGACCAGAGTGTAATTCTAGATTGAATCCACTTTCATCAGAGTTGAATGTGTTACTAGGGCCTACTTTCGCAATATAGGGCTTTACTTTTTGTATGAAATCCGACGAAATGCGATTTAACTCTGCCGTCTCTGTACCATGCGAATTTGGTAATTTTTTTGGAAACTATCCTGTATACTTTTTTCAAATCCCATAGCCAATGTGGAGATGATTTGAAATTTGTTGACCCTAATTTTTTATTGGCTTCCAAAGCCCATTTACGGAGATCTAGGTCATGAATTATGGCGCCCGCTTCGCTGTTGATAACAAATTTATTAAAAACGTATTCAGAAATGTTGAACAATTGCTCTCTTCTTATTCCTCCTTTTTGTCATGATGCCTCCCATCTAAAAAGGAAAAAAAATGTATGAAAACATAAATGTATGGAAGTTGGTGTGCGATTTCTTACCTGTGTAATTGATGTGAAGACTTTACTCTCTTAAATCTATGTTTTACAGCTTCATATGAGCGTCGTTTTTTTTTCCATTTTTCCAGAAAGCAACGGCTTTTTCCTTCTATTCTAAAGAGACAATATCTTCTCCCTCAGCTACACATTCTTGCTCACATTAGAGATTATTATAAATCACTCACCATTGTTATCGTATGTAACTTCCAATGCACTGTATCTGTCTTGCAATTATCCTTGAAATGATTTACTAATTTATATATCAAATTGAAACAAAATATGAACCTCATTAGATAAATTATACTATCACAATGCGTCAGAAAATCGAAGATATTACTTGTTCAATATCTACGAATGATGTCACCTTAAAGCATGTATCGTCGCTATTCTTATAACTAGAGAGCGGAATTATATGCACCGGAAATCGACAAAATATGAGCATATATTTGCAGAAAAATTCTTCGAAATATGCACAATTTTTGCTAAATATGCAATTTTATGCACATATGCTTCTAATACCGTTTATCTTCGTGTTAAATGTTATAAAACAAGAATAATCACAACGAAGCATTTTACAAACGTTTATTGTTCTTACATTATTCCCACTTACATTTTAAAATCACAATTATATAAACACATACGTACTTAAAATTTGCTAAAATACATACTTACACACTACCTATTTTTATTATTAAAACAATTTACAATTAAATGCTTTTCTAAATTTTCTAATGAAAAATTATGTCGCCTATCTGTGAGAATGCATTTATATGTCGAAAAACTTCTTTCAACATCAAGGGAAGTTATTGGTGCGTACTTTAATGCATTCGTAATCTCAGGACTTAATTCTATACTTGTTTCTGTTTCATCCATTTTTAATTCACCAGTTAAATTCAAACTGATTTTTGTTAAACTTTTGTATCCTACATTTTTATTAATTATTTCTTTAAACTTTTGACTTATTGAATTTCCTATTCTACCCGGAATATTTGAAACACTATTTTCTAAATCATTGATTAATTTAACTGATTCAGTTAGTGGCAGCGATTCTTTTTCAAGTTTTGTTATTGTCAAAGAAACAAATTCATAATTGGCTTTAATAAATATCAGTCCATTAGGCAAAGAAGAGTTTTTCAAAATTTCTTGACATTTTGCAATAGAATTGCAGTTGTCAGTAGAGAATTCTGAAATAATGTTTTTGATCTCTAGATAATGGTTTGCATAAAATATTACGGCATTTAAACAAGTACTCCATCGGGCAATGACGGGTTCAGGTGGTAAAGGAGTATCCGGCAGCTTTTCTCTATAAATCTGAACTCTCAATGGTGACTTTAAGAAAATTTCTTAACGTTACTGATTAATGTATTTACATGACTAAAATTTTTCTTGTGGGAACAACCGGGAAAAAAAAATTCATGAAACTTTCATTAACAAATCTTAATATTGTGAGATGGTTTATTTTTTCTAATTGTTTACAATCAATTAAATACGATCCATTAATTTCCCTAATGCTATTGATCGTTTCAGAATAAACATCGGTTACGTAATATTTTCTGAGCAAACGAAAACACGGATTTTGCAGCTTTTTGAGCGGTATATTGGCAGTAACCATCGCTTTGCACAAATCTGCGTTAAATATTTGTTGCTCACTTTGTGTTGAGGTTCTGGCAAAAGATTGTGTCAAAGGCACTTGGCTAAGTTTTGAAACTTGAAGTTTCCGACAGTTTCTTTTATGCATTTCAGTTGCAACATGTTGGGTGACTTGCAATTTGCGTTCACATGGCACCTGTAAAGAAAAAAAATATCACCAAAAACTTACAAGAAAATCGTATATGGCTGTACAATTCTAAATGCTAGTGTATTATACACAAAACAAAACTTACCGTTTTCCCACATGCTTTGCAGAAAACTCTTTCATCCGTTAGAATAAGTTCAGGAACATTTTTGATCCACGAAACAATTAAACTTGTACTCACTTTTGGCATTTTTCACTACTGCACCAATCTACTTCAACGTCTGGTTATACAATGAATAGGGAACATTTTGGTAAATACTTAGACTTCCTATAAATCAGACAGTTGCCGGTATGGGGGTTGTTGAAAATTATATGATAATTTTATCGAGTGAATTTGCGACAGCCCACCACCTGAAGGATGGCGGCTTCTTTGCGAAGTAGGCTATTTGTCGGCGGGGAGGTCCAGCGACAGAAGAGCCGACTCCGCATCTAATACACACGTGTCCGATAAAATATTCGTTGGTAAAAGTTTTGTTGTATTACAGGAAAACACTAATAAAGTAAAAAAAAAAAATATTTTTGTTCTAAATTTGCTAAAAAATGCACGAATGTTCTAGTGTGCAAAAATATGCAATAATCGCTGAAATATGAAAAAATTACTAAAATATGCGAAATATGCAATAAATAAAGTTTTATTTTTACTAATAACTATATTACATAAATTACATAAAATACTGTTGGAAGAGCTCCGTAACATACATAACGTGGGATTTGAATACAGTCCTTATCGAAGAGGAGGGGGAGGGCACCATTAATTTTTTAATGGAACTAGGGTGCTATTTTCATATACATGTGATAAAGCTCGATGACACGATTATTTTGATACATAGTTGTAATGTATTTGTTCCAGTCATTGCCGAGTTATTTTAAGAAAACCGAAAATCTACTAAACCTTCGGGATTAGTTTCGCCCTCTTAAAATGAGATTGGGCCGATAAAAAAATACTTTCGCACATCCCTGGGTGTGGACTACTTGTTCACAAAGTTTTAATTTCTTTGAATTTTCGCGTTTGCGATGTTCCCTTGTAAGGCAGTGAATTGTATAAAAGTATGCTTTTGTGAGAAGTATTCTGCTGTAAATTATATTACCAGGTCTCTAAAGAAGCCAATTTTTATTGTGCACTCTAGTGACACCAGGTTTGTATAGAAACTGTAACTAGCTGTGCAACTTCTGGGGTCTCCAAAATTATCTTTGGACTGGTCCGAATTTTATTAAAAAATGTACTACTTTGCCGATCTTTGGTAGCTTATATTATATTATTATTTTTATTAAATTATACACAGATCAAACATCTGAAAATCAGTTAAATTAATTTACAGCTAACAAAAATTTTTAAAATTTCTGTTTTTTTTATCTTTTTTATCTTACAACATAAAATTGAGGTATTTATACCTGAATTTTGTGAGCAAATATATACGTTTTTCTTCATTCTAGAAGTAAATTGATTTTTTTTAGTAAATTTAGTAAAAATGAGGGAATTAGTTTTATTTTCTATTAATCTTAATAGCGACTACCGAGTTTTATTTTATAGTTTTGAATTGTATTTAATTACATTCATTAGTTCATTACTATTATATACATGTAAAATACAAAAAAGGAAAAACTTCCTTCATACTGTGTCAGGTGTGGGGTTCGAACCCACGCTCCCATGTGGGAACCAGAGCTTAAATCTGGCGCCTTAGACCGCTCGGCCAACCTGACTCAATAGAATATATGCCGGCATTAGGTATAAGTATTGCTAAAATTGTGAAATGTTATTAAATAGATAATATACAAAGTAGATAAAATTCTAAATATATTTTTATAATCATTTGAATATTATATTTTATTGGATACGCAGTAATTTATTGTTACATCTGTTTTACCTGCTTGTGTTATTTTGCTTTGGGAGATATGATTATATTGTAAATATAATTAATTGTTCTATGAAAAGTATCTTTCCTGCAAATATGAAGGAACACCGCACGCTGTTTGTGCTTTACCTTTTCTTCCTTTGCAATACCTGCTAAGATAGCTGATATAAAGTGTTGCAGTTTTGAAAACCTTTTTAAATTTATATTTTAATAATATATTCTTATCATAGAATATATTATTATTATTAATGGTAGGAGGTCAACATTTTCTAACAACAAACATATGTAATAAACACAATGGAGTATCTGATAAATAAGTTCGTATATACAGGATGATCAATAAGTAACGAGACAGGTACCCACTTTATTTTAAATGGAATATTCTACATATTATTAAGTTTGTAATTTCTCTACCTAAAACTAAACCAATGTAATATGGATTTCATACGCCTGCTTTTAGTAGATTTCGAAATATTTATAATTTTGTCTTCAATCGTCTAAATGTAGAGGTATCTATTTCCTTCAAAAAATACGAAATACAATTACATTTTAGCGTAAATTTTTACGAGGTCAAATTACATACTTGGCTCTGTCTAGACATGATGCCAGAACGCTTTCGAAATATGCAGACTGTTCAGCATTCACTACCAAATTTTGCCAAATTCAAACATCGGAAACATCATTTTTTTAATTAGGATCATAGTTATATTTTTTCTGTGGCCGTTGCATAGGAAATTTATATCTAGGTTTTAACCACAGAAAGCAAGAACCATTTTTAAGAGGATCTCAATCATACTGTTTCTAATAGAATTAATTGAAAAAGGTTTTACGGCTAATGCTACTCTGCAATGCCACAAACAAAAACAAAAAGTAGGAAAGCAAAAGAAAGAGCGCCCAAATTGTCTTCTGCGACGACAAGTTGATCCAAAAGAGCTCGTTGCTGGGCTACGCAACCATAACACTCCCAAATTGTCAAATACCAAATCTAAAAGCGTAAATTACTATTGTTTTTTATTCTTACTTTGTCTAAATTTATTGCATTTAATTAATTATGGCAGGTTTGTTTAAATTTATCAGTTTTAGACAATGTGCAACAATGATTAAACCATTTGCATCATTTGACAGCAAAATCCGCAATCATTGTTTGCGGATTTTTCCGTCTAATGATGCAAATGGGTTAAATAGAATGGGCAAAAGTAAGGAAAAATAATTCCCATGACAAAGAACGAAAATATCAAAAATGAAGGATATAATAACAATAAATAACAATACATAATTTACGCGTTTGGAAATTATATTTGACTGTTTGGCAATTCTTATGATTTTGTTGCCTAGCAACGAGCTCTTTGGATTAACTTACCCCTCCAGGAGACAATTTGGCGCTTTCTCCTAGCCAACTTTGCTCAACAACAAAAATAGATTACCAGCATCTTTATATGTTGCAATATTGCATACCTACGAGGGTAAGTCAAAAATTACTTACACTTTTAGTTCTACAACTGTATTAAACAAAGATAGGTGTACACAGATACATATGTTTTCGATATAGTCTCCAACCTTTAGCAATGCACTTGTCCAGAGAGCAAATCGAGGCAAATCGACGACCTCTCAAAGCTTCCTTGAGCGGTCCAAAGAGATGAAAGTCTGAGGGAGCGAGATCAAGGGCTGTAGGGAGGGTGTTCCAGGTCTCAAAGCCCAACCTGTTGATAGTTTCTATAGTGTTATGGGCCGTGTGCGGACGGGTGTTGTCTTGCAACAACAAAACTTTCCTTGAGAGTAGACCACGGCGGTTTGTTTCGAATTGCTGGTTTCAGCTTATTCGCCAACAAATCACTGTACCTCCAGTATAGCGCCTTTTTCGTCCCAAAACACGGTCAGCATCACCTTCCCACCAATGGCGAGGTCTTGAATTTTTCGTGCTAGGGAATCCTGGGTATTTCCATTCCATACTCTGGCGTTTCGATTCGGGCTCGTAGTGATGAACCACAGTCTCATTAATGGTCACTATTCTGCTTAAAAATGCATCGCCTTCGCGATGAAGCGATCTAGTAAGCGTTGTGAAAATGTCCAAACGTTTGGTTTTGTTTTCTGCGGTAAGCATTCGTGGTTACCCGACCGCACACCACTCTTCGAAATTTGAGTTCATCGTAGATAATTTGATAGGCAGAACCGTGACTGATGTTCAAAGAAGATGCACCTCACCTATGGTAACTCGCCTATTTGCTGTAACCATCTCTCGAGCTTGCTGAATGTTGTCGTCGGTGGTCGAGGTTGACGGCCGTCCAGCTCCTCTTTTTTGTGTTACGCTCGTGCGGCCACTTTGAAACATTTCGATCCACAAAAAAAACAGCTTTTACGAGATAAAGCACTGTCCCCGTATTGTTGACAAAGTCTCCGGTGAATTTCAGCACCTTTCACACCCTCTGACCACAAAAATCGGATCACTGCTCGTTGTTTTTCCCCTTTGGTGCAAACTAGTAGCGGAGCTGACATGCTTATGCTGTTGTAGCTAGCCGACAAATGACGTGATGGTGATTAAATTCCGCACACATGACCACAGAGGCGCCAACTCAACGCATGCGCAAGTGGCCACCACTACGATAACCTAACCTTCAAAGCTTGTTATGGCGAAAGTGTAGATAATATTTGACTTAAACCCTCGTACATTGTAATATTTCTTAAGCTAAAATGTAACAGATGTGGTATTATTACATTTGCCTTTCAATAACTTTTCCAAAAACCTAAAACTGTTTGGGTGTTCTATTTAAAATAAGAAAGCCAGCACCCATTTTCAGTGGCCACCGGAAATGTAATTGATCTGCCGATAATGCCAAAAGTTAGTTCACAGAAAATAGAATCGGGATATTTTTTTCAAAAATATGCTAGCTTTCTCTCGTTCGAAAGCAAAATGGATAAATACTAAAAAAATATTAAGCATTATACATTTTTTAACGGCTCGGTTTGTGCAGTGGTAAGACAGCCCTGCGCCTGACTGGCAAAGTTTCAGCGCTTGCCTTCGAGTCCTACTATCAAATGTTTTAGTCGGTCCGGTACAATCGCAAATCACCATTCGCCCCGTTGGGGAAAAGTTGTTGCCTCACCCTCACCCTTTACGGCTCGGGGCTACAGTGAACAAACCATTTGGGAACCCCTTTACACCAAAATTTACATACTAAAGATTACTGAGGTTTTTGACAGCTTTGAAAGTTTGTACATCCTCATTGAGCCGTCTCCACACGTTAAGATACAAATTTCATAGCAAAAACATTTCTCCCAACGGACAAGAAGCAAGCATAGAAATAATTATTTTTACATTTTCTTACGATAGACCAGCTTTCTTATGGTTTTCAGTGTGTATTACAAAAGTAAATTTATCAGACCACTACGAATTTATTCTCCAATATATCGGATTTCTAGAGGTATTTTTCAAAAGCTGATACGATTTGACCTATCATAAAAATTAATTTGGTAAAAATTAAAAAAAAAAACCGAATTTTTCTGTATATTTTACTAACCGGAAAAATTTTCCCACAAAGCATATTATGAAGTAGAAACCTAATCTTATTTCGAAATTTTTTATACCGTTTTTAACGAAGTAACGTAAGATAAACATAAAGAATAAATTAACAGTGCACCCGTAATATGCTAACAACAAAACCGTTTCCACGTGATAGAGTCATCAACTAACACTGAAATTTATTCGTTAACAAAAGTCTTATCTAAAATCTTTGATACCTCACCTGCTCGAAAGCCGATAGCGTATTTATGGATATCGTTTTTTTTTATTAGGAGATTCTAAGTATTAAACTGGGTATGTATTTACTTAACTGTATTTCCCTAATCATATGTTTAACTGAAAATGAATGAGAGACGCCAAAAAAGAGCTGATTCATAAATAATATGTAGGTAAGTGAAAAGATAACAGAGGACGTTAAAATTTTTGTGACGTTTCAGACAACACTATATTTTATATTTTACCAATTTATAAACTCCAATAAATGTCGTTTTTAAATCGCAAATTTAAATAAGTTCCAAAGCTCCCATATACATCTTTAAAGCGATCACCTGTAACAGCTTAGTTAACCAATAAATTGGCCTTAAGGACCAAAGAATACTAGAAAAACTAGAAAGAATCTCTAGCGCAAGGATAAGGATCCAGGAAATACAAAAAAATATCCAAAGGATCTACCCCAGCGCGGGAATTTTGACTTCGCGATATTTTGCGGAAGGATTATTAAACGAAGATACACTTAATTCATGCGCTGCTTCCCACCATTTGGAAAACAAAAACCATATTTAAGAGAATCTCAATCATACTGCTTCTAGTAGAAATTATCCACATTATACCGTTTTTTAAAAATTCAATCAAAATTGGCAAAATTTTTTTTTGACTTTTTCAGAAAAAAGACAAAGCGCAATTGATGTACAATTTGAGAAAGATTTACTGTTGTGATATGAATAGTAAGTAATATGTATCCCCCTTGATTAACGGTTTATTTAGTACATTGAGAACAATATAAAATGAAACAATGTTCCTACTACGAAAACTAAGTACGCACTATTACACACTGACTTGAAACTTGTATAGTTGTTCCTTGTCCCTCACTGCTACCAACCTAAAAGACCATAGAAGTGATGCCAACATTTACTGCATAGGCTCTTAAACCTGATCGAGATAACTAACTTGTTTAAGTAAAACGAAACCAAAGCAGGTATAATACAACATGCCCATTGGGCCACAGTGTTAAGCATGTAAACACTAATCCTACTTATGACAACAATCAATCAATCAACGCCTTTCACTCTTCTTATGTATTTCATTTCCATCGCTTGGACTTTGCTCTTTTCTTGTTTGGTTAGCACCTTTGATTATATAAACTATGGATTGAGGTGTTATCCTACTATCTCGTGAAAAATTAGTGAAGCAAGGCGAATCGACTAAGAAAGAATAAGTTTTGCTAAGTGAGTGGGAGAGATAGGTATATTTGATAGAGATACTTTATGCGCATGCGCCATTTTGCGCACACCATCGCTGTTGTTTAAAGTTGGTGTTGCTTATTGTGGTTCTGTTAGCTGTATGATTAGCTGTCAACGAAGCCCAATAAGTAAGCATTTATAAATAAACGTATTGTTACTGTGTAAAGTGCCTGATTCGACAATATCTCATCATAAGTAAGCATTTAGTACTTACTATGAATTCTATATTATATTTGCATTTATGCAGGTTTCCAAAGGATCGTACCCTCCGAAAACAGTGGTTAGCATTCTTTTCTTTTAGAACGGACGATATATTTGAAAATACTCGAATATGTGCTAATCACTGTAGAAAATTGTTTTGTTGTTGATGTTATATCTGGTCGCAGAAATTTACGCAAAGGAAGTGTGCCCACTTTACTTAGGAAAAGCAAATTATGTAAAAGGTCAGAAAACCATCAATGCCCTACTATAGATGTAGATTATTTCAATAAATTCTCGCTGTATAAAAAAATAGTTTTTGTTTTCATACACATTTCCATTTATACCTTTCAGTATGTTCCAAAAAAGGGTTATTTATACGATTAAGATTATCCTTCAGTAGCAACCTGTAGGCATGTAAAAAGTATCTACAAATAATTTTCAAATTCAAACTTTCGAGGTTGGGGATAGCGCATGCGTAATTCTCTTCATTATCAATTAATATCTATCTTTGTCCGATCACCTTGCTTCAATTTTTCTCTCTTAGGCTCAATCCATAGTTTATATAATCAAAAGTTAGGACCCAAGCTTTTTTTAATGTGTGATGGCCCAACGGGAGTATAAGCTTTTAAAGCTTATCATAACCTAGGAGCCTTTTGGTAAGTGTTTCCCTGGCTTTTTACTATCACCCCTCGCTTAAAAGGGTACAGCACAGTTAATTTTACCCCAACTGCGAATGATGATTCGGGACCGGATCCACTAAGGAACTCGAACACACAGCGCCTAACTCTGCCCAGTCAAGCGCAGACCCTCTTACCACTAGACCACCGAGCCGCTCTTTCACATCCATAGTGTAAAAATCGATCAATACCTATATCCTTTTGAAGTCATTTTTGTTTGCTTTGATTTTTCTTCATTGTTCATGAAATTTTTATTCATGGCATAGTAAACTTTGTTCGCTTTTTCTATTCGGTTGTTCATCTCTACTTCGTATTTACCAGATTTCATTAATTTTTAAATTTTCAGTTTTTAATTTTTCAGATTTCATATTTTTGCTATTATCAACGTTTTTGTTTTCGAGACTATTCCAAATTTTTTCACGGGTTACACGATCGACCGTCTTTTCTATATCTACAAATGCAATATACACGTTGGTCCACATTTCACCGGGGTGCGAGAGATATTGTACGTAGCGCGATCTGGCATACTTGTATTGTCACGGACCACCGTGATAGGGGTAGCTCTGGGTAGATACTCGCACAAATACTACACACAGAAATTCACCTACCTGTTAGAAAGAGGTACTGAAGAGGTACGTATATTCAAAAAAAAAAACAGGCACTCCACTTTACGTTCTTTATTTACAAAAAAAACAAGAAGTCACTGCAGATCTCTTTTCAGAGACTCTGCCCGAATTCCTTATCCTTACAAATTAACCTATATTTATAATCTATCCAATCACTTCTACTAACTATCCTTCCGGTGCTTGATCGGCAGTATCAAAGTTCGATGTCTTCGAATTGACCGAGAGATCATAATCTTACACGGCAATTGTCCAGACGCTCAATCAGCTCGACGACACCGGTCACCGATCGAAAAATGATTACAATACAGAAAACATAGACGATGAACGCAAAGCAGCGGAAGTCCAGTTAGCGTCTTTTCTAAAAGTGAAAGCAAAGCGCTTATTCGCGACAATATGCCAGATCGCAACTGCTGTAGCCTATCTAACGCACTCTTTGTTTTCCTGTGCGCTCGTAAGGTTCTTACAAGAGATCGTGGGTTTTAAATACATTATGTTAGTTTATACAACCGCAGAGATGGTACAGATCATTAAATGGTATTTTGCGAATTGCCGTAAATGCCAACAAATGGTCGAACAGCCTCAAATCCCTCTAACGCATCCCGAGCGGAATGAGAGAGAAATGAGGGTTTGTTCGTTAGTTGAAATGGGCGAACCTTGCTTTAGCCGGCAAATTTCACACGAAATCGGTATTAGTAGAAGTACTGTGAAAATACAAAAGTTACAAAGTTCAATATTGCCAGGAGATTTTTCCCCTTAATAAAGTAACATTGTTAGAATTTCACTTTATTTTCTATAATTATCGAAATTATTTTTCTTTAGTTTAATTTTATAAGAATCGTTGTTTATTTTCCTACTTAGAATTACTTTTTCGTTCTCCTACATCGTATAGCAGCAACGAAATGAATATAAAAAACTGTACTTTCTAACATAATCTGAGAATACAGAAAAATTACGCAGTCATTCTGTATTAACACATTTTGTCAGAAGACGTTGAATTATAATATTACGTGATTGAGCGGACAAGCGTGCATACCGCTGCTCGCTTTATGATATACTGCTGTATAATTGTAGTAAAACACCTTTTTTTGTATTGTTTTGTTGTACGTTTTATTGTTCAAGCACAAGGCAGGTACACACGCATTCTTTTTGTACAGTTTTTTTGTTTGTATCGTACTACCGTATTACCTTTCGCGGTAAATTTAAATGCAATGTGTATGCTTTAACAACTGCGATGGGATCCGATCTATCGAATGCTCTGTTGCCATTCACAAAGGCAATATCCCGTTCGTATCTGGACCGACGTGTATATTGATTCTCCACTATTTTGTGCTCTCGTGATAATTTCCTTTATTGTAAATATATGCACTTTTCCCTTTTCTGAATGCACTTTGTAAATACGATATTGTTGGTTCAATTATTCTTCCAAGTTTTTGTTCTAATATACATTCATAAAGTTTCGTAATAGTGCATATTAATTATTAGTATATATTTGACGCATAAGAATATGTCTGTCAAGATGCTGCAATACATCTGCAGGCATCGATCATTTATGTATCAAAAAGAATTCGTTTCTACAAAGACTCTGTGGTGCTAGGAAAAATGGAAACCATGACTCATTGCAATTTATAATAAAAATGTAAACATTAATAAACTTGAAAAACAAAACGCTTTGTGAAATGATGAACTGACACATTGATTGGAAATCCGAAAATCCAAATTACCGTCATTAAATACACCACGGTAAATTATATAAAATTGTCAAGTTGCATTAATTTTGCTTGTTTAATTAATATCATATTCTAACGAGTTTAGGACTCCATACAAGAATTAGTGTAGCTCACATAAGATTCAGTACACAAAATTTCATTAAAATTCGGAGCGGTGAGGTAAGACACTTTTCCAAAATTTGACATGGAATGACCCAACCACAGAAATTTCGCGGAGCATACTAAGTTAATTCCTGTAACTTGTATTTCGAAACAAATTGCATGCATGTGTTACTAAGAAGTTGTAATACAAAGAAGTTTTTAAACTATAGGAATAGATAAGATTACTACAAATAATGACTAACATTGGGCAAAATAAGAAGAAAGCTATATTAATTTTGTGGAAAAGTTAAGCTGAATTATAATATTGCTTTTTCTTACAAATTTAATTTTCAATGCTTTTCTAAGAGCTCTCGATCAAATGTTCAGCGAAAGCACTATGCATGTCTCTGTTAAATACCAACCCAAAAGTATTGCACTAGGATAGCATTTCAGCTCGCAGGAGTTGTGTTTCAATGGTTGCCATCCAAGTAGCTCGTTACTGAGTTCTCGAACAGCGTTCTTATTTGCTACATCTATCGCAAAGTAATTTTTTTATGAAAATGTAGTCGCTGTTCCAAATGAACGACTGGCACAGCAAAACGAAGGATTTTTTCCGGTCATTGCAGAACTTCAAGTGCATATTAAGGAACGAAATTTACTCAAACGTTTCTCCAGTTTTATTTTGTTTTACAAACAATAATAATTCACAAACACTCCTCATATATGGGGAACAATAGTTTGTTTTCATCACTGTCTAGTTCTAAATTTTAATTGAAACTCCCTCGTATATTTTAATTCGTCCTACGCATATCAAACATATGGATGTTATTAACCTTCTTTAGACTATAACCCATTGGTATGCACGGAAAAAAAACTGGTTTAATACCAAATCGCTCCTAACATCTGCTTATGAATAAATGCAAATCCGAAAGGTTTTTCTCCTTTAGCCCAGGTAGGTACATACCTACACATGTATGTACAACGAGAATGTATGTACAAGGCATTTGATCATCGCACCGATCACTATGGGGTCGACCAACTAATATCGTCTAAAAAATCAATAACTTTCTTATCTATTGACCTAAATTTATGAAATTTGGTGTGTATGTCAGAAAGGTTTGGCACGTAAGATAATGTGTTAAAATTTAGAAAATATAACTTACATCTAAATTTATTAGCTAACAAAAGGACACAAAAATTGAAGTCAACTCTTTTGTGCATGCTTTCACAGGAAACTTGAAGTAGATTGACTTATTGCAACCTTTCAGTTTAAGGGATCTTGTATTAAAACTCTTCATACCCTATTTACTATTGGTGCTAAATGTTTTCTTTAGAGTGGCATTAACATAAGAGATATGAAAAAGCCAGGAAATATGTAAGCTAAATGCATAGTAAGATATTTTATTAATGTACCACAAATAAATTTTAAGAAACAGTTTTATTAATGCATAGAAAAATTTCAATTACAAAAATATTAAAAAAGAAATATTCTTGCAATTGTCCAGCTTCATCATCAAATTCCATCACATTTCATAGTGACGGAATGCTCAAGCTGAATATCTATAAATCTGAAGTATAAAGTAGAGAATGGAAGACATCCTCATTTGCAGCAGCTCTTAAACATTTTCGGGCATAATAATAACCTGTACCACCGGTAATTTTTATTTCGTAATTCCTAGGCATCTTGAGAAAGTTGTCCAATGGGCAAAATTGAGTCATAACGTATAATATTTGTACCATGAATTAGTATTTTGCGAACAGATTAAACTGCGAGGTGACACTCATCTAAGCAGTAAGACACACATTAATGGCAATGAGGCGGCCGATACCTTTGCTAGGAAGGAAGGTGAGCACACTCTGCTGGGTCCAGAACTTTTAGTTGACATGTTACCTATTGGGTCGTACAAGAAGTAATCCGAGCCTGGTGTAACTCCACGGATCTATCTCATGCGAGGACATTTATGTTACACACCCGAGACAGAATCAGGAAGCTGATAAAACTTGACAGGAAAACTGTTTTTTAACCGCAATCCTTACCAGCCATGCTCACATGAGGAAACATCTACACCGACTGGGAAGAGGAGGAAGCAGTTGCACATTTTGTTTGTAGAATCAGTCTGAAAAAAACTTCGCTCGCTGAACTCCTGGAATTCACCAGAAGAATAAGTCTACTCGGTGAACTCTAGAATCATATTGCCTACCTACTATAGACCTGTAAATGGGTGGACTAGGCTACCCACCCGGCTCTACTATTGTAATTATGAATAACTGAGAATGTGGTGATATTTCTTTAAGAACACTGTACACGCTAAAATATCCCATAATATCCAGAATTAAAACGAAAAACTTTTACTTAAAACATTTTCTCGTATTGTTTCCAAAAAGATGGGGCGCATAAAGGTTACGCTTGCAACATGTACATATACAGGCTGTTTATTAAACATACGGCAAAAATTCCAGGGGTTATTCCATGAACTATTCTAAGAATATTTTGTACTTTTATAATTTTTGAAAATCCCCCTTGTTTCGAAGATACAGGGCGAGAAAAATTTTCGACAAAACCAATTTTGATATTTTTGAAATTATTAATGTAGCCGAAATAAAAATATGGCGTACAACACTGGACTTACCGAGTATAAAAAAATTGTAAAAACGCGTTGTTATCATTTAACAACATTCCGATTACAAAGAACGGCTGTTTTATCCACTAACAATAGGCAAGTGCTGACATAAAAAAGTAAATCAGTTAAAACGTGGATTTCATTTGAATACGTTTCGTGATTGATCATTTTGTATGTGTCAAATTTATTGAGACTGATTGACGTGTATTTTCTGTCTTTTAATACTTAAACTTTTGTTAGTGAAGTCCTCGCTATACGAACGCCGAGATGACTGACATGACATGCATTTCATTTAGGGACTTGCTGATGGCAATTCATTAGAAGCTAGACGGTTGTACATTGAACGATTTCCTGACCGTACTGTTCCTGATAGAAAAACCTTCCAAAGTATTCATCAACGTCTTCATGAAACAGGCACATTGAAACGAAGTGGGGGACCAGGAAGGCCAATGACACTAAGAACGGTGGAATTAGAAGAGAATATGCTGGACATGATAGAAGAAGATCCAGGTGCTTCTACTCGAAAAATTGCAAATATTTTGAATGTAAGTAATGGGACTGTTTGGAAAATTCTTAGGGAGTATTTGTTGTACCCATACCACATACAACGCGTTCAGGCACTTCTTCCTGCTGACTTTCCTCCACGGATTGCATTTTGACAGTGGCTTTTGCACACATTGGTTCAAATCCCTCAACTACTGACACTGATTCTTTTTACCGATGAAGCAAATTTCTCAAGAAATGCAATAAGGAATTTTCACAATAACCATGTGTGAGCTGAAGAAAATCCACATGAGGTACTTGAAGATCGTTTTCAACTTCAGTTCTCGTTGAACATTTGGTTAGGAATTGTGGGTGACTGGCTAATTGGACCAGTATTTCTACAACAAGACTTACCGGCGAGGTGTATCGAAACTTTTTGGAAGAAACGCTACCTCTGTTTCTGGAGGATGTACCATTGGCAACAAGAAATACAATGTGGTTTATGCACGATGGTGCACCAGCGCATTTTAGTGTGGTTGCTCGTGAGTTTTTAACAGCAACATACGGAGACCATTAGATTGGTCGAGGTGGACCTCACTTATGGCCTGCTCGATCCTCGGACTTAAACCCCCTGGATTATTTCCTATGGTGCCATCTAAAGTCATTAGTTTATTCTACTCCAGTGGAAAATGTGGGAGATTTACGAAATCGGATAATTGCTGGATGTAACTCAATAAGAAACGACCCTGGTGTTTTTGAAAGAGTTCGGCAGTCAATGAGGAGAAGATTGGATTCTTGCATCCTAGCTGGAGGTAGTCATTTTCAACAGTTCTTGTGGATTAAGAAACTTTAAATGTAATTCTTGGTAATAAAATGGTTTTGTCGAAAATTTTTCTCGCCCTGTATCTTCGGAACAAAGAGGCTTTTCAAAAATCATCAAAGGACAAAATATTCTTAGAATAGTTCATGGAATAACCCCTTGAATTTTTGCCGTATGTTTAATAAACACCCTGTATATGTTAGTCACGTATTCTAAGACATCCTTAAATATGTTTTTGCATTTATCTCTTGCTTTTATCTTTCTTCCTTCTGCAATTATACCGAGGAAACCAAAAATTCGTTAATATTCTACTAACAATAGGTTTCATTAGAATCTGAATTTGACGCCCGAGAACTTTTCCTTATAGATACGCATGCATTTATTTCAAGACTTCTGAATTAAAAAAAATCGATGCAAGAAGGGTAAGTATTATCTGAAGCATTGAGATCTTTAATTAAAATATGTAAGAAAATATTTGATTTTCCAAAAATTACTTAGAACCAAATAGGTACATATTTTTTGTTTACTAATTTTTTAGTTGCAGTATACTTTGAATTCTTCGAAATATTTGATAAAAATTGTTTAAAATTTAATTGAAGGCTGATTACATTTGCATTGTAAACTAAAGAAATGGAATAATTTGCATATAAAAATAAAATACAGTCCTTCTACTGGCGTCAAACACTGTTAATGTAAGTACTTTAGTACGTAAAGAGTATAAATAGCAGATGATAGAATCAGTAAACAGTCGTAAAATTAATTAGCTACCCAACATCACCACTTCTTGCACTTAAAACCTGAACTATAACTGCATACCTTTCTAAAACATCTCAGAGTTTATACTACCAACCAGTGTCTAGTGGTAAACATAGATTTTAGAGCCGTATTTGCGTTTTACTCTTTTTTATTCTTATCTGACCGCAGCAAATAAATTTATTTTCTGTTATACAAACATTATTTTAGTGACGCTGAAATCGCTTGCTTCAAATCAAAAACTTAATATACAGAGTGTTTCAGGAGGAAATGTAAATATTTTAGTGGGTGATGGTGTAGATTAATTCGAATAAAAAATTCCATATAACATGTGCCCAATTTTTATTGGAATTCTGTTAACAACACTACGTGTAGCTTTTCTGAGGTTGTTTTGGCGTTCTTTTATGAGGGCAGCAGTATTCATAATCCGAACGATTAATTTGTCTCTTGTGTTTACTTTTTTCTTTGTAGACTTCGCCTTTCAACCATCCCCACAGGCAAAAATCTAAAGGACTAAGGTCCGGGGACCTTGGTGGCCAAGAAACGGGACCATTTCTGCCGATCCATCTTCCGGGGAATGTTAGGTTTAGATGCTGTGTCACCAGATAACTAAAATGAGCAGGGACCCCGTCATGCTGGAAGAACATACTCATTCTTGTAGCCAAAGGAACATCTTCCAATAATGCTGGTAGCTCGTTTTCAAGAAAGTCTAGATAACGGGGCCCTGTAAGGGTATGCGGTAAGATAACAGGCCCAAGGAACTGATGGTCTATCATACCACACCACACATTTACAGAAAAACGCTCTTGAAAATGTGTCTCCACAAAGGCATGTGGGTTTTCGTCGGACCTCCGATGTGGGTTACGAGTGTTATTGATACCGTCACGAGTGAAAGTCATCAGTAAATAGTATTAATGGGATTACTCGGCGATTTGCAGTTAGCCAACGACAAAATTCCAATCGTCTACCTTCATCTCCTTCTCGAAGGTGTTGAATCCACTGTAAATGATAAGGATGAAAGCCGTGCACATTTAATGTCCGCCAAACTATTGTATGTGGAACACCGATACGTGTGGAAATTCTTCGTGTGCTTCTTGAAGGACTACGTTCTACCGACTGAATAATGTTTTCTACTTCATTCACATTCTGTTCGTTTGCACGTTCAGATGAGATATGACTGCTGGGCACTCCACCAGTCTCACGCAGTTTACTGAAAACACGACTAAACACTCTTGAATCGGGTACTCTGCGGTTAGGAAATCGTCTACCGTATTTCTCTGCAAGCAGCAACACCATTACAAAACCCGTACACAAATACCATATCGGCGTACTCAGCATTTGCAAATACGTGCGGCATATTTAAACAGTACAGTAGTTTGTTGCTTAAACGATACACGTTTAACACAGTTAAAAAATTCAATGTAAACTCAAGCACAATCTCACAACTTGAATTTCAAAACAAAACTGACAATCGATATCCATAGCAACTAGGAGAATACCAACACGCGAAATGAAAACTTTTCTCTGTAAACAGCTGTATCTCAGTAACCGATAAAAATTGGACACATGTTATATGGAATTTTTTATTCGAATTAATCTACACTATCACCCACTAAAATATTTACCTTTCCTCTTGAAACACTCTGTATAATGTTATAGTATTTATAGTGAGTACCTAACATTTCGATTGAACTTTGGTTCGAATTTTATTGAAAAAAAGTGATTGTCTAATTAAAAATATGTGGTAAAGCAGTTTTTTTATTTAAAAAAATTGATTGGTGATGTCATAAACAATATATTCGGCATTAAATAAGGCGTCCCATAGAGAATTCCAACTGTTAATATCTGAAAAAGTATGAAATTCAGAAATCTGAATTTGATGTTACTAACACTAGTATCTAACATAACATAATTAAGTTAATTTTTGTGAGATTTCTTATTATAAAATCATTCGTTTTTGGGGTATTTTATGTTTTAGAAAGAAAAAAAACGTATGCAACCCACAATGCTTGCCTTATCATTACGAGTAGTTCTATCATCAGTAGTATTTATTTTTATTTAGACATATCTACAGTCTAATTGCAAGCCTGTCTTCTGCGTCCACCAAATTTCGACATTGTAGTTTCTAGATCTCGTGGTCTCGTATTTCAAAAAAATCACATAGATAGAAACATAATGGTGTTAAATGAATTAACCTTACAAAGATTCCATTTAGCAAATTCGCAATTTCAAAATAATTATTAGCTCAGTAGCCCCGCGCAATAAATGCACTTGCTGTTCATAAAATTCTCAGCTGCGTTAGGCAAGAAAGCCATGTTTCTGAATATGTATTATATAAGAGAATCTGGTATATTATGGACAGAAGCCTTTTGACCCACATAAACCTATTAGTACCATTAATGTTCATCTATCTCAGTGTCTGGTTAGACTTTATTTCTATCTTATGTACATAGATTTTTATATTGCACGTACAGCATCCTCCCAGGAGCATTTTTTAAAATTATCCAAAAATGAGTCCTGCATAATAGAAAATTATATTAAAGTATACAGAGTCTTCACTTTCTACTACACATGATACAAGTTTGGTTTATTAAATAAAATATATTATTTTATTTTTGGATACCTCTTTTCAATTTATGTTGACTATCTTCCACATTTCCTTCAGCTATCTAGCTTAATTTTTGAGAGAATTAAGATAATCTTTAAAAATGGGCTCAACTCCTAACTCATTATTAATAAATAAGTAAATAGCAATACTTTTTGTGCCCACCCATCGAAGACACTCAGCATCTGCCACTGAGTACATCAATTACAAGAGATGAAAACATGGTCATTCTGGGAATAAATGATAATTGTCAGTCTGATTACACCAGTCTGCATTTTTAATTTCTTTTCGAGATGATTTCTTAAAAATAGGTGTTCTTGTATCAATAATAATAAAGACATAAATGTATTCAAAGAGCACTACACATAAAGACAAATATATTTTTAAAATATTTATAAACAATCATCTTAATAATTTTGGAAGTACTGTAACAGAAAAACTGCATTAATTTACAACTTGTCTCTTATTTGTCTTCCTTGCATACTTTCCTTTGTCTTTATTCTCCCTCTTTAACATCCAACAGTAGTCAGCCATCATTGCTTCATTCCTTCTCCCCTGGTATCTTTCTTCCATCTCCTTAATACCTCGGTGGAAGCGTTCTCCGTGCTCTTCACTATAATGTCTTAGATTTTCTGGAAAGTAGTCAATGTGAGAGCGTAGAATGTCAACTTTTACACTCATTCTACAACCTAACTTCTTGATGTTTCTTAACATTGTGTCAACAATTTCTTTGTAGTTCGGATCTTTTTTATTCTCCAGAAAATTCTCAGTAACAGTTCTGAAAGCCCTATATATTCTTGATACATATCAAGAATATGCATACATTTTAAATTTTCATAAGAAGTGAAATTTTAACCCCACTGGGCGTTGTAAGGGGGTGATTGGGTGGTTGAAATCAGTTTTTATCGCCATATTCGGTTTCAGCGCCCCAAAATACTTGGGGAATGGGAGGTCTAACCTCTGGGTTTCGACTTTTTTCTGTGTGCCTGTTTAATTCACTTTATATATAATGTATACATAATATATTGTGTTTATTGAACTTTTTTTTTAATATCACTTTTTACCAACATTTTGTAAAAATCGGTATTATTTTTACAAAATGTTGAGAAGTAATCCAAAGAGGGAATCATTTTTTATCCCAAGCAAAAAAGAATAAAACTAGAAGAAAAGGAGAAACTTAGGAGATCCTTGGATCGATATTTTAAAGCTTCTTGTGAACAAATGTCATCAACAAACAATGAACAACAACCAAGTACATCCACTGCAAGATTCTCCGACTCAGATAGTTTGGATGGAGCAGATTCAATACCTGAAGAGCAACCTTTGGTCGAATTGGATGAAAACCACGAAGAAGAAAGCAATGATGCCGGTATTTCTGATACTGTCTCTCCTGAAAACAAGGAAGAAACAGCATCGCATTTTAATTTTCATTTGACTGATCCGGGTACGTGGCCGTTGGTTTCAAATAGTCGCGTTATTGATCTTTTGATTGAAAAAGGGCCCTTTCAAGTGAAAGAATATAATTTTCCTCTTGATGATACGCAGAAAATTTACAATAAATTTTTTTAGTAAGATTTTGTCAAATGGGGAAAAAGTTCAACGAAACTGCTTAGTTTATTCCTCTAAACTAAATGCTGCTTTCTGTTTTTGTTGCAAGATTTTTAGTACTAACAATAGAGAAATTAAATTAATAAACGGTTGATACCCAGATTGGCGGCATGCAGCTGTATATTTTTCAGAGCATGATCGTAGTTCCTTTCACGTTGAGTGTATTAAAAAATGGTGTGATCTAAAATTCAGGATTACGAAAACTTGTACAATAAACAATGAAGTTCAAACTTTCTATGAACTCGAGAAAAAAAGGTGGAGAGCTATTATAGAAAGAATGATAGCTGTTATTCTTTATTTGGCTGGACAGTGTCTAGCTTTTCGGTGAGAAAGTTCACAACTCTTTTTACCAAATAATGGAAACTTTTTGAAACTTATAGAAATGTCATCAAAATTTGACCCTATCATTGCTGAGCATATAAAAGATGTGCAAAAATCAAGAACCGATAAGACCTATATCATAAAAACCATCTTCAAACTCAATTTCAAACTCTCAGACTACTTTGCCGTCAAAGACCGCAATCATCTAGAAGCCCCTGCTGTCTACCAGATTTCATATTCGTGAGGTAGTGTGTACATCAGTGAAAGCGTCAGTACTCGTGTTACTGAGCACCAGCGTTGTACGCGGTTGTTGGGTGTAGCCGGATCCGCTCAACCAGGCTGAGCATAGACTGGAAAAATCCAATTTAACTCTACCCACATCTTACCTCGCAATCCTCACTATTATAGTAGAGAAATCTGTGAATCAATAGAAATTTTCAAACATCCCAATAATTTAAATCGCGAAGATGGCTACCCCTTACATCACACGTGGAAATTCCAACTAATTAAACCTCCTAGCAACCGCCACGCTTCATCGATGCATAATATTTCCGTTTCTTTGATACATAATATTTCCGCTTCATCGATGCATAACATTTCCGCTCCATTGACCTAAAACGAGACCTATATAAACCCCTCCGGAACGAATAAATCCCCAGTCAGTGTGCAGTAACAGCGCTGAAGATGTCCCACAAAAGTGGACGAAACGTCGGCCAAAGCTACGACAATTGCGCGATTCCAACCCGGAAACCAAGAGTATAGACAATAAGTACATTTTCAGCGTTATTTTGAGTTGTCCAATTCATTACTTACGCTTGTTTATAAATTTTATGGAACTACCTTACTGAGATAATAGAAAGCCGGCTGTCTATAATATTTACACGCAAAATTATTGCAAAACAATTGATAAACCAGTAGAGAGATTAGCTGTAATTGCTACCGGAATTAACATGAAACAATTACTAGATGTTCCAGGTCTACTAGTCGCTACAGGGATTGAAATGGCCTCCGTGGTTTAAAAGATACTAGGAAGTTGTAGCTTGATAGAAAATGTACAAGTATTTTGTTTTGATACAACTGCTTCAATTACAGACAGAACCAAGGATGCTTGTGCGCTGTTAGAACAAAAATTGGAACATATGTTATTTTTAAGATCCCATCACCATATTTTTTAAATTATTTTGGCAGCAGTTTTGCAAAAGTCAAATTCGTAATTTCAATACCAGATATTCCACTATTTAAGGGATTCAAAGTAGCTGATCTAAAACCACTTGTTGAGTAGCCAACGAAAAAATTCATAGAAAAATCATCAAAAGCGGATTTTCAATTCGAGAGGAAATCAACTTTGAAATTGTGATCAACAGTGGTTCATAATTTCATAATTTTGGTGCGTAATTTAGGTCTTTGATTAATCAAGTAACAAAACTATGTTTCATCATAGTACAATTTTAATTATTTTGAAACTAGTAACAATCGATATAAATTGGCTTTATAAATCTTTGATCAAGAAGACACTATTGTGATCAACAAAGTTATTTTTTGTATATCTACATATACTAAATATAATTTTCACAAGGTAACAGTTGATTACTCATCGATTTGATAGCAATAATAAAATAATTTCCATATGTAAGAGATATCGAACATTCTCTCTATGCAGCGAAAAAACCATCTACCTGATAGAGCTATACTAATTCGACGGTTTCTCTCCTCGTCTAACTCTCTTTCGCTCTCAATGGTCAAAACAAATACCTCTAGTTTCAATGAACCTGCCAACGGCACGTCCTTAGGCTGCAGTAAATTCTAGGAGTTCAGCTTTGTTAGCGTGTTCTCGGACGCTCGTCGACAAACGCGTAATGTAAGAAAATTACGATTTTGTGCACCTTTTGCATACAATAGACTTTCTGAGAAGCGTATCTTACCCATACGCGTCAACCACGAGCAATAAAAATTTAGACGCCTTGCTTTGTTGTGGCAATTTGTATTATGCATATACATATGTATATATGGATGGGATTCGATCGAACTTGATGTTTCGTCATTGAGTTGATAAAAATTCCGACTGGATGACCTTAAATTTGAACTTGTGGTGGTGAATATTCGTCAATAGATGATTTCAACAAAGTAGAATAACAATGCTGAAAATGTCCTTAACTTCAGTACAAAATGGTACAATGCTACAGGAAAGATATTTATTTCCACCTTGTAGCTAAAAGTGTCTAAGACAAAAAGGAAATATTGCATAGAACCTATATCTTGACTGTCTGGTCTCTGTAATTTACCCCTGATTCTTTTTTATCATTATGAGAAATTAAGCCAGATTAAGCTACTGTCCTAGCGGAATAATGTAATTTGCGTGCATACTTCAACAAGAACAAAAACAAAAATACCTGGAAAAAAATGGATTTTAAACATTTGTAGTACTGGAACAACCATTCATATCTTCATTCCTTTCTGTGAGATTTAATTTTGGCATTACACCGGTAAATCCACCTATCGTCAAATTTTCTGTGGTATGTTATTATTATTCCCTATATTCACTTTGAACGTATTTTACCTTGCAGAAGAAGACGAACGAAATATAATTCTTTAACAAGATAACGAATACATAACGTTCATTCACGTTATATTTTCGAAAAGTGAATACTTTTTGAACCGCTTGACATTTTCAGAAACACTAACGGTTCCATATATACCGTAGATTCGGGTGTCTTAGGACAATTTTCAAGTTTGATTAGGTCTAAAACAAAAGTGTTGATGCCGTCTTTTAAATGGATTATACTAGTCTGTGTCAAAAAACAAGTACTATTGATTGCCGTAAATTGCGTGATGTTACCACATTTCATTTCGAAAAAAAAAAGAAAAATGATTGTCCCAAGTCACCCTACGAGTTGTTATATTTGGGACATTCATATATTTTCCATCTAATACATTTGTGAAGGCGACTTAGGGTAAAAAATATCTTAAAATTAACTTTCAGGAATCTGTAGGCGACTGGAAACACTAGAAAAAGTAGAAATAATGTATGGAAAAGTGCAAATAGACAGTAGATTAGTAATATTTTATTACTTGACTACTTTGTCAAAATAAACAGTTCTTTAAAAAAACAAAATATGAAAATATCTACATAAAGACATCTTTCTAACATAGTATAAAACTTTCTGAAATACTGTGATATATTAAAACAAGTTATTTTACTTCGATAATTGCAATTTCAGATAAACAGGCTCTTATTCTTGATATTGTAGGAGGTGATAATTGCACGATGTATTCATCTTCTTCAATGTCCCCTTCATCAGAAATTTCAGGATATAACAATCATCTTTAATTTTTGAAGTTGCTTTTAAAAAAAGCGGTGATGTGAATTTGTCCCAGTTAGTATTCCAATAAATCGTTGACTCCTTCCTCTCATGTACTTTAGCTCCACATTACGCAGTCACCAATGTTTAATTCTGTATAGCTTGTTTTTTAACAGATTAAATAATTTCTGGATTTTTTGGATCTAAAGGTTCATTGTCGCTTGCAAATAACTCTTCTTTGTGATCTCCGCCAGAGCCAAGGGGTATTGATGTTGTAGGTGTTGCATTTTCTTGCGTTTCGATATCCTCTAAACAAACATTTCATCCTGCAGGCACACCCAGTTTTCTTCTTTCTGTTTGCAGTCTTGAGAGTTGTGGAACTATTTTCTTCAAGTTTCTCTCTATATCGAATTCCTTCAAATAGGTCCCTTAAGGCTTCTGTAATGTATGTTCTTTGTAGCGTCATTATTATCATTCACATCTTGCTTTGGCAGTTTCTTCAACACAGCGTTACGATCAAGTGGAATTAATCCTGTGGTTTTATACCCTAAAATTATGTTATCTGAATGATTTTCGCTCATCTTTTGCAATATTTTGCGAAGAAGACTAGGAAACATATCTTTTCTTAACGGTCCTCGATTTTTCGTTTTCCAGACCTTCAGCACACTTCTCCAGGTTCCCTTGATTGGTCTGAAGCAACTCACGTCCAAAAATTAACAGAGATATGTACTGTTTGGTGGTAGAAGGAAAAACCTTACGCAAAAACTAGTATAGTGGTAAAATAATACCATATCCATTCAGAGAAAACATTACGGAAATATTCGTCCTTGAAGAATCCATAATTCTTCCGGCGCGTTTCGAGTCTTTCCTTATCACAATTTTATTTCGTCCCGGATCATCAACAAAGCCACTTTCATCATAATTGACAATGTTTTCCGGTGGCACGTTCAAGGAATTCGATAAGTTATCGAAGTATTCATGAAGGATATCCGCTGAAACCGCGGCCCTGCTCTTCTTAATGTTTTCTGATAGGCGCAATGTTAAATTATTGTGCCTAGAAATGAAACCATAGAACCAGGAGTTGCCTGGTCGGTTTTTTGTTCTTTTGCCTAATCTATTTAAATATGCTTCCACTAAATCTTTTATATCGCTCCGTTCACACGGAAATCGCAAATCACTACTAACAATTATAGCTTCCACAATACTATTCTCTTAATTTTCTGATAAAATCGTCTGCCCTCCAGCGTGTTTATTTTGTTTTTTATTACATTTTCTTTCCAAAGTTGATTTCATATTTTCTGCTAGCTTGCCTATATGTCACATTTTTTTTGCAATATCATCTAGAGCTCTTTTGAGTGTTTCGTTGCGATATTTACAACATTCTACTTTATGCGGTATGGACCAAGTCACTCTAGAAAATACAAAAAAAAAAACAGTGCAATGTGAAAATTTGAGGTTATAATTTTGTGACCTCTGTAGATTTTTTCCTTGAGGTCTCATTCATGCCGTCTCTACTCTGTATCGTGCTATAAAATCTCCATCCATATGCCAGGAGGTGTACTCGCCGAATCCTTCGCGGAATAGGAATGTTTTGGATGTACTTAAGTTTATTCCAATTATCTCAAGCTTTACTTTGTTAATTATGAATGTAATCAGAGAGATTCAATACACTGTTCCCTGGATATAACGTCGTAGAATCATCACTTGAGGGTCACAATTTTCATGATTGACTGGTCCATCCTATAGGCCAATAGCCCCAAAGTTGTACTATTAGTTTTCCTTTATCGCTTCTTCAGCAACGGTCTAAGTCACCCTCCCAATTCAATCTGTTGTATGTGGCATCACCATATGCTATCGAACCATCCCCTAACTGTATCTTCTTGTTAGTCATAAGGAAATTACCTGGAACTCACAACCTTGAACATATTTGAATGGTGCTGGCAAACCTAACTCCTCTCTTATTTCTGTGTTAAAAACTATTTGCGCATTAGAGCAAAGTAGAGGCTGCCAGACACTCATCCCATTTGGTAGTATCTTCTGTTCCTTGAGTTATGTATTCAGTAGTCTTATTCTTTAAACTTATATTACTCAGGTTAGATATAATTTTCCTTTACTTTTCATCATCTTCTATTGAAATGGTGTAAACTTTTCCATCATTTTCCCAAGGTTTAGATGGGAGTCTCATATAAAGGGAAGTCCTAGAAGTCATGTTTCCAGGGGCAAACACCCTTCTATTGAGCTTTCCTCTTTCCTCGCGCTTTATATAAGAGACAAATGTAGTGGAGAGGAATATCATACGCCTTCATATGGTTTCATGATGCTCAAGTGGCTGTCTTCTTATTTTCTTTATTTTTCTTATAACCTTGTAGTAGGTTTTATCGGTTTTGTCATACCTTTGTTTTTCTTTGTAAAACCAACTAGGTTCCGTGTACACTTCCCTTACAAGCAAACAGAATTGTGACTCTCCGATTTCGATGAAACTTGGTATATTGATAGACCATTTGTATTTTTTTTTAGCGGCCCATATTCACCTTAAGGGGGTGTAGGGTGCGTCTGAAATTACCCCCAAAAACGCATTTGTCATCATAACATCGGAGCCGCGCAAGCTATCGGGATGAATTAAAACCCAAAATGATCTACTTCAAAGGGGCGTTCAAACGGACCATAGATAAATGCTCTCCTCCCTCCCCTTAGTGGGGTAGGGGGAGAAAAATTTCACCTCTTTTTCACTACCCTGGCTACAATTTTCGCCCTGAACAGGTCATAATTTTTTCCACAAGCTACATTTAAAAATAAAAGTTACTTTTTTTTGCAATTTTTTCCTCGGTTACATATAATAGAGGAACTATTTTTTTATAAAGCGCGACCGCGCGCATACATATATTCCATTATTATACCTATCTGATTGGTCTTCCGTTTACTATTTATGTGCATTTATTACCATGAACGATCGATTTATTTCTAGTGACTATAAATATATATATATATATATATATTAAAGTGCGTCACAATGTTAGTAAGCTGCGTATATTTTGACTTCGATTTCAGAATATTTTCAGATACACGTATTCATATCCCCAAAATAACTTTGAGATTTTTCTAGGAGGAGTTGATATTAGTGCCAAAAAAATTACGTGTATGTCTGTATATAAAGTTGAAACGGTCGAAAAAGGAACAGTGATACATCAGCCATGGCTGGGTTCGCGTTGAATCCACTTAACATCTTAACGATATTAACAACTCTGATAAATAATCATTACCCACCGCAAAATATTGTGGCAAGTCAGTTAATGGTGCCGAATAATCGTTAGCAGATAAACTTTTCGTAAGCAGCGTTAATGATCCTGCTTTTGAAGTACAACAAGAAGTAATCTACGATTTGCGCTCAACTTCAGAGCGCAGCTTGTGGACGTGGAAGAAGATAACGTAAATTATAACATCGAAGAAGAAATGGATGTTATTAACCAAGAACAAGAGCTCCCAGATACAATAGACATAGATATCGACTATAGACGTGCTGCCGTGGAGTATCGGAAAAGTGGAAAAAAAAAGGTCGATATTCATTAAAAACGGTAGTGCATCGCTACAAGAAAGTTACATAGTTACAACAATTACAGCGGTGGGAACAGCAAGTATCCTCCGGCGGGACGAAACGCCAAAACCTGTTTCAACTCTCCCAATATGTATTTAATCAGTTTAAAGCTGGTCTTGATCGTCAAATGATAATGCATGATTATGATTTGAGAAGATGGGCATCGGAAGCACAAAAAGAGTTGCAAATCCCTAACTTTGTTGCGTCGGAGAGGTGGATACAAAGATTTAAAACCAAACATAACATTGTGTCCCGCAAAATAACCAAATTTCGTAGAAGAATGCAAGTTAGTGGAGCTGCAAATGTAGCTGCAGAAGCGGTGACCTTTGTTTGGAGCATACATAACTTATTACCTGAATATGGATTAGAGAACGTTTACAATACCGACCAAAGTGAATTCAATATTGAAATGCATACGGGTCGAACATTGACTGAACATGGATCCACATCCGTAGAAACCGTAGTTCAGTCAATTACAGCGACCACGCATAGTTATACCATTCAACCCACTGTACCAGCAGCGGGCAAATTAATGTCTCCCCTTTTCGTCTGTTTAAAAGAGGGAACCGGCCGTCTGGGACCACTTGTGCATCAAAGAATGTTCCGTCCGCCAAATGTGTACATCGTGGCCACCAAGTCCGGAAAACTAACTAAAAAGTTGGTTACACAATAGGCTAAAGACGTATATGCTCCATACGTTGGCAAAAAGACACCTCTGCTTATGGACTCTTGGTCAGGACAAAGCCCTGACGACATTTCTGAAGCTGTGCCTACTGACCATCAAGTTACAGTTGTGACTATTCCAAAGGGTGCCACAGGTATCATTCAACCTCCTAACATGTACTTTTTCCGCTCGTGGAAACAATTTACTTGGCAGCTGTTCGATGTTATCGTTCTATCTACTCTTGGCTTCCAATTATATCAAAAAGATAACATTCTACGTTTGCAAGGGCTAACCCATTTGCAGTGTTCTTCGCCACGATATAAGGAGATGCGTAAATATGCCTGGTATAAAAGTGGATATCTCGCAAAGCATCCTGCAGAATTCACGACTCCATTAAAAATCTCTTTCCGGGATTCCCAAATGTCCCACTGTGACGAATGTGGAGAACCAGCTATAATCAGGTGCGGATGGTGTAAAAAATATCTATGTATAAAACACTTTTTCGTTGAATACCGCAACTGTGGAGTTTACAATCAATAATGCAAACTAACAACCTCATTAAAAAAATTTAAGATGTTTACTATTACTATTTTGTGTAAAAGTATGTAAGATGCAAAGTGTGTTGTTTGTTTTTTAATATTGTTAAGATGTTTAAGTGAATTTAAAACGAACCTAGCCATAGCTGATGTATCCGGAAAGTGTTTCTTTTAATAATAATAGTAAAAAACAGTAATATTTTTTGGCACTAATATAACTCCTCCTAGAACAACCTCAAAGTTATTTTAGGGTATGCATACGTGTATCTGAAAATATTCTGAAAACGAAGTCAAACTGTACGCAGCTTACTAACATTATGACGAACTTTAATATATTTTCGCACCGTATTATATAATCCCAAGTTCTTTATTCTTTTTCGCGATTTATAGTCACTAGAAATAAATGGAAGTGCAGAATTCTTCACTGTCTAATAGATCGTTCATGATAGATGCCAAATGCACATAAATAGTAAACGGAAGACCAATCAGATAGGTATAATAACGAAATATATGTATGCGCGCGGTCGCGGTTTATGAAAAATATTTCCTCTGTTATATGTAGAGTAACCTAAACTTGCGGACTCGCATAGGCGTCGGTATTACGGGTTAATATAAGAATACGAAAAATTCATAAATAAACTAAACCGCTAGAGAAGCAGGCATGTAGTGTCGACCTTGAATATAAATCATGTTAAACCCCGCTGAGGGAGATTTCGTTTTAGTACCGGTTGAGCTGTTGCAGAGATTAGTCGAACGGTCAAGGTTATGTACTTACGTGTCGCTTTTGAAAATATAGCTGGTGTTTTTTGTGTGTTGTAGTATTATACCAAGTACATAATTAGTGTATCGTTTCATATAGAACTAATATTTACATACCTAAGAAAACAATGCCTCGTAATAGATTTGCTACTAATGTACATAAGTATGTATCACTTTTTCCCCATTTAAAATATGACGGTAGTGCAGTTTTTTGCTTAATATGCAATGTACGTTTGGCTGTATTGGACAGAACTGATCGCCAGAGGCATGTCAATGGTATTAAGCTTATGAGAAATGCAAGAACTGAAATACCTTATACACTATTCCTCATACATTTATTAATTATGTTTACCTCTTGTAATCTTCCGTTGTCGTTGGTGAGAAAAGCAGCTTTTAAAACGTTTTGGCGACAATACGTTCCAAAGTACCCATTATCCTCACAAACATAATTACAGAATCATTTGCCGCGAATGATAGAGATGCTAGAAAATGTGTGTAAACGTGATTTGTGTTCCAAAAAAATATGGATTACCGTGGATGAGACGACCGATATAAAGAAAAACAGTATTGTGAATGTAATAGCTCGCGTTTTATCTAGCGAGAACACAGCATCTCGATATTTGTTAGCTTGCAAACGTGTTCAACAATGTACCGCGGAAAATATTCAAAGAGTGATAGTGAACGCTTTGAAAAAATTTAAAATTGCCCAAGATCAAGTTGTGATGATTCTGACAGATAGTGCAGCAACGATGTTAAGTGTTGGGCGATCCTTAAAACATATATTTCCTAACTTAATACATATAACCTGCGTGCTGCATGCTTTGCATTTAGTTGGTGAAGTTGTTCGACAACATTACGGAAACGTTGATCGGATGATTGCAAGTACTAAAGCAGTGTTTCGTAAATCTAAACGTTTAAAAGAATTTCGTAAATTTTGTCCAGGTATTCCAGAACCAATTTTAACGCGATGGGGTAGTTGGCTAACAGCAGCTTCTTACTATTTGATCCATTTTCAACAAATTCAATCAGTTATAATGCGATTTAATCGGAATGAATCCAAAGCAATTAGAGAAAGTCCAAGAGAATTTCAAATTCCTCAACTTTTAGAAGATTTAACAACAATATGTACCAATTATACAATATTACTAGATGCCATCAGAAAACTACAATGTACTGAATTGTCATTGCAGGAATCATTAGACATAGTGAAGAGTGTAAAAAATAAATTACACACATTAAATGATACGCCAGGATTATGCGCTAGTCAAAAGTTGGCAGATGTTTTATGGAAAAATCCGGATTTTAATACTTTAGAGGCCGTTTATAATAAGTGTAAGAATAGTGAACTTTTAAGTGATTTTGAAAAACAGTTTCTACATGCAAATGTAACTTCCTTAGATGTGGAGAGATCGTTTTCTATGTATAAGAATATTTTTTCTTGTCGACGCACAAGGTTTAAAGAAGTAACTGTGGAAACATATGCAATGATGCAAGTTTACAATAGTTCACATACCGATGCCTCTAATTTGTTGAATAATTAGCAAGTAAGTTTATTTATGAATTTTTCGTATTATTATATTAACCCGTAATACCGACGCCTATGCGAGTCCGCAAGTTTTGGTTACTCTAGTTATATATAACCGAGGAAAAAAAATCCAAAAAAAGATAACTTTTATTTTTAAATGTAGTTTGTGGAAAAAAATTATAACCTGTCTAGGGCGAAAATTGTAGTCAGGATGATGAAAAGGTGAAATTTTTCTCCCCCTACCCCACTAAGGGGAGGAGGGAGCATTCATCTATGGTCCGTTTGAAAGCTCCTTTGAAGTAGAATATTTTGGTTTTTAATTCATCCCGATAGCTTGCGCGGCTCCGAAGTTATGATGAAAATTGCGTTTTTGGGGGTAATTTCAGACGCACCCTACGCCCCCTTAAGGTGAATATGGGTCGCTAAAAAAAATACGTGTCCTTTACTTTTTGATGGCCTACCAATATATCAAATTTCATCGAAATCGGAGAGTCACAGTTCTGTCAGTTTGCTTGTTAGATTCAGACACTCCATAAAGTTTCTAACCCACATAAGGCACGTACTACATATTGTTTTAATATTCCCAATTTTTTAAAACAAATCTTACTGGAGGCAGTTTAAACACTTAATATTCAAGAAAACAACTACATACTTTGTTTACTTCTGATAAAATGGCAAATACGTGTTCTACAATATAAAAATATTCGTAGTATTTCAATCTCATGCTCAAGAATTCGCCAACAAAGAGATAATCTCATAAAAGTGCAGGTAGTAGTATAGATGTACCGCTATATTTGGTACTTATTTTGAGGAATTTGCAAAATAAAAACAGGTTTAAAATATCAAATAATATTTATTTTTCTCATCGCATTCCATAGATATTAGTAACACACAACAATATAATTTAAAAATCGAAAGATGACATGTTGATATGTTAATATGTACAATAATCCCTTTACTTTTACTCTTTACCGCTTTATTTTTTATTCTGATCCGCTGCTATAAGGAATTCACTTCAACTGCATCCAAATGAAATTTTCGTGGTCTTTTCGCTTCAGATTAAAAAGGAAAATCGTCTTCTATTTATAGGCCGTGCTTCTTAATCAGTTTCAAAGAATATACAATATATTTCTGAAACGTAGGGTGAATACAGGAATATTTATATTTAAATATACGAAGATGTTACTATACTGCTTGTATCGTATAACCTGTGCTACAAGTATATTATAGTTTTTTCTTCTTTTTTCGTACAAAAGGCACATGGAATACATAAAAGAATTCAAATAGTGTGACTCCTGAATAGACAAAATGGAAAATTTTGAATAAATAAAAATGGAAATATCACAGTTTTTAACGAATTTAAGCAATAGATAGGTTGCTCTGCTGGGAACTGGAGGAACTATTACTATCTGAATAAGAATGAATCGAAGAAGTCTCTACCGCTTTCCATCATACCGGAAATCCATACTAATTTGTATATTTTAAACGGAATAGCCTGTGTTATATTGCATAATTGAATTTTACATCAAATCTTTATTAAGTTTAAAAATCTTTATTAAATTGATGTACGAGTTCCTACGTTTATACATAGTATGGCACATAAAGTTAGGATCATATGGAAACATTTTTCATTCAAGATAAATTTTGATTTTACCGTTTTTGACTAAAAAATTATGTCAAATGGCGTGCTCACGAACTTCCAAATTTTACATTTTTTTTTCTGAAAAATACGGCATTATTTTGAAAATTTTTGAGAAAATGTGAAAGGAAAAAGCTGCTTATATTTTTTTCATATTCTACCAATTTACTAACTGATCGCAATACCAGGATTCACGTTCTTACTAGCTATCGATTTCAACATAGCATGGCTATCCTCAGTTATTGAAAAACGTTGAAAGGCAAAAGAAAACAATTATATCAAGCTGGTTGAAGTCAAAATGTTAAAATGCAAGGGTGAAAGATTTTTCAACGCAAGAAAAAGATTTTTTTATTTATCTAAACGAAGTGGCAACTGACTCACACGAACGTTTCCTGGTCACGCCAGTTTCCAAAACACTTTTCTTTTTCAAAGAGGTGCAATTATTACTAATTCTAATTATACCTCTACACCACAAGGTAGATGAGGAAGGATTAAGTAAGTAATTTCTTTATAATTTCATTATAAAGTAGGTATTGTAGCTATTTGTACCAATTAAATTAATTTTGCATCAAGCTTATGCAGTTTCATCAGTATATTCCTTATTTACCTAAAAATGTCCACCTCAAAATTTAGTAGCAGAAATACATTTAAATGTTTTTTCCATAAAGAAACAATTTTACACAGGTTTACTTTAATTCGAATAATTCAAAAATGGATCAGTATAGAAAATGGAAAAATGTTAAAATTGTGAGAGTGTTGGAAAATTGGTATATTGGTAAAAAATTAAAAAAAAACAAGCAGGTTTCTCTTCCAACATCTTCAAAAAATTTTAAAAATTTATTTTTATTTATATTTTATAATTTTCTAAAAAAGATATGAAATTTCACAGTTAACAAAAGTTATTGTTCATGTCCATATGTCCATATTCTGTTTTTGAGTTATTTAAAGAAAACAATTACTGACAAGCTTAAAGTTAATATATTTTGGCTTCCATCGGTGAATTATGAAAATCTGTAATTTCCTGACATCTCTCGTCCGGCAAGCGGTAGATGTCAAGTTCGATTCCTTACCGGGACAAGATTTTTTCAAGCTTAAAGTGTTTAAGAGAGCTCTAGAACCTGAAGTGTTTGATCCGTCCATTTTTTTCCAAACTATAAATAACTCAAAGAAAATGTAGGTATAAGGAAACTTACATTTCTATAGAACTCAAAAATGCAATAATAATGTAGTAAACATGTCAAAATAAATTGAATTGGCCCTGCTAATGTTACAAAATAAATATTGAAATTTCTGTAATCTATATTTTTCCAGATTAGATATCTGTAATTCCCTTTAAAACACCTTTATATAAGGTGAAGTAAGAAGAGCTGATAATGTTATCAAAGCCAACAGCCAGACAAGAACTGACAGTGTCGTACATAGCCACTGTATCAAAACCTAATAGAGTTAATACTATTGTTTTCGAGTAAGCTTTTAAAAATGCCCTCTAGAAGTTTTTATCTGTATTTCAACTATTATGTCCGAGAATGTTACAAGCTATTTCTAACGTAACCTACTCATATATCTTCTTGGGTTTATTAGATTTTAACAAGCTGCACCAGCTCCTGTACACATTGGAACTAAATTAGACACAACTTTAATTCTAATACGGGCGGAAAACGTGCATTAGCATAAAAGTATACGTAAATGCTTTACACTGTGTGGTGGTTACCAGTTGTTTGATACTTATTGTTAAACTTAATTTGGTATTTGGTGAAGGGAGACTGATCATAAACCCAGCTTTTAATATGTTTTCCATTTGTTTTGTGGAGGAGGTGTTTGCAGGATGTTGCCATGTTGTGTTTTGTTAAACCGAAAAAAAATAGTATAGCTTTGAATCAATTGGAAAGCACTTAAGTACTTTAGAAACAGAAAAATACATAAAATGATTATTTCTTCTAAAATAATTAGCAATAATGGAAATAATATGACAATTTTAAAGTAACATAAATACTCTTTTTTATTATTTTTAATGAAAAATTATTATCATATGTCTTCATTCAAATTTAGAAAACCAAGAGGAAGACAGCAGTCAGCTTTCTAAAAACCAGAGAAGTAGAAGAAAATACAAAAGATAAAATAACAATAACTGCATATATTTAAATGGTGTATTCTATGAGTAACGAATTAGCCAAAGAGGTCAGATTACATGTCCTCTTCGTTCTCCAAACATGATCCCAATGGGCCTCTTAGTTTGGTCTACATTAACACTAAATGAGAGAAGCTACAATTAGAAATATATTATACAAATCCAGCATTCACTAGAAGCTTCCTGATTTTTCCGACGTAATTAAATTTAATGAATGAAATAAAACCTAAGATATTTTAGCTTCCGTTGATGAATTATGAAATCTATAATTTTCCTAGGAATTTCCCACGTAATTAATTAATTAAGTTAAAATTATGTCCACGGCGAGGAATCGAACCTCGCATCTCCTGCTTCCCGAACAAGCGTGTTAACCACTACACCACGAGGACTATGAAAGGATCGTTTACTCTTTAATACCTAGTTGTTATTATTTTATCTGCAAATATATCATAATATTTCGACAGACAATTTTTAATTTTAACTTCATTAATTAATTACGAAAATTCCAAGGAAAATTATAGAAATAAAATCTTTTCCATTGACTTCGATAGGATTCGAACCTACGACTCCCTTTTTCCGGACAGGTGCGCTAAACCAACTACACAATAGAGTCACGAACGAATCACTTTTTAATACCGAGATTTATATTATTTATTTTTCACATTTGAGTATTAATTGTTGTTTTTTGGGGTTTTTAGGTCTTGATTCGAAAAAATAATTTCTTGTGTTTCTTTTTCTAATATTTACTTCATTGCAACGTTTCGTTGATCATTTTATCAACTTTTTGGAGCTTTGTCCTATCATTCTTTTTGTTTGTTTTTTTAATATTCAAAATTTTATTTTTTTTCCAATAGCTCTAAAGTCATGACTACTTCAACTTCCTCGGGAACATGTCATATAGATTATCTTTTTTAAAAAACATTTTTATCTAGTTAAACACAAAATGTACACAACAAACAGACCAGTCGAATAGACGGTCACGATTTTCGAAAAAAAACAATTAATACTCAAATAATTAAACATATAAAAGGGCATTGACATTATCATAAGTTTATATGTCCTACATTTAACAAGTTGTGAAATATACCGGCCGGTCGGAAACGACCCGAACGCTATAGTTGAATGTTACACTGTGAGACTGTGACACGTAGCACTTTTCTTATCTAAATGTGAGAGTCATCAAAAAGAAGGATCTTTCAACTAATAATTCATTGAACTAGAGTTTTTCTTAAATTCTAAAAGGCATTGTTAATTTTCGTATTTATTTCGAATGAATAGAGTTACTTGTTCAGTGAAACTGGGAATCGTAGCTTATTAGCGCCAAGGTTGATTTTTTTTATTCTTTCGAATACGACGGATTAACTACAAAGCAGATGCCCATATAAATATTGTATGTACCCGATCGAATCGACGATTTCCACGCGATAGATAGATGCAGATATTGATAAAATCGGAGTTTATAGAACTAAAATAAACAAATATATATAGCACAAAAAAGAAAGTTAAAAATGTATATGGGACAAACACAACAAAAATGTAGTAAACTGGACCAGCACAGACGTATTGAAATTCTACGTTGAAGTGTTCACCGAGGGAGTAAATTACATGTCTCACTAGCAACTTTTTTATATCTTAAGTTGCTCGCTTGTGAGTGCCTTAACCCTCTATTACACACATAATTTTAAACTATCCGAAAAAAAATTTCTTGGGCAAATATGTGAAACTATGGCATTTCAGACTATTTCTAGGCAGCTACTTATTTTTAGAAGTTTGTATTTTTTTGGAAAAAAAAATGTATATTGAGACATACATTGTGCAATTATTGTTAAAAAAAAGCTACGTTATAATATTTTATACATTATTCATAATATATCTAAAACGATCTGTAACTAAAACAAAAAAAAAAACAACCATTGGTGAAATTCCCTGAAATAGTTTCTGTCTGGGACAAAACAGTGCATTTTACTTTCGTTATTTTCTGGCATTTCCTGTTTTTACATCTTCCAGTCTTTTTCTCATACTGATGCCAGTGTTCCATTTTATCAGAGCGGCAATCAACGTTAACAGAGACAGAAGTTTTCATTTTTTTTCTTTCTATTGTTGGTGTACTGCTGGATGGGCGGCCTCTTTTTCCCAACTTACCAGCCCAGCATCAGATGAAAAAATATTCGGAGGTAGTATTTCCTTGACCGAATTTTTGTTCGGTAGAGCGCCAAAAGGGAATCTATTAGATCTACGCCTCCCATCAATTTATTGTACAAGAAAATAATACTGGGACATTTGATGGTAACATTTTCTTTTTTCTTACGATCGTACCTCTTGATATTGGTTTCCGGAAGAGCACTCGAAAATGTAGTAAGCAATATCACCGCTTTAGTATCGTACCATTTTATCAATCTAAGTGTCGCACTTTTATGAATAGCAATCTTTTCTACGTAACTTCCTCTACCTTGTTTCATGAGTACTTTGTCTGATAGCAGCTTATTATCGGGAACCCTATTTGTACGAACGGTGCCATGAATGCCATTTCGAGCTAATTCTATTTGTAATTCGGGATTACAGAATTGTCGTGGAAAAGCAACAGATTTTGGTTCTTTGGTATTCGTTCGGCTAAACGAATAACTATATTGCCACTAGCACCAATATCTGACAAGTTGTCTGGTTGTTTATGCGATCCACAATATATTTCGAAATCATACACAATACCGCTTGCACCGGCAAGACAATATAACTTGTAGCCCCATTTCTTGGGTTTTTTGGGATTATATTGTTTTAGTCCGCTCCGGCCTTTATACGGAATAATTTGTTCGTCTACTGACAGATGTTGCTCAATTGGAATGAACTTCATATTTTGTCGTATGCCTTCAACTATTTTTCTTATTTTGAATAACCGATCTGGCAAATCCAAGGGTAGTTGATGGTTATCCGCAAAATGTAAACACTTTTTAATTTGCTCAAACCTACGTAATGGCATTACATCAGCCACTTGAGGAACTCTACATACGTTATTCCAATACCTTCTAGTACCCGGTACCAATATCAAGGACATATAAAAACATGTTCCTAAAAATTGTTCCAGTTCTTGGGAATTTATTGAAAAGTTTAGGGATATATCAGTTTGTGCAGCATACAGACTTGATTGGTCCACAATGTAGTCTAAGAGACTTTTATGAATCGATTTATGAAAGTATTGAACCGGAGTTTCTACTTGGGTTTCAGGACGTAGGTAGGAACCCCAAAGAGGTATTTGCGCTGCCTCATTTTTTGAATCTGTCCATTTTAGATGTATCTTCTTTTTTGTTTGGATAGTTTTTGTAAAATCTGAGGAGCTGGAACCTTGATTCATTACTACATTTTTGTAGGAGAGGTACGTCTTCATCACCAGAAGAAGAATCAGTTTCCCCTCCCAAATTATCATCTATAGCGCATTGGCTATTGCTACTACCTGAATCTACAAATAAAGATTCACTAACAGAAATGTTACAAAATGTAGGAAAAGGAAAATTTATCCTCTAAGCAATTTGGCAGATAAGTCTCATCTGCAACGCTATCATCGCTGCTGAAGTCATCATTGCACTCAATGTCTGGTACAAGAATATTTGCTTCTTTTTTCTTTCCATAGAAACGCGTCGGATCCATAGTAAAGAAAACAATCAAAGCGTAAAAATGCAACCGCTATTGCACAGTGTATATTTGGATATACAGTTGCAGTATACGTCTTACTACGTGCTACGATTCTAAGATTCAAACACACAACACAGCTTAATATTCGACGTACTGTACACAACTAAATACTAATTTTTTCCCCCTTTTATTCGCGTGAATTTTCTAAAATCCATTCGATTATTTGAGACATACTCTCAACGACATCACGACACAATACGCTCGACGTTGCCGGTTTTCTTCGTCACTACTATTTGAAATCGCTAAACGAAAACACCCGAATACAATTGCCCAGGCATGTATTATCAAGTATACAGTACACGATTTCGACTAGCAGCCTATATAAAGCAATGGACAGCCAGGTTCATATTCGTATATTCAAATATACATGGTACTATAGAGGGTTAAATCTCTTTGGCAGGTGGTTGTACAGTTTAACTGCATAGTAATTTATTGAAAATCGAGCCCTGTCTATACGATAACTGTTTTGTAACGGGTGCCGTAGCTATGGAGGTGGTTGTTATATTATATTTGTCGTTGTGCATGTAGTCGAGGCAGGCAACAATGTATGCTGATGCCAGAGTAAGTATTCTTTGTTATAGGAATAATTTCATACATGCCACTCGATAAGGTGAGCTGCAAAACACTCTGACGTCTTCCTTTTTCTTTAGGAATACCGTTTGTGCCTCTGGCCTGTGTACCCATAGAAGAATTCCAAGAAAAATATTTTATTTTTGCTGCCTCATGTGTCGCTATCTCTTGGATTCTTCGAATTGCATACATTGCAGATGCCAACCTCTTATTCAATTCTTCAACGTGTTGTTTGTAATTTAAATCGTTCGATAGATGAAGACCCAAGAAGTGTCAACAATTTTCTGTCGAGACCTGTTTTGTGATAAGTATAAGCTGCTGCGTTTTCGCCTAATTTAACTGCAGACTATTGCTTGCAAACCACTCGTTTGCTTTCCTCAACGCGACCATTCCTTTATTTAAGGCATCGTCTTGTGTTATACTTCGCGTAAGTATCAAAATATCGTCTGCACATAAACAAATTTTGTCACAATTTATACTTTCTGGGATATCGTTGACGTATAGGTGAAAGAGTAAAGGTCCCAAGACAAATCCTTGTGGCACATCTCTACTTGCTTTTGTAAGTTCTGACTTACTGGTCTGATATATTATCTGCTCTCTCCCAGTTAAATATGATTCTAGTAGTTTGTGTGCCTGGCCTCGTATCCCATAAAAAAACTTTTCTAGTAGTATTTGGTGATCTACGCAATCAAAAGCCTTTGTTGAATCGGAACACGTTAAAACAAGGTCATCATGATTATCGAATGCGCTTGTAACGCTCTCTAGCAGATCTACTATTGCTGACGTTGTTGTTTCCCCTTTTCTGTATCCATCCTAATTACTGCTGAATACATTATTTCGTTCAAGGAAGCTTAATAACCGTGTTCTGAGAGCTACCTCAAAGATTTTTTAAAAGGTATTATCGCAGTGGGTTTCTAGTTACAGGGTTCCGTATATATTCAGATATTACAATATATCTACAGACATCGAAGATCTAAGCATTAAAAAGTGATTTGTTCCTACAAACTCTGTGGTCTAATTGGTTTAGCGCGCCTGTCCGACAAACGGGAACCGTAGGTTCGAATCCTACCGGAGTCAATTAAGGTTTTATTCCATTGACATTTTGAAAATTTATTTTTTTTAGTTTATTGTAATTTAATTTTTTATTACCTATGTATTTAAAATTGCCACTTCATTTACCGCTATCTTATTTTATTATCTGACTTTCCCTAATTTGTGGAACAAATGGTATATTTCAAACCATGGAAAATTGGGCTATTATACGCGTTAAGAAAAAAAAACAAAGCGATATTCTGCAAACACCCGGTGCATAAAACAAATAAAACTTATGTTAAAAACTTAATTTTTGTACAGTATGAGGCACCCCTTATAGAACAAATTCTTGATCTAAATAAATTCATGTAATAATGTACCCAATGCGTACAGAAGTGGTACAACGCTGCATGTAGTGAATAATACCGTCTAAATTAAAAATTTGTTTGTAGATACTTCGAATTATTAAAAAAAAAAAAACTATTGTTTCGAAACTTCCACTAAAGCTACAACTAGCCGTGTTTTCCAAAAAAAGAATGAAAACAGGCAACAAAATCTGTCTTCGAGGCATACACGGACATCTCAGAAGTAGTCGTACTAAATTTTTTGGAAGGACTGGTATAAGCAAGAAACTAAAGAACTATGAAGAACCATGTCAATTTAAACAATTCAAGCGTGTGGCATAATTTTCAAAAATATGTTTGTTTCGCATTTTCACAGATTCTGTTTTTGTAAATGTCACAGGTAAGAGTTCTTGATGTTGCAAAAAATGTTGAACTGGTTGGTTATTTGTTTAACCTACTTCACTTTATTTTATCTTGTGACTGTGACTGCAGAGCTGCAGAACACAGAAGGACAACGGTTCGATTTCCTCGTGTATTTTTTTATCAAATCAATGTACACGATATGCAACGGAAATACACGAGGGAATCTAAGCTTTGCCCTTGACCTCCCATCTACGTCACCACAGGCGGCTACCTGAAATGTCAGTACAAATTCTAAAAAACCAAGTGTTTTTGAACACGTATACACTTAAGTGTTTTTCAAAATTTTCCATTTTGCCGCATTTATTAAGTTAACAACATCCAAAATTTGAGTGTACAGTACAGTGTATTAATGTATTTATCTATATAGGTAGTGTAATGTTGTGAGCGGATAAAATAGATATTTTTTTCTGTTGATATGTCGTGAATTCGGAAATATCTACTTGAATAAATAAATAAAAAAAAGTTACGAAGTATTAATAAATTACAGAGAAGGCTACTTTGACGTTTACAACACCCTCTCTATTTCAGTGCGAAATTGAATATTCAAATATGTTTTAACCACTAAATTCACAAATTAAACTCTACCTTTGAATACAGTTCACTTTTAAACACGTCTGTCTTCCACAACAGCTAGCACAAAAAAAAAACTTCATTTGGGATATAATCACGTATATCCCAAGAAATAGGACGAATAACAGATGGACTGTCGAAAAAATGAAATTTGGTCAACATGTGCTGTGGTGCGAAGTACTGTGATACCTTCACGTAGGAATCCTAAACGGTAAATTGGTATCCACATGGTGTATCTTAAGCAATTCACTATCATGAAGCAATTCGCTATAACCCTTATCATATCACTTTACTAGCATTGGACGCACGTTTCATTAGCTAAGCTACCACCTTCAGCAGTAAAACAAAGTTATAAAACAAAGCTGAAACTGAACTGAAAGTTCAATTTTACTGCTGATGACAATAGCTTAGCTATCAAAACATTCGTCCAGTGTTGTAGTAACGGTAATAGTGAAATGTTTCAATATTCCAGTCACTTCTCGTCAATGCCATATTAAAAATCGCCCATTTCCAAGTCTTTGGAAACATGGCATCGTGGTGACCATTCCGAAGCCGGGTAAGGACGGCGAGAATTTGATAGAGAGTGGCTTCATGAGTACAGACTGAGACCAAACGGCGATAAGAGCGTCGCCATAAGATTTACAAAAAAAAAAGGCACCACCTGATAATATTCAGGTCAACGTTAGTATAGCGTGAAGTTCGACCGTGAGATACTTGGGATTGCATCTGAATCAGAGATTCACCTGGAAGAGTCATGTCGAGACTATAAGAAACAAGTTCCTTGGGGCCATAGGCGGGCTCAGACCCTTGCTTTCCAGGGCAACAGCGACGACTACCCATCTTAAGAAGTTGGAGACCCTACAAAGCAAGATGCTAAGGCAAATTACTAGAGCTCTCTTACTGGTGCTCAGATGACCATCCTACATGAATATTCTTATGAATTGGCCAGGGGGACGATGGAAAAAGCTGGAAATTCAACAAATCCCTTATTAACTAACGAGAGTGGTGGAAGAGTCCCAGGACCGTCCTCTACGTGGAAGCAGGATCACCAAGTTGCGTGACTGTATTTATGATTAAAGATACTGGGACCGACAGACAAGATTGATACAACAACTCCAGTAACTTAAAACCATGTGAAGATACGCAGTACAAACTTCTAGCAGAAAGAAATATCTACATATGAGAGATAAAGCCAAAAGGCTTCGGCCTGGTTTCGATAAGAGTAGGAGATCACCGCGGCCGCAGTATTCAAGTACCTTAACTATGTTCAAAATTTATTTTCCCTTTTATAAAGCATCAAAATAGCGCCATCTCCAGTTAGTATTTTTAATTTTATCATCTCTATAAACCGTCTGTGAATACATTTCTGGATTAAATGACATCCGCCTCCACAAAAATTTAGTAGATTACACAGAGTTCGAAGAGGCGGTACATATTTCAATCTCAGTGCTATGGCTTGGGTAGTCTGTGATCGTACGTAATACTTTTTTATTTATTTGTTTAAGCTTTTTTGTAACAGAAATTACAAACTAGTCAGAGCGAATCATGTACTGTGGACTCGGTCAGAAAACAGTTTCGGATTTTGTTTAGCCAATCGAATGGCATCTGACTAGTTTGTGATTTCTGTTGGAACAAGCCTTTAGATACTTCCTTATTCATGACAAATCTAAGGAGAAAAAAATATCCATCTCATCCGTATACATTAAAATTATAACATTACAGTATATTGTATGTATATGCATATATATTTTAACTCTTTGAATATGATAGGTATTACGATAAATATAGAAATATGTATATATTTAAAAAGAAATAATATACATTTATCATTTAGTTTATAAAAAGGACTAGCTTATTATATTTGTGAAGGATTTCTTCCACGATAATATATTATTATTATCGCTGAGAAAATATACAATAACATTTATAATAATTTATTTTTTGATAAGATGAAATGAGTTTATTTGATGCTGAAGATATTATATGAGTAGGTAAGTAATACGCAATTAATAAACAACAACAAAATAATTTTAACTTTATGGAAAAATATTACAAAATAGATGAAATATTGTTAATTTAGAAACTTTACAATATTATTAAAAGTTGGCACCTATCATCGATTGGTACGCTTTATATCACAGAAATTAATTAATGATTAATGGAGTGAAGATCTTCGAACATTGATAAATGTTAACAATAACAATAAAATTTCTTTTCCATCAATAAAGAAATAATTCAAATTCCCATAATTCTCGTTTAAATTTGTTTGTAGTTAAAAACTCTAAGAAATGAAGCAAAACCACTAAAAAATACCGTTGTACATTGACACACCCTGTTAAGACAAAAAAAAATCTATTTTACGATATTACATTTTAAAATTCAGCATCAAATATAGCCACTTTACCCGCTTTAAACATTTAACATCTTCATATGTGGCAAAATATATTCTGTTATATTAAAACATATAGTCATATATGTAGTAAAATAATGATTTCATTTTATTATACACATATTACCATTAAATCACATATAGTACTCGATTTGTTTTCAGTTGTTTTATTCAGGTTGCATTAATCTACGCCAGGCTAAATTATAAATGAAATAACTAGAATGGTTAAGTACCCCTGCAACCTAAAGATGAGATAAAACGATATAATAAAGGGTGTCAAATTAAGAATAACCCAGTTTTAATCTTTATTTACAAAAATCTGAAATATCAAGTTATAATAATTCTGTCAACTTATAACCTTGATAAATATGTTGGTCGATTGCCTATAGAGTATTTCATGTAGAACAGCAACGATGATTTCGATATGAATTTCGCATTGCCATGGCCCCTTCTGAGAAGATGGGTCACAAAATATCACCAGAGGGGATTAGTAGAGAATTTTAAGCCAAAGGAGAGGGCACAACGACAAGAAGGAAAGGATCTTGCATGTTAAAAATGCAATTGAAGAATATTCCAGTGAATCCTTATGCCACTCATCGAAACAAATAGGAGTAATATTAAAAAAACTAACTTGCATCATCTTTACAAGTGTCATAAGGATCAAAAGTTCATTTTAAATGACCATAACACACCTTTCCAGTTTTACCGTTGGATTTTGGAAGAAGGCGATAACTTAATTAACATCATGGTTATGAGCGACGAGTCCCACTTCCAACTCTATGGCGAAAGAAATAAGCAGAATTTGCTATATTGGTCTGCTGAAAATCCACGCGCTGTATTCGGGAAACCACCGTATTCTCAAAAGGTAACTGTTTGTCGCGGTATTTGCTCAGCTTCAATCCTGGGCCCATATTTTGTTGAAGATAAAAGAGGAAACAGAGTTCCTGTTACTAGTAAAAGGTACTTGGAAATGTTACAGACATTTTTAACGGACGCTATGCGTCAACTTCAGTTACCATTACACATTATTTAGTATCGCTAGGCCTCATGTGCCTAATTTATCAATGGAAGTCCTACGTGAGATGTGTCCAAGTCGTCTGGTATCTCAGCGTGGAGAAAATAAAACTTGAACATTTATTCATTGATTGTACATATACAGTCCTAAAGTACCCCCCATGAAAGAATAGGTCAATTTCTATTTTTTGTGAACTAACTTTTACCATTATCGGCAGTTCAATTACATTTCCGGTATCACCGGAAGTGACGTCAACTTTCTTATTTCAACTATAACACCCTGTATATTTTTACGTGTTTGGAAAGGCAATCGAAAGGCGAATCCAACGATGCCCATATGTTACACTTTAACTTAAGAAATATGACGATATGCAGCAATAAGGGTTTCGGTAATCTGTTTCTGTTGTTACGCAAAGTTAGCTAGGAAAGAGCGCCAAATTGTTCCTTGTAACGTCAGATTGATCCAAAGAGCTCGTTACTATGCAAAGTAATCATAGCAATTGCCAAACTGTCAAATCTCATTTCCAAAAGCGTTAATTATTTTTGTTGTTTAGTGTTATTGTATCCTTCATTTGTCATACTTTTGTTCTTTGTTCTCGTTGTTATTTTCTCTTATTTTTACATGTTTTGTTAATTGTTGTTACTTCTTTACTTTATGGAACGTTACTGCAATTAATTAATTATGGTAGGTTTGTTTAAATTTGTTAGTTTTTGATAGGCAATACGTGTGTTTTTTACTTTCTTTGTGCCGCTACCTTTAAGATGGCTTTGACACAAACCATGCAAAGTTGCCGGGTCAACTTTAATACTATGTTAATCTGGCAACAATTATCACCTTATTTGCCGTGGTTGCGCAACAAATTGTACAATAATTTGAATTTTAATTTTCTGTTAAAGTAGTTCGCTCTATAGATTTTATCCTATCTATCCTTGCTTAGCACAAAGTTCAAATATTTCCAGCTGTACAAGGGCAGTGTTCATCTTGTTCCTCTTCCTGGTAGTTTTTTCCAAATTCACGGAATATTAAAATTAGGTACTTAAAGTCTATCCTACATGGTCGATGCGGAAGCCATTGTAAAATCAACAACAGAAAGAACTAAAACTTAAGCAGATTGTCTATCAAAAACTGATAAATGTAAACAAACCTACTGTTGTGTATTGGGCAGTCAGAACACACGGTTATTTTTGTAATGTTTATTAACAATAACTTATACTCCCTCCGTCCGAAAATATGGTATACATTTGAAATTTTTTTGAAAATGAATGAGGCATTAGTAAGGAATTGTAATTAAATATACTTAGTTGGCAATTCTGATGCTAGGCAAACAACTAATACATCGTTGATTTTGTTTGTGTCAAAAACGTCAAAAGTGTTAAAACGTCATTTCATCTAAAATAATTTTACACACGCCTTGTTCACAAAATGGCAGATATTGTTATAAATAATGAAGTAAGCTTATTGAAAAGGAATTCAAGCAATTAACCGGTGAGCAACGTCATGGTATATACCATGACAATTTTTGCAATATTGCAAAAATTGTTGCAATTGAAAGAAGGCCAGAAGCTGAAGCATGGGAGTATAAATAAAGTTGCAGCTGAACTTGAGGTAACCCGTTTGTCCGTGTCTAGAATTTGGAAAGTCGCTCAAAAACAGTAAAATTTGTGCTGATGTTACTTCAAAAAAGAAAAGTAAATGTGGACAGAAACGTAAAGATTATTCTGGACAGTTAGCCAAAGTTAAGGAAGTTCCTTTCAATCGTCGAGGGTCTATTCGTAGTCTGTCTTTTGCTGTTGATATTCCAAAGTTTACATTGTTCGACATTTACAAACGAGGAAAGAAAATAAAGCGTATATCTTCTACTGTTAAACCTTTGTTGACAGATCAAAACAAGTTAGAAAGATTAAAGTTTTGCTTGTCAAAAGTGAGGCCGGATGGACGTTTTGAAGATTTGTACGATTATGTCCACATAGACGAAAAATGGTTTTATTTAACGCAAAACAGGCGCTCTTATTACATTATGAGAGATGAAGAAGAACCCTACCGAAGTTGCAAGAGCAAACGTTTTATAACCAAAGTGATGTTTATGGCTGCTGTCGCCCGACTACTTTACGATTCACATTGAAAACAAGTTTTTAATGGGAAAATTGGTATATGGCCCTTTGTTTATCAAGAACCGGCTAAGCGAATCTCGAAAAACAGACCTAAAGGATCTTTGGTAACAAAAAATGTGGAGTCCGTCAATTCAGCAGAATGTAGAAAAATGATTCTTGATAACATCATTCCGGCGATCAACTTAAAGTTTCCCATAAGTCATAAGCAAAAACCGATATATATGTACAACAGGATAATGCAAAACCTCATGCTTGTGACGACGATGAAGAACTTCTGGCTCATGCTTCTACAGATGGCTGGTCTATTCAGTTTAAATCACAACCACCAAATAGTCCCGATTTAAACGTTTTGGATCTCTGCTTTTTCAATTCCATACAATCTTTGCAACATAAAGCTTCGTCAAAAACAGTTAACGAATTGATCGAATGTGTTGAAAAAGTCTTTAACGATTTAGACAGAGAGACCCTTGACGATGTTTTTCTAACATTGCAGACCTGTATGAAATCAACTATGTTGGTTGAAGGGGGAAATTCGTATAAGATTCCCCACATCAATAAGGCCAAACTTCAGCTTACCATCTAGTTTAGTGTGTTCCCAAGAAGCCGTAGACAAAGCTAGATCCCTCATCAATTAAATTTTATTCGTAATTATATATAATAGTACACCAAAAGGAGTAATTAATTAAAATTGTAAATGTATACCATAAATTCGGACAAAAATAAATTCCAAATGTATACAATATTTTTGGACGGAGGGAGTATATCATATGACTTAGTGTACTACTTATTATACCTAATCAAGGACGCTAATGATGACAGTTCCCCTCATAGTCAGAAGTTAGTCGCTAGCCTATTCAGCGCACGTACCAACCTACCCATGATACTATACACTACACCTACCATAATTAATTACAATAATATTCGATAAAGGAAGAAAGAAAGAACAATGAAGAAAACAAGTTAAAATGAGAGAAAACAATGACAAAAACAACGAATGACAATTGCAGGTAATAATAACAATAAATAACAGGAATAATTTATGCTTTTGGAGTTGAAATTTGACAGTTTGGCAATTATGATTACTTTGCTTAGCAACGAGCTCTCTAGATCAATCTAGCGTCACAATTTGGCGTTCTTTCCCAACCAACTTTGCGTAATAACAAAATCAGAATACCAAAACTTTTATTGCTGCATATCGTCAGATTTCTTAAATTAAAGTATAACATATGTGATATCGTTAGATTCGCTTTTCGATTACGTTCCAAAAAACGTAAAAATATACGGGTTGTTCTATTTAAAATAAGAAAATTGACGTCACATCCGAACTGCCGATAACGGCAGAAGTTAGTTCATAAAGAGTAAAAATTTACCTATTTTTTTCAAAAAACGCTAGCATCTGTCGTTCAAAAATTTACATTGGGACCTCACTGTATAAACATTTTAAAATTGTTTCCACCTATGTGCAATTAATTATTCAAATTGGGTCACTCGTAATTTTACACCCTTTATTTCAAGTTAATGTAGTCTTAAATTTATTTATGTATAATCTTGTGTTTTATCCTAATTATAGTTACATCACCGTTGGGCTTTTTGAGAGTAATTAGATAGATGTGCTATTGCATGTCTAATTTAAGTTTCACTTTATTTAAGAACTAGATACTGTATAGATGTCAATGTTACGGATTAACCAAATACCGACATCTTAACAAGGCGAATATTTTCAAAACAGTAGCGGATGATTGTGACGAAATGGAAGTTCAACGATAAAGCTTCGATTCCCTCGTGTATTTCCGTAGCATATTGTATACGCTGTACGGAAATACACGAGAGAATCGAAACTTTGTCATTGAACTTCCATTTACGTCACCACCAGCCGCTACTGCCTCAACATTTTTCCGATGCGCAATCATTGAGATAAGTATCCAGTTATTAAATTTGCATCTTTAATTGTTCATAAGATTTGAGAAAAAAATTAAATGTGGCGGCTCTATTGAAAGATATTGAGCACATCAATAAGGTCTGGCAATACATACCACTGAAACGACTATTTAAAAAGAGGATTTTTGAGACAAAGGAAATTGGAAAATATGTAAGTAAGAAAAACAAAAATAAAGATCCTTTTGACGTAAAACTTAACACAAGCATAATTGTACTTGTAAATTACTATTAGACCAGGAATAAACGACTGTGAAAAACGCATTGTTTTTTCTTTTCTAATGTGGGATTTCCTTGCATCACGTTCATCTGCTCCAACACGTTAGAATCAGTGAGATCCATTCCATTTCAAAGAATGCTGCGTTTCTCGCGCTATGTTTTACGCGGTCGTTTATTCCAGGCCTTACTGTTTATTTTATTATAATCTGGCCATCCCCAATGTTCATAAAAACGAGGAAGGTCACATTCAATAAGCACAATCTTTGAATTTGAATCATACAATTTCAAGGGAATCATTTCTAACTGTTTTAGAAATATGTTTCACAAGACCTTGACTGCAAAGAAACGACGATAAGGGAAACATAATTCGATATATCCAACGCAACATGTAAGAAATTTTCTGAATATATCTGCACTGTCTAACAATCTAAAATAGATACCAGTAGCTACAATTGTCAGTCTTTATCAGACTAATTAGGAAATATGACATGATTCATTCAATTTTTATAAATTTAAAAGAAGTAATTTGGATCGTAATTATAAAATGATCTACTTATGCATTTACTGTTATTTTGGCACCATAATCTTTTCTCTAGAATGTGACTACATCACAATATTCAATTTAATTTAAACGAATTAACATGAAAGAAATAATCTCTTTTGCCAATAAATTATTCTACAGTATATACTGTAATTATTGTTAGCTGTTTCACGTAAAATCAGAAAATAAAACACAGCTGATACTATTGATTAATATGAACAGATCAAGTTTCGTTTCATCATCCTAAATAAGTTTAACAATTTTTAAAACATCAACAATAAAATTGTAACTTCAACAGAACTTATCACATTGATGATTTGCGTTGCGTACACAATTCTCTACATAAAACTTGATGAATTCTCTAGCTGGATCTGCTTATATTAATTTGCTACTTATTCACTTAAATTACTTAAACAGATAATCCCTATACTTAATATAATTTCGAATTGACTAGCAGAACTAAACAAAAATGATAATCGTCTATCATTTTCTGAGGTATTTATTTATTTTCAATCAGTAATTGAAGCTGTAGGACGAGATCTCTCGCTAATCCGAGAACAGCTGAAGCGTTGTGTCTTTCGGCCATTTCTGAAATGTACAAATTCATTAAATTAATATGTATAACGCAGAAATATTGAACAATAATTAGAGTAAAACTTATTGCATTTAGAACTGCGGTCGTCGATAACACTATTTCGACATTTCAATCAGTGTGCAGTAACAGCCCTGAAGATGTCCCATAAGAGTGTGGACGAAACGTCGGCAAAAGCTACGGCAACGACGCGGTTCCAACCCGGAAACTAAGAGTATAGTGCAAGTAAGTATTTTACTGTTTGCTATACCATAGGATGAAGCGAAATTCATGCAAATACTTGTTCCAACATTGTTACAAGCTGAACGTAGTAGAGGTGAGGCAATACTAAATATAACCTAAAAAGTTTATATTTTCTTTATTCATTAAGAAACATATGTATACCGGGTGATTCAGCGTACCTGTTCCAGAACAATATCTTTATTGTTAGAAAAGGTATTGATTTCATAATTTTTCACATATTATGAAGTCGGAATTCAACAAGATATCGTTACCGGTTTAACCGGAAGTCGCAACAACTTTTGTATTTCAAATGGAACGCGATACTTTTTATTGCCCATCCGATAGAGAATTTCTTTCTCTTTTCAACGATATAATACAAATATTTGATATTTCGATACTGTCCTCAAAATTAATTCAAAAGGTTAAGAGGTTTTCATGTAGCAACCGCTGATATGTATTGAGGTAAACAGATTTTTTATACATGCTTATAAACTACAACCACACCAAACATTGGAGCCTGGCGATTACAACCGCGGATTGGAATTTGTTGCTTGGTTGGAAGTAGCTCGGGAAAGTAATCTATTTAATAAAATACTGTCGAGCGACGAATCCTGTTTTAATAATAATGCAATGCGTGTTAACACATGATTGCCATTATTGGTCAATTAACAATCCTCACTGGATAAGAAATACAAATTTGTTAAGGATATGAAGTGTCAATGTATGGTACGTAATTATTGATGTCATTGTGATTGGACCAAAGTTTTTTGAAACAACATTAAACGCTGATAGATATTTAAGCTTTATACAAGAAGAATTGGCAGAATATTTAGAAGACGTGCCGTTAGAAATACGGCAGCGCATACAACAGGACGGGGCTCCAGTGAATTATGCGCGTAGAGTAGCCGATTATCTAAGGAGATTTTCCTAAATAAATGGATCGGCACCTACGGACCAATAAAGTGGTTAACTGGTTCGCCGGATTTAACCCCTTCAAATTTTTTAGTGCCGATACAATAAGATTGGCATCTGTCATGAACTGTTGCAAGGAGCAGAGTGTTGCTTGAAAGGAAATGGAGGCACTCTTGAACAATCCTAAATTTTTATGGTTATTTCTGTGTTTGTTCTTTTAAAGATTCTTTTTATTTTTATAAATAATACGAGTATAAATTAATTAATTAAATCATCAAATTGTTTTCATTGAAGTATTACTTTAATATTTGACATAGCAGGCAAAAACAGGCCGAGTTCGATTAGAAGCTTTGAGTTCTTAAAGCCTATATTTATTTCTCTTTAACTTGTATGTGGGAAGAGAAGATGGATTCTCGGAGAACTTGAAGGTTCAAAATTAACTCAGCCGCAATCGCATTGCTGTAGGTAAAATCTTCCCACCGGACCGTTCAAAATATTTGAAGATAATATTTGACAAAATGTTTAAATTAAAAAAAATTATTTTATAATGATTTTAGATTCCTTCAAATAAAGTTTACTTTTAATAAAACTCGTATATTATTTTATCGATATTAAAACGAGCCAAAACAACCGCTACATTATTGTCATCTGTAGCTGTTTTTTGCGCGGAGACAGTTCTTTTCTTCTAAATGAACCCTGCTCCCTTTAAATTTCTCGCCAGCCTAGTGTAATACATTTCGCTAGGTACGCGTCTCTCTGGAAGCACGGCGATTACGACAAACACTCTTCAAATACTGAAAGCATATCATATTTCTCTCTATTAGTAAAATCCAAAATAGTAAGAAACAGAAATTATAAATAAGTGTTACGGTGTTAATATTGAATAACAATCAAAACTACAGAATGTAAATAGTTGATATCTTTGGTATTATTCCAATAGAGGTCGCTACTTAAAAAAAGTAGTAAGTTCACAGTACAGTCAGGTATAAGTCGTTACCAAGCGGTTGTTCTGTTTGTTGTGAATATTATAGTTTGCATCTATTGTAATTAAAGCGACTCCATAGAAGTGCTATAATGTTTTCCTCTGAGAAAACACTTATGCCTATTAATTAAATCAATTTTTTCGATACAATACTACATGCATTTTTCATCTTAAAAGTTATTGTCGTATCTGTTCCTATCATGTACGCACTTACACACATACGTACAGTAGTGCTCACCTCTCTAAGTAAATGAAGACAAGAAAGAATATAAGCGCCGAGTGCGTCACTCATGCTCCCACCCGTATTATCCGTTTCCATATATTTCGTATTCTCCGTATCAAATATTTACATAGCGGCATGAGCAATGCGGTACATTACAGCAGACCGCAATCCCCACCAACGACCCCCTGTCCGTATTTCCCACCTATGCGTACACTCGGAGTAACAAATTTTCATATTTCCTATCTAAGCGGTGGACAGAAATCGTATCCCTGGTTATAAATATTAATTATAACAATATCTGAAATCTAAAAATTCTTTTCGTGACTATATTCTTTGTTGGCTACGTATTTTCTTTACTATAAAATCCTGCATTTCGCACGCCCAAATATACTGGTTGATTCTAAATATACGCGAAAACTTCAAGGATTCATTCCTTGAATTATTTGGATCATAAAAGTTCATACGAAAGTACGTCCAAAACGGCTTAGTTACAAAAACAAAGGATGTTTAATAATGAATAAACGATCTAATATCTATCTAGCTGGCCCCGTAAAAACAATCGTTTATTAATTTATCATTTCAATATTATTGTGTCAAAGTATTGATTCATTAAAGTTTGTTGCTAGCTTCTGTTCTTTAAAATTAACTGCATAAACGTTGAGATATGCGATATGCATTTTGTTTACGGTCTAGCCAATGATAATTCGTATGCAGCTAGATGTCTTTATGTAATCCTGCATCCTTTTTTTTATAATTAAGCTCCTTTGGACATATGTTCATATGACCTTTTAGGATAAAAATAGTCCAAGGAATCGGCGCTTAAAGTTTGTCACATATATATTTAGAATCACCCTGTATATATTCCTATCCGACGATTATATTAAAACTTTAACACGATCAACTTTATTAGAAAATGTACCGCTTCGTTCTTTATAAATTATATACCGATTCGGAACTTGTGAAATTAGCTATATCGCTATATCAGCGTACAAATACCGATTGGGAAAATGTAAAATTAGCCATATCGCTATCCCCTCCTCGCTCTCAAGCGGAAGGTTAGCGGCAGTCGATGGCTCAAAGTTACCGATGTGGTTAGTTACGAGGTAGACTGCCTTATGTGCGAACGATCTTAGTAAGAATTTTTAGAATATTTACTTTTCTTTTCTTTCATTTCATCAGAATCTGTTTTTATTTTCGTCGTTAGAATTTCTTATTAGTTTTGTCTAAGCTTCGTAGCAACAACAAAATAAAGGAGGAGATATAGCTAATTTCTCATTTTCCCAATCGGTATATATACGCTGGCTATATGTACGGCGAGAGAACGAAGAGGGGATTCCCTCCTCGCTCTCTCGCCGTACATATAGCCGGCGTATATATATATGTACGCTGATATAGCGATATAGCTAATTTCACATTTTCCCAATCGGTATACAGTGTATTGGCGATTTTTGCAGTAATATTTAAAGGATATCTGCATTCAAGAAAAGGAAATGGAATATATTGACTTAGGCGCAGTCAATCGTCAGCAATTTTAGCATGTAGCAGACAATGTCTTATCCGCACGCTATCACAAAATATCGTAAATCCGTGAATTTTTGTTATAACAAATATTAATGTAATTGCAAGAAGACAACATATCCAGTACTTCCATTTACAACATATCCATAGTTACAGTACATCTACTAAAATGGTGCATAGTAATCGCAAGAGGCAAATACCTACCGTTAAAGAACTTAATTATATCCGTAAAATCCATACTATTCGATAAGATTATATCCCTATAGGTTTCTAGAAGTGCCAGGGCTAAGAACAGCACAAAATGCGTGGAAGACACGTGTCGGGCGGCCCATATGACCTCCCAGGTGGCGTACACGTCCGGATACACCAGTTCGCGCTTGAAGTCGAGCAGGAACCACCGATAGCAGAAGTAGAAATGCGTATAGTCGCCGTGCGAATGCATCAGCTCGTACATTTCTGAATCCAAGATCTGGATTAGGGAACGCATATTGGCGAAATGACAGTCCATCGCGTTTCCGTTCGGGAAATTTTCAACCATCCTCTCCATCAGATGGCAGAAGCACGCGTACGTTAAACTCTCGTCGTTGAATACCACGAGTAAAGGAGCTACCAGATCGCACATGCCTTGCATGTATCCTACGTCTAAATGCTCCCAAACGTATCTGTTGGAAGGAAGAGAAAATGTATTAAAGCTAATTATCTAGAGATCCATGTTGGCTTTGACTTACGTGCACATAACATTGCGCAGCTTCTCCAGATTCTCTCCAGTGAAGTACCAATAGTTTCTATCACATCTTTGTACGTCTTTCTCAATACGGTGCAGATTCAGACCGAAAGTTTCCAATAATTCTGGCTGTAAAAATGAATTGCAGTTTAAACATTAATTGCATGAATAAATTTAATAAAATTGTAATTGTGGAAAAGCTATCGTTAAGGAAGAGGAGACTTTGGATAGATGGAATATTTTGACCAACTGCTAAACGGAGAGGATGAAACAAGAAGCAAAGAAAAAGAACATATTAGGAATATTAAATAGCAACGAAGTGTAGATCCACCGCCAAGTAAAGATCAGATTGAAGATGTAATAAATAGCTGAAAGACAATGTAAGCCCGAAGAGAGATTGTCTAATTGGTGAATTGCTTAAATATGGTGGACAAAGCCTAATCAATGTAATACATAATTTATCGGAGGAAGAATGGACAGAAAGTATACATGGTACACTTGTGTACCCCATATATAACAAAAGAAGGTAGGAGTGAGTGCCTAAATTATAGGGTTATAGTCCTATTACATGCTGTGTACAAAATACTCCCAATTTATATAAATCAATTGATGCGGTGAATATCAGTGCGACTTGTGAGAAAACAGAACAAATTGTTGGTTCCCATCTAAATACAAGTAAATGTTAAGTAAACGCGCATAAAAAAACATAATGATGCTGTTCGTTGACCGTAGATTCCATGAGAATACAATGTTTAGCACGTTAATAATTCCTGCCGGATGTTGGAACACTTCTAGATTCGGTAAAATTCTACTACGATCACCTAATGATCATAGTAATTCATGCCTAGAAACGCGAGGTGTGTTCCATAACCTAGCGTTTCACCCAACAACAAAAAGACAACAACAACAAACATCTGAAAGGTTAGGAGTTAAGTCCGGACGACGACAAAGAGATCCGCTATCATTTACACTATTTAAGCTAAGGTTCGAGGAAACAATATGAACAAAACAATTTTGTGTTGTGCAAACAGGATTTCCCGAATGATTTGGTAATATTAACAAGAACCCATGAACAGGGATTAGAAAAAAAATGTGCAAACGATATGTATGGAATAGTCAGATGAAGAATTTAAAAAAAGATATCATTTCAGAATAACGACGGACAGTTAAAAACCATGTGGATTTGAAGAAGTACAGCGACTTCTCCTCTTCCAAAGGGACCATGATAAAATTGTATGACAGGATGATGGTGAAGTATGCAAGTGAAACATGGACTAACCAAATTGGAACAAATTAGGTTGGACGAATGGGAAAGGAAAATGCTGAGGAAAATGCTCAGTAGAAGGAAGGGAGGGAGTTAGAAGAGCAAACAGAGAGTTAAAGAATTTGTATACAGAAATAAATACTGGGTGTTTAGTTTGAACCCCATTTTATGTGTAACTTTTTTGTTTCTAATGATACAAAAACGGTTAAGTTACAAAACAATTTTTTTGCCGTAGACTCAGAATCTCGTTTACCAGAAATCAGATTACCAGATAGACAGAAAATGTCGAGGATAGAAAAAGTGGTGGAAGATAGCCATGGCTAGTATAAACATAAAAAAGAGTACGGAATACATAATACTCTATACGAATGTTGTTTCTATAAAAAAAATGATTTCCATAATAATTCATCGATTGGATGAAGTGATAAAACTATATCCACTCACAAGTGCACTGCATGAGCAATTAAATCGAAGAAACTGATTGCGTTGCGGAAATAAAGTGCTTTCAAAACATCTGCGCCCGTTCAATTTGGCCAAAATAAATGTTATAAATGGAATTCTAGATAACTGTGTAACATTGTAACCCTAAACTGATTTAAACATTGCAAAAACAATGATCTTCGCAAGGAGGTTTGTAGTTTCTTTTTAATAGTCCAAGTAAATTGAAAGCCCGATTAACTATCTTAAAAATATATTGGGTGAAGCTTAAGATCAGAAAGATTAAATGATTAAAATACTTTACTTTGATTAAAGACTCGCTATTAATTTTGCATACATGCTTATATGATTATATTTCTACTGAAAGACATAATTAACTCAATTCAAAATTGTTAATAAAACTAAATGAAACCGCAATATCTCGACCTTAAAATTTGCAATTTCTTGTTGTTATTTGCACATTAAAATCTAATCTTTGAACTATAGAACGAGCTAATTTTTTATTATCACTGGTAATAAGTGCAAAACGGAAAATTGCAACCATTTATATAAAAGGTGGAAAGAACAAGATTCACTTTGAAGCGAAATAATTGGTGCTATGTGATCAGTAGAGAGCGGAATTTATGCAATTTGCATATCCCATATTTTTTATATGACAAGCAAATGCTTCAGTATATATGCGAATAACAACTTTTCAAATTCATTGACGTAGATTAGTTATTGCATATTTCGCATATTTTAGTAATTTTTTCATATTTCAGCGATTATTGCATATTTTTGCACACTAGAGCATATTCGTGCATTTTTTAGCAAATTTAGAACAAAAATAATTTTTTTCTTTGAACTTTATAAGTATTTCCCTGTAATACAGCAAAACTTTTACCAACGAACATTTTATTGGACACGTGTGTATTAGATGCGGAGACGGCTCTTCTGTCGCTGGACCGACAAAGAGCCTACTTCGCAAAGAAGCCGCCATCCTTCAGGTGGTGGGCTCTCGAAAATTCACTAAATAAAATTATCATATAATTTTCAACAACCCCCATACCGGCAACTGTCTGATTCCTAGGAAGTCTAAGTATTTACCAAAATGCTTCTTATTCAATGTATAACCAGACGTTGAAGTAGATTGGTGCAGTAGTGAAAAATGCCAAAAGTGAGTACAAGTTTAATTGTTTCGTGGATCAAAAATGTTCCTGAACTTATTCTAACGGATGAAAGAGTTTTCTGCAAAGCATGTGGGAAAACGGTAAGTTTTGTTTTGTGTATAATACACTAGTATTTAGAATTGTACAGCCATATACGATTTTCTTGTAAGTTCTTGGTGATATTTTTTTTCTTTACAGGTACCATGTGAACGCAATTTCAAGACACCCAACATGTTGCAACTGAAATGCATAAAAAAACTGTCGGAAACTTCAAGTTTCAAAGCTTAGCCAAGTGCCTTTGACACAATCTTTTGCCAGAACCTCAAAACAAAGTGAGCAACAAATATTTAACGCAGATTTGTGCAAAGCGATGGTTACTGCCAATATACCGCTCAAAAAGCTGCAAAATCCGTGTTTTTGGCAATTTTTAGAAAAGTACTGCCAAAAGAGTATTCCAGATGAAAGTTTATTCAGAAAATGTTACGTAACGTACGCATTAGGGAAATTGTTAAAAACGAGTATATATATTTTACCGTTGACGAAACGACAGATTCCTGTGGCCGCTATATAGCAAATTTATTAATTGGTCATCTAAATAATAAACAGCCTGGTAGATCGTATTTAATTGCTTGTAAACAATTATAAAAAACAAACCATCTCACAATATTAAGATTTGTTAATGAAAGTTTCATGAATTTTTTTCTTTCCGATGTTGTTCCCACCGGAAAAATTTTAGTCATGTTGTCCGATGCAGCGGCATATATGATTAAAGCGGGTCAACAGCTTAAACTTTTGTACCTTAATTTAATACATGTTACTTGTTTGGCTCATGGATTAAATAGGGTGGCGGAGGAAATTCCGCAGCAATTTCCAGCAGTAAATACATTAATCAATAACGTTAAGAAAATTGAGAGTTCAGATTTATAGAGAAAAGTTGCCAGATACTCCTTTACCACCTGAACCCGTCATTACCCGATGGGGTACTTGGTTAAATGCCGCAATATTTTATGTAAACCATTATCTAGAGATCAAAAACATTAAACGGGTACTCTAAAACTGTGGCACTGGAACACTGAAACAGTTCACTAAAACCCCTTTGGTTGGTAATCCACAAAACATTGTATCTTAACCGTTTTTGAAATACCTTGCATTTTTTAACTTATTGCTCCCATTTTAGGCGATCAACCATCAAAAATTACAAATTTAAAGCAATTACATATTTGTCCATCTAATATTCCTTCAAACGTTTAGGTTAGAGCTGTTTTGGTGGTTTATTATTTTTATAAATCTATTTGTAATAGTTATATAAAATTTTTCGCCTGCAGTATAAGCCAAAAACAATTATCAGTGTAAAAAGTACAACGCGAAATAGACAGAAATAATAAATATTCCCTTGAATCACGCTGTATGTTTCAAACTTATTTTAAATTATAGGTAAAAATCGCCTTTACATAATGGGTTTCTTGATTTTACCAAACAAATAATCCCCCTCTATGACATCGTCTTTAAATTATATAATCTATACTTACAGTATAGATGCCACCATTTGAACTAGCTGGTGATACGCAAGCACTCATAGCTGGACTCGCCAAACCGTGAGATTCTATACAATCCAACGTATCTAACGAATTATTTTCTTCAGCCAACGCGTCTAGATTAGTCCTATTAAAACTGGTTTCCCCGGCAGGACATGGAAGGTCAACACTAGCATTAGTGACAATCACATTATGTACGAAATCCTCCATTTCACCGATTATCGGTTCGAATTCCTCAGCAATAGGCTCCTCAACCTCGTTTCCTTGCGAGCCCACGTTTTCCAAGCTGTGAACTTCTCTAGACATATTCAGAATTTCAATATCTTTACTGGAATAAAGTGTATCGATACTGGAACATTGCGCTTTTGTCGAAGAAGTTGAATCTACTTTCTGTAAATCTTTCCTTTCCACATCGAAAGGTGTGTAGTAATGTATATGACCGTTGGATTTTTTTGTACCCTCTTCTTCAGGTTTGGAACCGTTTTCAACTTCTTGTAAAATTTCTACTTGTACGGATTCGCCTTCAGGTATCTCCTCTACAACCGCGTCATTCTGTCCACTGTTTTCTTCATCACTTTCGTATCGAATCGTGTTCTGTTTTGTTTTCTTTGGTCTTCTGTTATCTTTGTTTTGCTCTTCGTCAGAGTGATAATCGTAATCACTAACATCTTCAAAGACCTAAGAGGATAAACATATAAGTTATTTTTTGTTATGTAATTTTGCTATAAATTAACTAAATTAAAAAATAACGAAATGTGAACGCTAAAATGCATTAAAAGTATCATTATCTTTTCTCTAACTTAAAAAAATTGAAATGGTAGGACCATATGCAGAATTTTTTCATTAAATCCCAAATATTTCTTCGTGGTTTTCTTTTGGAAAGATCGCTACAACATCGATAAAATAATGGCGACTAGTTGATTCTACTTTACCACCTTCTTAACTTCGCAAGTCAAAATTTAATTACGCATCATTACGTTAGCAATCAGACCTACAAATTTTCTCAGCTACAACGCGATTCTAAGGATGAGTTCTTCAAATTTACTGACAAAAGCATTGCACCACTAATCGGAAAGAAAAATTGACCTACAAGAATGAAATTGTGGGTAAATATTTATTTACCAACGAACACTTTATGAAAAATTCAGAGCAAAAGATCGATAGACTATTTCTTTTTAAATTTAAAAATTTTAGTTTGCGTTTACAGAGAAATATTAGCAGTTCTGTCAGTATTTTTGCTTGCAATGCCAAGTTTTCCTTTTTACTCGTAACAACATGGAGTGTACGAAGAAGACAGTTCCTCTAAATATCTAAGCTAGAGGAAGCGTAGTGTCCGACGTGTGTGGGGTGTTTCTTTTCTGGATAATTCGCGTAAGTTGGGGTGAAGTCAAGACGGTATTTTAACAACTAAAACAAGTGCTAAAAAAATTAAATAATCTACGTTTCGCTTGCTCTGTAATTTTAATCATTACTTATTGGAAGAATCCTGTAGCTCAATCCTTTCTGAACGGTGCGATCTTTTTGCAAAAAATCTTGTATTTTTGTTGCTAGTAAATATGCTACATCAGACATGATGTATAATTAAGAACAAAATCCGTTATGGACACTTCTAAGAAACATTGAGTACAATTAATTCAAAAGGCATTCTGTAGACGTTAGCATAACTATTTGAATTGTTGTTTCGGCTAATTCCATCGAAAAAAAGCCACACCACATCACAGTAGCGTTACTGTGCAAATAAATTTAATTGACGTGTGTTGAGTTGATCAGCTGATATCATTGAAGACAAGTTGACGCATACTTGCCCAAATAATGATAGCAGTAGATACACCATCGAAACGTCGGATTATACCAATCCCACAAACGATAGAAATAATCCAAACAAGAACTCAAATAGCCACCGTCAAAAATATCACATCATGACAGCATACATAACTCTTGGAATGAGTTATATTATTCTCAAAATTGTGTGCGGTTTTTGAGATTTATACAATTCATGGTGGTAAATGCCTATCTTTATTACCTTGCAAATCACTTCAATTTTTTGTAATACACTTCTCAAACCAATTCTAATTTTAAAGCGATTGTAATAGTTTCTTGGTGAATTAAGGTATACTAGAGAATGGTACAAATACATATACAGTAAAACTGTTTTAAGACAACCAGAATTTATGACTTTAGTGGAGAACCACGAAGAACCAGACTTACAATTAGTAAATTTCTATTCAAAATAAATAAAACAAAGATATCCAAGAGGTAAAATAAATATACGAAACGTGAACGTACATCGTTGCTTAGATCTCGTTGTATCTGACTAGGGGCCTGATCACCGCTTATACTTTCACTACTAAGTTTTGCTATAGCTGTCGCCTGATTTTCCTTATCTTTTTGCCGTACTATAGCTTCCACAGCTAACCATTCTGACATTGTATTTTCGTACCTACATAAAGCAAAAGATTAGTTTGGATACTAACTTTATGATCATTTTATGATCTCACGCTTGTCTTGTTTCCTCGCCGAGTTGTATTCTCTCCTGCTCCGTACTTCCGAATTTGTAGTGACCTAGAAGGTATGGCCATACATCCTTCCTGAGATCGTGAGCTATACCTCCGAAGTAAGTTAGTCTATATAATTCTGCGCTATCTTTAACTACACCATCTATGCACAGTTCCACCCATTTTTCAAAGGTTAATCCTGCAATAGCCAACAATAAGTAATAAGATAAAAGGAATAAAGTTCAAAAGGTTTGTTTCCAAAATTGTTTTCCTAACCTCGTAAATGTAATTTCAAAATACATATTAAAATATTTTGATTGACGCGATATCTACATTGAATTCTTAAATGTTAACGACCATTTCAACAAGTTTGTATGATATAAAAAGAAAAAAATATAGTGTCCTTGATTTGAGTTTCAGGTTTGCCACAGTGTAAGGAAAATAACTAGGCCCAGAAATTTCTTCCAACAAAATTATACCGAAAGCCTTTTGAGACTTTTCTAAGGACTAATTTAAAAGAAGAGTTTAACTATCTCTGAGGGAAAAAAAATGAAGAAATGTACAAGTCCAAAAGACTGGAATTGGTTGATATTATTTTTTGTATAGATTTTCTCCCTTCTATAAACGTAGTCGAAAACTAGGTAAGACAACGCGACTTATGACTAATAATTTAAACCATACATTCCATTTTTACAGAAACGACTGTTAAACAACAACTGAGCGTTCAACGTTGCTGAAATTTTCAAAAGTATCCTTCAAGGCATGCGCAAGTATATTACTAGAATAACGCCATCTTCATGTTGAGGCTTGAAACTTTTCAGACTACCCACGTATACAAACCAACATGACAACACTGTTCGTTTGGCCATCGTTTACGCCATATGCACCGAATCCACTCTTTCCATGATTCGTTGCTTGGAAAGCGCTCAATGCAGATAATGTAAATTGGAATCGTAAATGAACTATTTTTTCATTTAGCTTTCTCTTTTTCCCTCCTTCCTAATTGAATTTTAATGAGACACTTTTTGTTAAAATAGTGCTGACTTTCTTAGCGCAATTGTTGGTTGTGGTTTTAGTTTTTCAAAAAATAAAGAGGAACATTTTTTGCCTACAGAAAATTTAAACGCAAGGAACTATAACTTTTCAAGTGCTATTTTCTACAGATTAATTTTACTAAATGATCATTAAAATTCAATAAATACATTCTACAAAGATTGGAGTCCATAAAAGTGGTCTATTACTCACAAAGTTTGTTTAGTAATATCTATCAGCGCTACCCGTTTTCATCCTCAGGCAACAAACTTAAAACTAAATTTAAAAAGAGCAAGAATAATGTGAAAATTCAAGAATGCAGGTTGACATAATTCTTGCTGTTTTTAAATTTAAAGTTTGTTGCCTGAGAATGTGCTTGTCTCGAAACCGGTAGCGCTGATATTTATTATTAAACAAACTTTGTGAGTAATAGACCACTTTTCTTGACCTAATTAACTCACAACAAGTCGCAATTGATCAATTCTACAAAGATATAGTTCCCAAACTGAGGAATAAACTCAAAGAAATTAACAAACATAACACTGAGGAACAATTTGTAACACAATTTCTGTTGAGTTTGGTTTTTGAGCTGTTTTATAGTTAATTAGGCATGCTGGTTTCAAAACTGTAGTTAGTTTTCTTCTACCACGTCAAGTTTTATCTCTACACCTTATGAAAATGTGACCACTCTCCGCGAAATCGAGCATGGATCATAGGGAGCACTATTGCTCTCCTATTGGCTGACACAAACCTTCTCCGATGGGCGCTGGGTGAATAACGCATAGGAGAAAAACGAGAGGTTTATACTTGTCTGGACTTGTTCAGTTACGCCTGAGATACTGTAGTGAGACGTAGTGTGTCCCTCTGAAACCAGCCCATTCCGACGTGGAGTCTGAGCTCTTGTTTATATACAAGGTTAGCGGTGTTTAGTGTTTATCTATTCATGAACTGAAACTTTTCCTTATGTCTACCTCTGCTGGTTCACGTCGTAAGTGCTTAAACAGCCCCGATTCGTTTTGTTACATATGCGGCAGTTTTAGCATTCCCAGTCAAAGGACAAACATCGGTACTTTTGTCAGGCAAGTCTATTTTGCCTATTTTAAAGTGAAAATTGGTGATCGAGATAAATCATGGGCCCCTCACAAAGTGTGTAAGCAGTGTGTTAAGGGTTTACGGATGTGGACCAAGCGAACACGTGATAAACTTCCATTTGGTATATCTATGATTTGGCGAGAGCCCAGAGATCATTCAAGTGATTGTTACTTTTGTATAGTGAAAACGTTAGGATATAACAATGAAAAAAAAATGTAAAATAGAGTATCTTAGTTTACCATCAGCTATACGCCCAGTGCCTCATTCAGCCGAAATCCCAGTGCCAGTTTTCAATGAATTACCCGCTTTGGAAATACGGGAATACGAGTCTGGTGAAGATCAAAGTGACCCCAACGATGAAGATTTTGAAATTAAAGATGATTCCGTTCGTAATGGATTTGACCAGCATGAGTTTAGTAGAGATTTGGGACTATCCAAAAAAGCTTCAGAGCTCTTAGCATCAAGACTGAATGAGAAAAACATGCTTGAAAAGGTAGCTAAGGTATCCTATTTTCGATCAAGAGAAAGTGCGTTTCTACAATACTTTCGAAGTGATGGATGGATTTGTGTATTGCCATAACGTATATGGTTTAATGGAAGATTTGGGAATTTTAGCCTATAACGCAACTAAATGGCGACTGTTTATCGATAGCTCAAAGCGGAGCATGAAGTGTGTTCTCCTCCACAATGGAAATTTATTTAGTTCAATCCCGATAGGCCATTCAGTTCGTTTGAGTGAAGAATATGAAGACATAAAGAGAGTCATTGATTTGTTGCAATACCACATGCACAAATGGATCATTTGTGTTGACCTTAAAATGGTTAGCTTCCTTCTTGCCCAGCAACGCGGATATACCAAGTATCCCTGCTTTTTGTGTATGTGGGACAGCAGAGCTCGTGAGAAGCATTGGGTGCAGTGGAATTGGCTGTCACGATCTGACCTGAAACCTGGTGATCCAAACATTGTACATCAGCCACTTGTCGATAGAAAGAACATTATATTTCCACCTCTGCATATAAAATTGGGTCTCGTGAAGCAATTCGTTAAAGTTTTGCCAATTGAAGGAGACTGTTTCAAGTATCTCATTTCGACATTTGAAAAGATAAAGGCCGGTGTTTTTGATGCTCTACAGATCCGTCAGCTTGTTAAAGATGAACATTTCATCAGAACAATGTCAGAAATTGAAAAGAATGCTTGGTTGGCATTCAAAAACATTGTTAAAGACTATCTTGGAAACACACGAGCACAGAATTACGCCAAAATTGTCCAGCAATTCTTGGAAAGCTTCAAACTGGTTGCAACATGAGCACCAAATTGCATTTTTTACATAGCCATCTTGCTAACTTCCCGGAAAATCTTGGTGCAGTCAATGATGAGCAGGGTGAGCGATTTCACCAGGATTTGAAGGTCATGGAGGCACGGTATCAACGTAGATGGGATGTACATATGATGGCTAGCTATTATTGGAACATCAAGCGAGAATGTCCACAGATTAAACATTCCAGAAAAAGCTATAAGCGAACATTTTTGCCTTAATATGTAATTACCGTTCGATAAAAAAACAACTATTTGTATGAACACAATTTAACTTGCAGTAACTATTATAGCCTTTGTATGAATAAAATTATTCTTTATAAACAGTATATTTGGTATGTTTTTACTTTATTTTCCTTTATATGCACAATTTGTATGACTTTTGAGGGTATCCTGTAGCTTAAAAAGTCGACGTGAATGACAAAAACTGCGGTTATTCTTGGATCCAGAGACCAAAAGTTAGTTGAAAACAAGTCACAGATTTAAGACAACGAAATTGCTATTCCCCAGTGTAATCAATGAAGTGATTTGTAGACGTTTGTGGGAAATTGTAGGTATTAATAATCAGTTCTCCATTTGTATCCTCTACACTGCAATATCTTAGCAGTATCATCGCTATGGTAAGGTTGGTAGCAATGACGCTAATTAACTGAACATGACTTTCTAGTTTAAAATTTATTCATGCCAAGATTCTTCATTATACTTCCTAATCAGAGTTCGATATTTACGACTACACATTAACTAATATCAATTATGGCTATTTTTTATGTATACCGTTTGGAAAAACGTGCTTATATCCTTGAAGAAAAAATCAAAAAATAACATTTCATGCTTGCTTATGTTTCTCACAGAACGCGACAACTATAACTCACCCTCGGATGCTCCGTCACCATTAATAATCTTGGGTGTTACCAACCCGCTTAAATGTCTTCTAACCGTCGATAAATGTCTACAATAAGCTAACCAACCGTAGAAGGCTCTAGAGATGATTTGTCGCTTCATCGAATCACAAACCGCTTTTATGCAAACACTAGGAGGACTATCAGGTACGGTGTGTTCTATACTAAAACTTTTCGTGGAACTCTCTGAACTGGTACTCGAGCTCGCGAGTTGTACCCGCGTCTTTCTCGGCAATTGTGCGTTGGTATCCATAAGCTGATTTGGCTGTACTAAAAAAAAATTACCACTGCATAAATTTCTGCATTCTTAAAGTGTTAACACTTACTACAGACTCCTCGATGGGCACTATTGTCTATTATTCTAAAGACGAAATCTTTGGTTTCTCCTATCGTTGCGAAAGGTCGTCTCCGTTTACCCGTGGGATTCATAGCACCTGGTCTTTGAGACCACAAAGGCGGATCTAATCTACCTCTAGGTAGAAGACCAGTCTCTATGCAAGATAAGAAGGTCAACATATGTCCTCCTACAACGTTAACTGTTATTGATTGATAAATTTAGGGAACCTTCTAACCTTTTGGGAAATGTATAGGTGGCCTTTGAACGCCGTCTTGACCAACCAAGATTATGGTACCTCCCGATTCGCATTCCTGGTGACAATGGACGTAAACTATCTCATCCAGCCGTACTTGAAGGGCATAGTTCCAGAAGACGCTGTTAAGAAAGCTATTTTCTGGTAATTATATTTTTGAAGTACAAAGAGAAAGAGTAAGTATAGTTACCTTATGCCTAAAAGCTATTTACAAATATGCATATTGTATAAAAGATGTGTTCAAAAACTATCACATTTGTATGTTTTTGCAATTATAAATATTAGCAGTAGAACGATAAGTATATGATTCTGTGAGTGAATTGGTACAAACCTAGGTTGGTCAGTATGTTATCTAAATGTTGCTGGTATGTGATCTCGAGTTAAATGAATTTAACAACACGTTTAGTCGTGGAAGAACTTTTGAGAATGGAATAATATTTATTGGGTAGATTAACTCGTGATATTACTTTTGATAAATTTAAATTAGGCCAAAATAAATCAAAATAAAGAGGCAAGGGGTTAATTTTCTTACTGTATACGTATTTTTTTGTGATCTATCAAATACAATACCCATAACAGTGCTCAGCAACATGACATGATTACTTTAGCATGATTTTAGCACTAGGTTCAATGAAATTACATCAAATTTAAATGAAACCCAAGATATAATAGTTTAACAATAAAAATTAGTGTTATAAATAGCGGCCGTTCAAACATAACTCTTATGAGCTGACCATCATACCGTATAGGTAATCCAGAAGAAAAACACCTTCAAAGAGCTTAAAAAATTGTCGTCATGATCTTGACCCATAATTTTCGTAGAAGCAATAAGCTCTAGTATGCCACCATTCTCTATTTAGAACTCTTGATGCTAGATCAATGTAATGAATCTAGACTAAGGCTAACATCATCAAAAATCTTTCCAAAAACTTTATTTTTGTTAATTATTCCATTTATTAACATTTTCGGTACCCAAAGAGGGGAATTCATTAAGGCTCAACTCATGGTGAACATTTTTCTAACACTATCTACTAAAGATCTAGATGTTTTTGTTACAAATTTTGCTGTAATCTTTCGACTGTTCACGAAGCAAATAAATGCAATATTTTTTTGATGACGACTGAATGTTTCTCCGAATTTAAAATCTAAACCAGTTTTGAAGTACCTACTTGACATGAAAAAGTGGAATTAATACAGCGGTCATATTATTGTAGCGATTTTCGTCTTGTCTATTTCTGAATAAACACATACTCCATCACTGAATACAATCAATCAACATTCAACGAAACAAGGCAGACACTTGAAACTTTGAGTGCGCTATCAACAAAGGAATTAAAACACATATTGACAAAGCCGCAGTTATATCTGGATGTATTAGAGATGGGGAATAACAAATATTATCAGCATGTGAAGAAACAGCAAAGTGAAAATCTATAAAAGATGTGACAACTCAAGAACAATAGCTTCTGAATTCAATTACAAAATTTGTTGACTATCAAGTCTTGCTTGGTAATGATTTACTTGACATTTCCAACTACTCAATCGAAAAAATAATGTTATTTTGCATTATCGAATTTACTCGTTCGTTGAAGAAAGAATTTGCTAAAAAAATGGCGTACTTGAAAATTTTAAGACTATAATTGATCATAACCACATACCGTATTTAATATATTTCGACAATCACAAAATCAAATGAAATTTTAACATTGAAGATCTTATAATATAATGCAAAATACTATATAAAACATTTGCATTAAAAAATAGGTTTTGGGCGTTGATTGTTTTGTAATTTTTCAGTATCTTCCTTAAGTTATATGTAAACAAACTTTAAAGACTAACTCATAATTTTTTTATCAATCTTTTCAAGAAAAAAAGTAGAAACGGAGACTACAGCAATTTTCAATAAATATTTCCACAATGAACAACCTGGGCTGCTTCAATGTTGTTAATACTACTTACGATCTCTATCAACAAATAATCAAAACTTCATCCATGTTAGTTTTTGATCACGAAACTATAAGAATACTGTTCGTGTTTAGCAGAGATACTAACCTTTTATCCGTTACATCATCGGTGAAACCATTCATCAACTGATTTGGCGTCCATTTTATCGTTAAACCGTTTGCAGATTGGTGCAAACTTAAATAACCTGGCATAGGTTCAGTTACGTCAGCATTCGAAGGCAATACTAAAACGTTGTTCTTTCCAAAGAGTAAAGTTGCCCTAGAATTTTGATGCAGACTTTCCACATAGTCTTTGGCGAAGGTTTGAGATGCCGATCTGGTATTTGCCGAATCTTCTGAGCTGGTATTCAGTGATCTCTTGAAGTTTAGCATTGGTCGTCTAACCGAAGGAGGTGTAGAACGTGAACTGGATATTCTATGTCTTTGTACCTATTATACAAGCCAATCAAAAAAAAAGGACCAAAAATAATAAGAATTTCATCTTACTAATTCATCAGCTGGAGGATCGGTCCAAAAGTGATCCGGTGTTTTCGTCCTGGAATAATCTAAAGCGCAAGGACCCACTAGTAAAGAACTCAAAATGTTTCCATAATCCGGATCAGCGACCAGCGAATCCTTCTCGTAGTAACGACCAGCGTTTGAGACTAGATAATCGATAATTTTGGCGAGGTGCTTCTCGAATAACGCCAGCCTTATCCACAGATATTTCGGTAGTGGGTTGCCCGGTACAGACGCGTTTTTCTTGAGCGTAGGTTTTGTAACGCTATCGCTACTACTGGAAGACCTTCTATTAGGATCTACGTTCTCGATTTCTTGCACCTTTTTCGATATCGCCGCCGCCTCGGAAGAGTGCTTAGCTATTTTGTGCAAGAGTGCAGTCGTAGAAGATGTCTTAAACAAACCTAAAGCTCTTCTTTTTAAACCTGGAGATTAAAAAAGCAGTAAAGAGCGAATGATTGGACGTGAAAAGAGGATGCGAGAAAGGTCTTCTTTATTTAGACGTAATTAGTAGAAATTAGTAGTAAATATCAGAATAATTTCTACATTGTACTTTTAATCAAGAGCTTCAAATTTTCCTTTTTTAACGAGATTTTTTTATTGCTTACGCTAATACGCCTTTGATCGAGCCTACAAATTAAACTTGCTCTTGTCGAAAGTAGGTATAGGGGCATCTGACTGTGGAAAAAAAAACCGGAAGTAGACAGCGAATTCCAGCACGCGCTCCCGTTTCTCCAACGTTTCCTTCATTTTGGCTTGTCTTCTGACTAATTACTTTAATGGGACGGTAGTCCGTTTTTATATCCGTTGTAAAGGCTTCTAAACAGCTACTGAACGGCTTCTGAACGGCTACCCGTTCACAGCGGCCGTTGTGGACAGGTATCTGTTGCAAAGGGCTGTTGTGAACGGGTTCTGAACGGCTTTCGAACGGCTCCTGAACGGCTTTTGAACGGCTATCCGTTGTTATGGAAGAGCTACCAGTAGGTAGGCTATCTATGTTTTGGGTCACTCGTCCTCCAGGTCCCCTATCGCGGTTGAAGGGCCCGTCGGGGATGGCGTCCACAGATTGATTCGCGGTATAATGGGATCAGTTCAAGCTCACTCGTCCCCCAGGTCCCCTGTCGCCCGTCGGGGATGGCGCCCATGGATTGATTCGCGGCTTAATTTACGGATTGATTCGCGGTATAATGGGGTCAGTTCAAGCTCACTCGTCCCCAAGGTCCCCTGTCGCCCGTCGGGGATGGCGGTTTGATCCACGGATTGATTCGCGGCTTAATTCGCGGTATAATAGTGTCAGTTCAAGCTCACTCGTCCTCCAGGTCCCCTAGGAAGATGACTTCCGCGGGTTAATTCGCAGATCCATTCGCGGTATAATGGGGCCAGTTCAAGCTCACTCGTCCCCCAGGTCCCCGAACCTTCACCTACTGATAGCTCTTCCACAACAACAGATAGCCATTCAAAAGCCGTTCAGGAGCCGTTCGAAAGTCGTTCAGAACCCGTTCGCAACAGCCCTTTGCAACAGATACCTGTTCACAACGGCCGTTGTGAACGGGTAGCCGTTCAGTAGCTGTTCAGACGGACTACCGTCCCATTAAAGTAATAAGTCAGAAGACAAGCAAAGATGAACGAAAAATTGGAGAAACAGGGGCGCGGGCTGGTATTCGCTGCCTACTTCTACATACTACTTATTTTATACATGATCACAAAGAAACGTAATAATGTTGTCTTTCAATTGCTCATGCCGATTGAAACAACCTATGTCTTTAATATTATTTTTTTTAATTTTATAGTAGCTTACATCCGTTTCCCGAGAAGCTTTTTTTATAGTTTCCGCATTTTCTAAAACTGAAAAAATAATAAGTTATCTGTCAGTAATTTTAAGCAGAATTTATGCTTATCTTCTAAATGGAACAGTATTAACAAATAAATGACTCTAAGCAACTACATAATTGAAATTAATTTTTTCGTACCTGTCTCTTTCACCGACACTTAACTTGAGCATGGCTACCTGTTTTTCCATTGAAGAGGCAATTTTTGCACAAGTAAAGTTCAATGTCTCAAGACTTGTATTAAATCCGTGTAAATAACATTATATTCGCAATCAGAAAACTGGGACCTACTCGAAAGTGTCGTAAAATATACCCATTGCATCGAAAAAATATGTACTTGTATCGTAAAACCTCTACACGCCACTGGATTTTTGAATATTGTGTTTGGAACTTTTTTATGTAGGTAATAATAAAGTAATAAATAGTGGAGTTTAAACATAATGAATAACACCGATTTTCCTATTTTTTTTTTCTTTCGTCCTATTAGTTTAAAATATTATTTTCTTCTATTTAATATATCTTGGCTTCCGTCGGTGAATTATGAAAAATCTATAATTTTCATTGGAATTTCCGACGTAATTAATCACTGAAAAAATCTCGTCCACGGTAAGGAATCGAATCTCACGTCTCCCGCTGGCCGGGTGGGCGTGCAAACCACTACACCACGGGGACCTTATGTGAGGAACGTTCACTCCTTAATACGTAGTTGTTATTTGACTCTTGGTGTAGCGGTTAACACGCCCGTCTGGCAAGGGAGATGTGAGGTTCAATTCCTTACCGTGGACGAGATTTTTTTAATAATTAATTAAGTCGAAAATTCCAAGGAAAATTATAGATTTTCATTATTTTCTTCTCTTTTTCTATTAAGTATTTGATTAGATTTGAATCTACTTTCAATTTAAGTACATGGTACGTGATTTCAACCTACCACTGTTTATAATCTAGCAATGGCGTTCGAGATCATGAAATCTGGTACTTCAAGATCAACGCGGGGCTGATAGAAAATGTTGTATATCTGTATTCAATCTGCAGACATTAGCAATCCAATTAAATTTATATAAATATTAAAACTTCTCCTGGCATTCAAGGCATTGCAAGTCTCTCCTGTCAAAATCTTACAAACATTTTAGAATTGTATTTCTTATAAACTAATATTTGTAATGCAAATTAAAATTACTGTTGAATACAACAAGAACGCCGAAACAGGTCAAGTTTGTTTTCATACTTGTCACTAATTTAACTTCCCAACATCACCACCTCGATAAAAATACCAAGGTCCTTCGTTTATCTGACGATAGGGAATAAGAATCAACATTTAAAGGTACTATCATTCATGTTTTGAGTAATATTTGCACCTGAACAGTACACTACGGCTAAACGAAGAAAGTTTATTTAACATTTAACCCCAAAAAATGGAAAGAAGTACGAACAGAAATTCATATAAATTCAACATTACAATTACATTAAATACAAGGTATTAGGTATTACCATTAATCTTCGTGTTCTTAAAGTTGCATAACATCTTATCACAAAGATTTCGAGTGAAACAGAATATATTGAGAGAGTGCATCATTAGAAAATCACAAGTATTTTCTTTAAAAGTAAATACCTAACATTGTAAAATATTATTATTGCAATTTAAAATTTAATTCGAAATTTAAAAAGTGCCTGCTCTAATCATAATGGTGTTTGTAAATATAAATTGCATTTTATATAAATGCAACACTGTAAAAAACACCTGTAGAACCATTCAACTACTTATCTATTGTATACAACTACAGTTCTGAGTATGCAGAGATAGCGAACGAATGAGGTTCTTTAACAGTCCTTGTTTAGTTTTGCGTAGTCGTATCTCTGTATATGTTTTACATTATATCGCGCTGTGGCTTAGGAGGTTTGTTTAAATTTTTTTTATAATGACCTATTTATTTTGGATTTCTTTGTTCTCTGGTCCATTCTATATTATAATATATAATTATTTCCGTCAATTACGTAAGAAACGCTAATAAATGGAGTAACTTTCTATTATGTTCCCTGTATATAATTGTCAGGGCTAGAGGTGTACACTTTTTTATAGGGCCAGCCCGACCCGATACTTTATTAGCCCAGCCCGGCCCGGCCCGACACCTTTATCAACTTGGCATGTTCGGGCCGTCACGCTTGCTAGCCCGGGCCGGCCACCAGCAGTTGCCGGCCCATAATGTCAAGAAGATGGTCAAATCCGTTCGATTCCAGTTCGCAGGATGCAAAAAAATCATTTATGTTGGAATATTTTCAGTATTAAAAAATATGTGATAATATCAATTACGATTTACTTATTTAATTCGAACAAGTAACATGGATATACTAAAACACGAAAAGATTGTCTCCGTCTTTATAACAACACTGTTTCGGTTTTATGAATTAAATTTTTTCGTATGAAATTATGGATAATGAATAAAATTTGTTAAAAATGTGGTACGGGATGGCAGTTGCATAGCGGTAGCGACGTGGGTAGGGGTAATTTTCAACTCGTAGTCGATCTCGACAGTACCGCGAGAGAGTTCAAAGCAACAGTACGTTGCACGCTGCACGCCAAATAAATACGCGGAGATGGGGCGCCCAAAGGGTGTAACGTTCCCTTCGAATGTGAATAAATATCTCAAGCATTTCCCTGGATTAGAATATAGAAGTCCGCATATTTATTGCACAATATGCAATAGTGATTGCTAAGTCGCGATAGGTTTGAATGTAGAAAACGTTGTAAAAGTAAACGTCATGTATTGAATTTAAGAAACAGTATTCCATACTGGCAATTTTTATATGATTTTATTTTTATGTTAAGTGTGTGCAACATCCCACAACATCTAGTATCTAATGAACTCTTTCGTCTTTTTTGGGCTAAGTACGTTCCTCAGGGAAGCTGCCAGCATCTATGCAATTACGATACAATTTGCCACGTGTGCAAGGTACAGTAAAGGAATGTACAAAAGACGAGTTGAGAAATAAGAAAATCTGCCTATGTGTGGATGAAACAACTAATACTCAGAAACGCAGCGTCATTCATGTTATAGCGCGTCCTTTAAAACGTGATGGTCCACCAGCTTCATTGTTGTTATCCAGTAAAAGGAGTCAGAAAACTAATGCAGAAACCGTTGTCAAGATAATAAATGGTTCGTTGAGAGAATTTTGTATTACAGGAACCCAAGTCACAATGTTCGTTACTGACGAAGCCGCAACAATGCTGAGAGTTGGTAGGATGTTGAAAATATGCTTTCCTACTCTTCTTCACATAACATGCCTCATACACGCATGTCACCTCGCAGCAGAAACCATTCGAAAGAACTATCCGATGGTGGATAAGTTAATAGCATCTACCAAAAAAGTGTTGATCAAATCTTCCAAACACATTCGTGCATTCAAACAATTGTGTCATTTTGAAACTTGATTCAAATGATTCTGCAGCAGTTCGAGATAGTCAGCAACTTTTTTCAAATTCGGACGTTCAACAACAAATAGATGAAATTCCCATGAACTATTCTGAAGTTGCACAAGCTATTGAGCAATTAGAAAACAGTCACTTATCTGCACGAGACGCATTAAATTGCATAAACAATTTACAAGTCGCTTTAGAAAACTTGACGAACACTATAGGAGTCGATGTTGCTCAAAAAATTGGTGCAATTTTAACGAAAAATCCCGATTTACAAAAGGTTCGATCTATAACTGAAAATCAAGAGTGCCCAGATGAGGAAAAGGAATATCTGACATTTGCAAATCTTACTTCACTGGATGTCGAACGATCATTTTCGAAGTATACGACAGCATATTCACAATACCGTCGACGGCTGAATGAATCGACAATGGAAGCGTTGCTGATGTTGCAATTCTACGCAGCTTACCAGGGCGATCGCCAATTGCCACAGTAGACATCAAGACGACAGGAAAAGGTAACAATATTATTTTTCACTAATATTGTATCTTACGTACCTACTTTTATGCGGTGCGCCACTGCCGGTACCACCTTTTTAACAAACTCTAATAATGAATTTTTGATGCTTTTCAAAGCAGTGTTTTTATTACAAAATTTGAGAACATTACAATAATAGGTTTGTTTCTGCAGCCGATTTGTGATAGTTTGATCAGGTTTGATGAGGTTAATTTGGATTAATCTACGCATGCTCGAACTAAAACTGGTTTGTAACCGATTTAACAATTTAATTGCACGAACGCTTGCGCCATATTTATAACCGGTTCTGTTATTTTCATGTTGTCTGTTTACATTTATCAGGTGGTTTATACAAGTGTATCTAATAGACTTAAGAGAGAAAACATATAAATATGCAGATGAAAACAGATTTATCTTACATTCGAATACTACAAAAGGTAAGTGAAAGCAGAAATACATGCAAAATGTTTATACAAAATTACAAATATATTATAACTTTAAAGGAACTGTTAATTCATAACAAAACCACAGACATAAATGAAACACGTGTGAAGTGTAAACATATACAAAAAAACCTGTAATACAACTTGTCATTTCACAATATAACAATGCGCATGCGTCTGATAAATTATTGTACGATAACCCTCAAACCGGAGCACTAGCAAATGGTTAGAAATTAATTTGGAGACTACACGAACACTGTTTTTGTAATGCGCGTGTCCCTAACGATTTCAACTGATTTGAAATCGTTGCAGAAACAAACCTATTATTCCGTTGCCTTTTACGACTGGTATCAGTGCTGGTGCAATCATCTTCTGCAACTGCACAACTTTACAGAATCGTTTGTTACAATAAATATTACGCTACTCTTAACTTTAAAATATTCTGAAGCACCCTATATACTTATGGAACTATGCAAAAAAGAATGGTATAATAGAAATGCATTTGCATACCAAATATATTTGAAGAATTTTGAGAAAATTAATTTTATTAAAATAGGATTATATCCGATACAATTTGAAATCAACATGTTAGCTCTTTTAACTAAATGACTCATTTATTTTTTACATATTAATTTATATTTTCAAATTTTGCAATTTCATGAAAGAAAACCGGCTTTTAGATAGGGGGATAATTGTTATAGAAAGATTTTCGTATAATATTTTCTAAAATGTCCATCATAACATTCAAGTGGTTTCTTCACTCGATGTAGTTTTAGGAGTCCGTTCCTTAATACTCCCATTCTCTTCAAATCTTCGATACTGATGGAGGCATAGGATAAGCAGCATTAAAAAGATAAGCACAGCTCAAATTTTCAAGTTCGAAAAGTTAAGCCTTTTCAGTGTCTGTCTAAAGCAAGTAACATGACGTTAATGCAAAATTAATACCAAAATATTGAGATAGTTGTTTAGAGAATTGAACTCACGCAATATTATAATAAAAATTATTCTTAATGTAGGACGCACACAAAATTTCGTTCACAAATACCGAATAGTTTTCGAAATATTAAAATCGGTCACCGCCATCAATGAGAAGTGCTCCACACGGTATTCGGAAAATAGAGAAGAATGTATAGGATATTAAAGTTGAATAGTGTTTAATATTTTCTTTTCGAAAATAAATCTGTTACATGTTCATGTCATACTTTGGATGAATTAACCCCCATGAATCTATCACATTTTCCGATTTCTCTAATTGCTCACGCTGAAAGACCATTAAAAGGGTAAAAGAAGAGGCTTTTCATTGAAATGTACATGACTATAAAGAAAAACACTGTCATCTTTCGAAACGACAGTAGCACCATAGTAATGAATACTCTGCATGTGTACAGGTAAATTGTATTTTAAATTTCTAATATATTAATCAAAATTGTCCGCAGGACAAGTACGATATAAAAACTATGAAACGTTTCACCCTAGCGACCTTTTCTTTCTATTGATCTTTTTAGATGAAGCCAAAGTGTATTGCATCTATGTTGAAAATGAAGAATTACAACCATCTTCTTTTATCAAGTCAATTACCGAGTAAATGTTTGCCTTGTTTGCAATCTGAATTCAGACTACCTAAAAGTCGTCCTTAAATAGCTTTCTAATGAGATTTTTCGGCAATACTTTTGGAAAATATACTTTGAGAAGTGATCAAAAAACCAAGAATTAGTTAGGTTAAACGGGAAAGTTTTGATATTCTTGAAACGTTTCTTTAAATATTATAGGTGTCACAGGATGAACTTACGTTAGCCGTATATAAGAAACTAACCAGGTTCCGGTTTCACCGGAAGTAACGCAAACTTTATTTTCTTAAATGGATTATCCTAATTTTCATAAAACAGTTGAATTTAGTTATTAATTTGATGTAAAACTGACCCATTTCGATACATCTAAACATTACCGTTTTAAAGCTAACTTGATTTTTATGAAGATTTCATCAAAAGTATCGTAGTATCTTATCGCTTATTTATTCGGTATGCAAAAGTGTTGATGAATGCTTGTTGCGAGTTACTGAAGTATAAATATGGGATATTGAAAGGTATTTTCACTTTTGTACAAATATTATACAGGAAATTTTTATCGATTAAATATATTAAACTTCAAACATTAAATAGAACAGCCTGTATATTTCAATTGTAGATGATGGAATATTAAATCTTTCATCAAATATCACATTTTCTTGTACCTAAAATGAATGCTTGGAGAAAATTAAGTTACTTCCGGTAATCACTCGCTCATTTTCTGTTATTTATTTTGAAAAAATTAGAAAGTTTTATGTCAAAAATTTCCACAATCTTGTCCTGCACGTCTCGACACAAACATTGTTAGAAGATATGTTATATTTATATATAACATATCTTCATAATAGTGATTTTTTTCCGTGTATGACAACCAAAATGAATTACCAGTATTATAGGATAAAGCACTGCACGGGCTAGGAAAAGCCCGGCCAGCTGGGCCCGCCTGGGCCCGCGGGACTCGTCTCCTCATTGGGGGCCGGGCCGGGCCTGAATTTGTACGGGCCTGACGGGCCGAGAATGTTTTATTAAATACATCGAATGGATATAACGTATGCAGTAAATGCTGTTTAGTTTTTACGTTATCGTTTGTAATAACAATTTTAACGTATGCAATGTTATGTTACGTTTTCTTTTGGTTAAAAGAAATGTAAAAATGTTTAGAAATAGACAGTTTATTTTAGACGGGCCAAACGGGCCTAAATTTTCTAACGGGCGAGCTGGGCGGGCCCTATGCCGAGATAATGAACGCAACGGGCGGGCCCACTCCATACTGTAACGGCCCACGGGCGGGCAGGGCCGTGAAAAATAGGCCCGTGCAGTGCTCTATTATGGGAGATAGAAAAGTTGCGTACTATTTTCGGGGTAATTTTCAGCCGCAAAGATAAAACTATCCGCATCACAGGAGGTAGAACAGTTGCCTATTTGCGGGGTAATAGTATATCGAACACCAAGGTATAAGTACAGTCCACACCACACAAAATATTCAATTATTTCAAATACCTTAGAGTTTGCTGTATTTTGAGATAATTAAACTAAATCAACAAAATTACTTGTTCCAGACATGATATTTATTTACCCGTATTCAAACGTAGATTTTAGTTGGAGTTACTTTACACCTATTAGATCTTTCAGTGCAGATACCTATAATTGCTGTTCCTGATGAGGAGACACTCCTTAGAATAATAACAATAATATGTTTTATTAAGCAGAAAAGAAAAAAAATATCATATAGGAGTATACATAAAACGCTAAATATTACCACATTAACTCTGCTTAAAGGGATCAGAATCATCTTAGCGATGCTCTTCCTTCTGATCCGTCAACTGTAGAAAAATATAGACGTAAGTGCAGAACATACATCATTATATTACATAAGTTCATCAGTATAAATAGGCAGTAATACAAAAATCATGTCATGTCTGCAACAACGCAATCTGATAAAGTATAACCCCGGTCAATATAGAGACCTCAAAACATATCATAGTCCTACACTACAAAAAAGTATATGTCGAGGCTGAGCAACACCGAGAGATTACGCACCCCCAATAATCATCCGGGAAAGAAAAAAGCAAAATAACGCACGTCTAGTGAGAATAAAATCATTGCTGACCAAGAACTAAATATTCCTTGTACTTACGCTTAAATCCTGCAACGGACAAGGATTTGAAGTTCGGAGGGATAGAATTGTAAAGAATAGCAATGTTATAGGAAAAAGATCGCGTGAAAAGAGCAGTATTATATAAAGGAGGGATAAGCGTACCCTTGTATCTAACGTTAATATTATGAACGTCAGTTCTAAAGGTCAGCCTTCGATGTAAATAGGAGGGTATCTTATACCTTATTAAATTGTAACAAAAACAAGCAAGGTGCAGTTTTCTTCGCATTCCCATATTAAGCCAACCCGCCCAAGCGAATGTATGGGAGATATGCTGCCTTCTTCTGGTGCCGTAGATAAACCTTAAACAAGCATTTTGAACTTTTTATATTCTGCGAATATCCTCCGAGTCTAAACAGGGACCATAAATAACATCGCAATAATTAAATCTAGATAAAATAGGAGACTCACAAAGGGTTTTACACAGTTCTACAGCCAGAGAATCCTTACTACCATACAGCACTTTAAGTTTTTCGAAGGAAGCCCCAACAACTCCCGCCACATGCTGTCTAAATCTTAAATCACAATCAATTGTGAGGCCCAAGTTCTTGATAACTTTAACAACATCCAGATTTTTTCCATTCAGGGTTAAATTAATTCTATTGAATACCTTTTCCCGCGCTTTAGGTCGACCAAACACGATGACTGCTGTTTTGCTTGCGTTAATGGTAAGTCCGTGTGCCAGAGAAATGTCAAATACTGTTCGAAGGTCCTCATTTATTTGTGCAATACTATTGACCCGGTCAACGTCGAATGAATGATAAACCCGCACATCATCACCATACATATGTTACTTACAAACTTTTAGTTCCCTTAACAAAAATGAAGAGTAAATAGAGTATATTAGCGGATCCAAAATACTGCCTTGGGCAACACCAACATCCAAGCGTTTAAACTGCGAGGAATTATTATTAATTCGTATTTGCTGTTGTCGCCTGCTAAAGTAATTTCTGAAGAATGAAATAGAATTCACATCTAAGCCAATATAGTGTAAAATACTAAACAGTAATTCGTGGTTGATAACATCGAACGCTTTAGAATAGTCAAGGCAAACAAGTACTGTTATTTTGTTATTGTCAATTGAACTAAATATGTCATCTGTTATGTGCATTAATGCTGTGACGCAACTATAACCAGACCGGAAGCCAGATTGATAGGGAGGCAGGATCGAGTGAGCCTCCAAATGTTGATGTATTTGAATAGCAACTAATCTTTCAATAACCTTTGACAACACGGGTAAAACACTTATAGGCCTTAGATCCTTGTATTCCCTAGGATTTTCTTTCTTTGGCACCTGGATTGCAATAGCCTTTTTCCAATCGTTCGGAAATACTCCTTTACGCAAACAGTAATTTATAATAAAAGTTGCATACGGAAGTAATACTGGACAACAAAGCAATAACATTCTAGTATCTATTTAGTTGGAACCACATGATTTCGTTTTTATATCTTTGATTATAGATAAAACCTATTCGTCAGTCACGTCAAGGAAAGAAAATAAATGTTTAAATCCCTTAACTAGATTAGTGTTGTAATATACTAGCAAGATAATCTCTACAGGATGGGACGTCACACTGTCAACAAAATAAGAATTAACAGCCTTAGGATTACACAAATGCTCAAGTAAATTGATCTTTTTGTTAGAAAGCAAATTCATATCTCTTAAATCACTCCAGATGTCTTTAGGAGAATAAAACAATAAATTCGTTTTCCTTCTAAAAATAATCCAATAATCATTCGTCAGTATCAAAAAAATTAATCATGTACCAAACGTTCCTATAGCAAATAAAAAAACCTAATCGAAATTACGACCGCATATACGTTTATCCCGCACATATCAAGCGCGAAGAATCTAATTAAATAATTGATAACGCTTTACCGCCAATGTTTACCAACATATACGAAACGAGTCCAAATAGCGCTTACCCTGAGATAAACAAGCCTCAACCGCCCCGCAAAGTGCCGTCACCGAACCACTCTCCTCATGAACGAATTTTCTGGTGACCGACTCCTCCATGACCTGCTTAACCTCTTTCTTAACGGCGGCAATTAGCTTCGCCTTGAAATCCGATTCTGAAACAACAGAAACGAACCCTTATAGCTTACAAATTAAGCAAATCACCTGTTGAAACTTGATTGTATAAAGGAGTCATTTAATGTTGATGGTGTGAAGGTATATGCGTTTGGATGCAATTAGGAGAATGCAATTTTAAAATGCGTGTTTTCGAGTGTTTTGGAGGAAGGGATCGGAAGCAAGCTTTTGAAATTTTTATGCAATCGATTAATTAATAGAAACCTCACCTGCATTCATGGACATGCTCTTTTATTTTCGTTTCTTTTTTCTATTATTTGCTGCCGGATTTAGTGCTTGGAATCCGAAATGTGCGCTGATTTCGCTGCTCTAATACTAGTAGGGTTTCGGATCAAATCGCCTGATTCCTTCAACATTTAACCCCCGTGACGAGAAAGACTGTCAAAATTCGACGTCGCCGACTTGCACCGTCGCCGTCCGGTGCAATTTCTTCTCTCGTTCGTTCGTAGTCTTCGCTATATACGTTAATTTTCCGAACGTATATAGGTTCTATACACCGTGCTCTATACGCGGAAGCTACCTACGCGATCGATTGACGGACGCCTGCGCGCCCCGTCAACGGCAAGTCACTGTCGAACCGGCAACCAGCGGGAACGAAGTTGAATGATATGCTTATCGCGCTATCGCAGGAACTTCCGTTGCTCGCAGAAAAGTACGCGCGGTCCAACAATTGCGGCTCGCGCGGTACTGACTTTCTTTTGGTTTTTTTGAACGACCGACGATGACAGACTCTTCTTTTTTGACGTTTCGGGTTTTGCAACGGTTTCGGCGGTTTAGTATTAGGTGTACGATGGGAAAATCTTACGTGTTTACCGAACTACGTATAGTGCAGTACATTCAGCGCCAAAAGTGAAATATAACGCTAAAACTTTTGATGTTTACCCCTATCTTTAGCAGTTAGTTTTGCATTGAATATTTAGCAGGTATAATTCATTTCAAATTATTAGAAAATAACGTTTTTTAGGCTTTTATAACACCCTCCCATGGCAGTAATAGCAAAGATTGTACAATTTACCTGCTTGGTAAGCAAATGAAAGCAACAAACTATTTTAGTTGCGTAAATTTTACAACTTAGGATTGGAAATTGTCAAAATAATGTCAAATATCTTTAATGATAAGTTAAAATGTCACGTGTAGCTGAAGCGTAGAAGATGTCAGCAATAATTCTGATTCAAATCGGATGGACCTTACAAACGGTAGCAAATAACTTGGGAGTTAGTAAAAGTGCGATATTTAAACTTAAAAGGAAAAGGGATGAAACGCATACCGTTGCTTATACGAGAAATACCTTCTAAGTTTTTACAAAAACAATGAAAGAAAGAAATGTTGGTATAAATCGTTTTGTTTTTCAAAATATTCGCCGTTAAGATTTATACACTTTTGCATGCGTTCGAACCGATTCTTGAAACATTTTGTCCACTCTAAAGGTGGTATCTTCAAAACATGGTTTTCGAAGGCTTCAACGGCTTCTTGAGATGATAAAGATCGCTGGGAACAAAAAGAAGTCGTTGGGCGATAGATCAGGTAAACACGAGCAATGAGATATTAATTCTCTTTTCTTCCTTCAAATAAATCAATTGTTTGACGTGTTGTGTAAGAGTTATTGTTATGATGACGGATGATGCGACCGTTGTCGATTGTTTTGCCTGATTTCATTAATGACTTATGGCAAACAAACTGTTGTATACCCATTCAGCGTTAACTGTTCTTCAGATACTCCAAAGCAATGCTTGCAACGTGTCCAGTGCAACGAAAGAAACAAGAAGTGCTTCGTGAACGAACAACTTTTGTTGGATTCGGTTCAACTGGGAGCACCCAAACAGTTAATTGTTGTTTAATTTTCGACTCGTATGAATATATCCAAGTTTCGATGTTGTATATGGATTTTGAAGTTTCTCTGCCGATTTTTTTAAGCATTTCCTTACATCAATTGACACGAGCCTTTTTTGTGCTTCACACCTGAATGTTCATGCAAAATCGAATGTTCTGCAGTCTTCGATATGCCTCTGTCTCACGGTAAGTCACATGCCGATCCTCTGCAACCATGTTGCGCACAGCATCGATGTTTTTTTTGGAACAATAATCGATTTTGGTCGATCTTCACGAAATGCATCATTGACGGAAGCGCAATCACGACGAAATCCTGCAAGCCAATTGTAAACAGTCTTTTCTGTGCTTCGCTGTCAAAAGTTGAACGAATCAATTCGAGGCATTGTTATTATGTTAGACCTTTACTAAAATCATAAAAAAAATAGTACGCTATCCTTGTGGTGTATCCTTATGGTGGTGGTAGACAAAGGGTATCTAATGAACAGCAAGACAGACCATCAGTTAATCAGCATTCTGACAAACTACCCCTTCAAATGCCGTTCAAGAATGTAACTTTTCTAGAACGTGCGGGACCGCTTGTACAAGAATAAAATCTTCGGATACTCAAAATTTTAGTGTTGCCAAAAAGTATATAATTTTAACAGTTAAGCTCATTAAACCCTATATCCTTGAAACAAACGGTTTTACACCTTCAAGATACGCTAGTTTTAACTACATCGGTGTAATTTAGAAAGTAGTACATTTAGTAGTTTTAGAAAGAATTGCAATATTTCAGACTCTTTCGATACGGTGTATTTGACGTTTGTTATATACATTGTTTTTTATTTTTTTATACATACATTGACTGAAATCAGCCAAAGATAAATAAACTTATTGTTATTATTAAATGCTATCAGCTGATGTATCACAGTAAATGTTTATTGTTCCAATCTGATAACATTCCTAATTCTCTTTATTTAAACTCCATGGCTTTCACCATCGTTTTGGAGATAATAACGTGAAATTCATTTTTTTACATACATTAACTCCACGATCTTCTCCTCTTTCCAGAGCGCGGCAGTTAGCCCTTAAGCTCTCTAATCAATTAAAGGCAGGGTAATTCTCTTTGCCCGAAATCCTAAGTATTATCTCCCAAGTAGCGTTCTTAGTTTATAATGAAAATTACATTATTTTAGCAGATGACACCTGGAATTCTGACTACTCCACTTTGGGGTGGGGGTCTTGGAGCTCTCCTAACCGTACGGGCCAGAAGTGGGTTGGAAGAGTTCCCGATCATTTCAAAAGCGGTCTTAGTCAGCTCGCTAAGATATTATACTAACGGTATTATTTGAAGGTCTTCACGTAATTGTGCATTTCTAACAAACCAACACCAAAATCACTATTGAATAATGGACACATGCATTTAAAAATTCATCATGCACACATTTTGTTAAACACCATCAAAATGCACAACGTTTATGCTAGTGCTGTTGGTATCCCATAAATCCAATATCCGATTCTCAGATACCGATCCGCTATCCGGTTCTTGGATCCAGATCCGTTATTTTGCAATGTAGAAAGTGTTTAATAAAGAAAACAGCGAATTTATGTTATATGGAGAAAAAGTTCAATATTCTCTTGGTTTCCTCGTTAGAACCGCGTCGTTGTCATGGCTTTTGCCGACGTTTTCGTCCGCTGTAACAGCCCTGAAGATATCCAATATTGCGGACGAAACGTCGGCAAAAGCTACGACAGCGACTCGGTTCCAACGAGGAAACCAAGAATATAGTATTATTGACGACCGCGGAAGCCTACGTACCAGAAAAAGTGTAATAGTTTTTAAAATCCGTGCATTCAGAGTAATATTAAATTCCCATGCTCATAATTAAAAGTTACTTTATCTTACAGATGTTCAGTAACACTGAGCAACAATGAAATTGCTTCTTAAGTGAAAATACCCAATTCTGAATGAACTTAACGTGCCGAACACGAATATTATTTTGAAAGAAGTTGATTGGCTCTCGCTGCAGAGATATTCACGGTTTGTCCCTTGTATAGGTGCTATCGCGTAATAAAATGCAATTTACTAAGATAAATACATACTATCTTTTAAGCCTGAGGAAGCGAACGTACAGCACTCACTGTTGGTAGAACTGCATAAAATCGTCGTTCCTCCTTTACATATGAGAAACTTCTTCAAAGTAAAGAAATACAGGTTTGGGATGCGGTCGAAAACTACAAAGAACTAATTGAGGACACGTTGGCTTTGTTTCATGAATTCGACTGCAATATAAAGATCCACTTCACTCCCACTTGAATTTCTTCCGTAAAAACTGCGGGCAAATCAATAATGAGCACGCCGAACATTTTCATCAGGACAAGATGGAGAAAGATGATCCACGTCAATGCTGGTTGATTACTGTTGGACGCTCGTCAGAGATAGTCTCTTCGTCAATCACTAAAGACAGGCCAAAAGAAAGGAAAAGTCCTAAGCAGATTAAGGTATTCTTAACGTGTATTAGAATATTTACAAATACACATTTTTTTCTCAAAAATGCATACTCATTACTAAAGCTGGCCACGAGCGGTACCGCGCAGTAGCGTAGAGTCGACCAGGCCTCGCGTTCCACTAGAGTTATTCTGCTAATAGAGATGTTTGCTGCCGCAAAATCACAAAGTGAATAATGTCTGTTAAATATCTGCAACATTAGATATGTTTCAACTGTTGTTTCGGCAAAAGTAGTACGGCATGAGGAAAAATGCGTTTATATGCAGAGAACGAACGTTTTACATCTAGTGACGTAATATTTGCGTAAATAAAATAATCTTTCAAATAACTTAACGAATCTGTTGACGTACCTTCACAAATGTGTCTTAATGTGCCAAAATCAGAATTTTTCTCAAAAACTCTTTCAAATTTTTCTAGAACAGAAAAATTTTTTTGCGTCTTCAATCGCGCATAGCTGTGCGTGAACATGTTGCACTATTTGTAGAGATTCTTCTAACGGCACCGCAGGATTTTGTAATTTTTCTATTGCATCTACTAGCCCGAAGTAATTGTCGTGAATGATTTTTAAATCCATTTTAACCTGACTATCTTGAAATTTCGACTGGCTTTTCTGGATAGCGGCAGCTTCCTTTGTATCGAATTGTAAAACCACGTTCTTAATATTGTCAAAATATTTATGATAATTAAATGCGGCCTGCAACCATGTTCCCCAACGAGTTAGAATAGGTTTTGGTTCTGGTTCTGATACTATCCGCCACAAGATTGAGAGCATGAATTTTACACATAATGTGTAACAAATTAGCAGAATGCTTTTTATGAGACCGGCCTACAGAAAGCATGTATGCAGCACCATCACTCACTAACATCAAGAGTTGGTTTGTTGAAAGTTCAAACTTGTACAATGTATTTAACACTAACTTTGAAATTACTTCGGCAGTACACTGTTGTATTCGTTTGGAGACTAATCGAATTGAAGGTGCCGATTGATGAGGTTCCAATTTGCGTGCCATTACATTAAGAACAGAATGTTTCTTCCGATCTGTTGTTTCGTCGACACATAACCACAATTTTTGATCTTTCAACTCCGATTTTATTTTTTGTTCAATATGTTCGCGCGCAGATGGCACAATTCTTCGTAACGATGTTCGACTTGGTAATTTGCACTCCGAATAGTTATTCCAAAAGGAGATAAATGGTTCCTTGTCTAGTAAATTAAACGGTATATTACATGCGATAAACGTAACGCATAAATTAAATATAAATTTTTCATTGTCTCGTGCGCAATTTCTTTTTGAGACATGCTTTTCACTATTTACGTGTCGTAGACAATGTTGTCTGAACCAACACATTAACGGGATTTTACAGATTACACATTTAATTTTAGCACCTTCATATATTAAGTCTGGAATTTCTGCAATAAATTTTCGAAGTTTGTCCGACCGCGGTCGTTTTGCTGACGAAATCATAATTTTTCCAGGACAGATAAACAATTGCGCAAATGACCGGCAGCGAAAATGTCCGTACTGCTCCACAGACGAAGTAATACTACCGTTCCTCTCGGTCCGAATTGATTCTACGCCGATGCGTGGTACCGTTCGTGGCCACCGTTACTCATTACAAAGAAACCGTAGCGAATTCAGCTTTTCCTTAGTCATGATCCTGTTCAGCATATTAAATTCATTAAAAAATGACTACTTTAATCTGGAAAGCATAAACTTTTCGAAATTTTGCTGTGCAGTGTAATTACTCGACCTATTGCAGGTTTTCACAATGTACTACGAAACTTTACGCTACTTACTATTTGCTCGAGTTAGCGGATAACGGTTCCAGATCCTAGGTTTTGGATAATGGATCCGGATCCGAAGTTTCAGATAACGGATCCGGATCCTAGGTTTCGGATAACGGATCCGGATCCGAAGATTCGAACAGCAAATTCGGATCCGATGTTTCGAGTAACGGATCCAGATAGCACAAGATCTGGATAGTAAATTATTCGGATTCAAAACTATCCGGATCCGGATAACAGCTCTAGTTTATACATTAGTTGCTGCGATATTAAAATGTATAAAGATGAACCGTAATTTATTGAGTGTCCAGGCTGTTTAATTTACTTTACTTTGTTGTACCTCAAGCAGTACTAACTGTTGATAAAGAAATATAAAACAAGCAATTGTTATGCAAGCTATCAAATACATTTAAGGTCATGCCGGACATTTTCAGTAGATTATAATAATTTTGTGGTACATAAAATATCAATTAATAATATTATTTCTTGCCATGATAATACTAATCCCAAAGTGAGCTTATATAATACTAAAAGATGTCTTCGACTTTAAAAGTAGTTTCAAACGACCTTCTAAAGGAAATTTATGAATCTAAGCTAATTGCAATTTGTTCCGTTAAAGTGACTCCGACGGTGTTGCCAAGCTTATTTCTCTTTTTAGCAGTAAACGGCGAAACGCGCGTCTGTACTTGATGGATGTTGGTAACTTATACCATTATTAATTTTTAAATGTATTACGTATTAACTAAGTTTAATACATACAATAAACACTGGAACTTGCTTCGATAAATAAAGTAAAACAGTGTACTTTGAAACATAAAATTGAGCCAAGGCTTTTTTGGAAACTTGCCCTTATTTGAATAGCCAAACATTTAAGAATCCACTAGGAATACCATTTGAGTAAAAAAAACTCGTTAATTTTTTTTTCTTTGTGTATATTAACGAAATATGTCATAACAAATATTCATACAAATAGGCAAAGCATCAAAACAGAAAAAATATAGTAAATTTCAAAAGTATTTCACTCGGTTTTGACGGTGAGTGTACTACTACCTTTTCTTATTTATTCGGAAAGACGTGACAGATTACACCTTTGTAAACATAAATTACGATTTTCCCCAGGATATAAATAGATAACTAATTTCACAGTATTCACATTAAAAATGAAAATAATACCTGTAATAACATTAAATAACATTCATGTGTCTTAATCATTTGTAATAGCTTTCTAAAGTAATCGGTAAGCACAACATAATAATTGGAATTCAGTAGAAAATAAATGTGGAGAATAGGAAACGACTCAGGAAAATCGTCATAGTGGGTGTATACAGCTCAGTTTCTGTGAAAATGAATCACAATACTTGATACACAGCACCGCAACACCGTAAGTAAAGACAAAACAGTGGTTAAAACTGTGTAGAAAATAGATATACAGAGAATATAGGAAGCCACTGCGGAAAATCGTCATGTTTCAGTGCGGTTCCTGTGAAATTGAATCATTATCATAACACCGCAATAAAATGGTCACAATATATGAATAATATCAATTATGTGCTTGCATCAATTTACGTATTAAATTTTACTCCCACATAAAAATTTATAAATTGTAAGTTAATTAAAGATTTTGTTTAAAATCATAATATAGCTTCTAGAACTCATGAGCTACCAGTAATTACTTCTTAACAGCTGATTTGCTGCAACCATTTGCTAGACAAGCTGCGGGGGTAGAAGGAAAAATAAAAATAAAAATAATCTTTATTGTCCAACAGCAAAAAGCCACTTACAAGACAAATAAATTACAGGTTAGCAGTACGTGTTTATTAATAAATACAAGATTTCTAAAAGAAAAAACAAAACAAAATGGGAAAATAAAGCTAAGACAAAAAATTAAATAAATAAACATTAGGGATTCTAAAGAAGAAAGGATCTACATATTATTTGTTTGCATTGACAGCCCTGTGATGTACAGGAGTTTTTACTAACAAGGGAACACCAGCAACCCGAAAATTCAGAAACTCTAAACTGAAAGAGTGTCTTGATATCAGAACAACACAACTTTTTTTAAATAGTGTAGGTACCATACATTGCAAGTATTTTACAGTTTACTCCGGGCGAAAGCGTAATATAGTAACTTTAAGGCAATGGGATGATTAAATTGTTTCCAAGATCTTATAATGAAGGCCAAAGCATTATTTGTGGAAGCATAGATCTCTAAAATATAGTTAGCAAAAGCAGAGTCAAACAAAATATCCAGGCCTCTCAATACTTCCATCCTAGCTATTTGTGTCCTACTTATTATGTAACTAAATAAAATAGAATTCCAAGTTCCATGGAAGCTCATGCTCCTTGATCTATGTTCAAAGTGATTTCATTGCGTTCACACCACCTGTAGAATCATCAGTAGTCTTTTAATAATGTGATCGTTGTAAAGACCTTCAGGTCATCTGTAAAGCCAAATACCTTGCAGGTTGGTGTTTCAATGAAGTCGTTATTAAACATGTTAGAAAAGAATGGACCGAGATTTGCTGTGATACTCCAGAAAAAAGTGTACCTCGACCGATATCCATTATATAGAACGTGGAATGATAGATGTCGTAGGTATGATGTTATAAGTTGGAGAAGTGAATCAGAGAAACCGAAAATGAGATCCGCTTAACAGTAGGTATGATTAAAGCAATAAATTATCCATTTTTATATTTTCTAAAATAAATTGTACAGGGTACATCGGTAAAATTTGCGATCAAACTGTATATATCGTATGATATGGTTAGTAAGTCCGCACATGTTAAAAATATATAAAAGTATACAGGGTACGACAAAAAAGTCGAGCAACCAAAAGTTGTATTTTTTTAAACGGGGCACCCTATATATGAATTAATTTTTTAAATCTACGCCTAATTCTAAAACTTTTTTGTTATGTATTTGTTATGTTGAAACCTTGCAGTTTTCGAGATATTCAGCTTTAAAGGTAAGAACTCACATTTTCAAGCATCTATTTAATTGAAAATCTTATCGCCGTTTCTGTAATAAAAACGTTTATATTTGATAAGTAGAAAGACAAATGTTAAGTTAATAGGCGTTTCTATAAAACATTTGAGATATCGGCTACAGAATGTTGAATATAATTGTCCAAACATGAAAAAAATGAAATTTTAAAAGGTCACTTTTTTCAAATGGCGCACCCTGATTTTTTTTTTATTTTCTTGTATTGCCTTCTAGTTTATTATTGCTTCAATCGAATTGCCATGGAAAACAATAGTCAGATTAAAAATCCATGAAATGTCAATATAGAGAAGCGCGGTGTTGTGACAGTAATATAATGCGCGTTTGAAATGGATTATTTATAAAATGAAGTTTCCTGAACGCCGGACACCCAGTTCGCACGTTTTCATAATCTAAAAGAAAGATTTGATTCTACTGGTAGCGTTGATTATCCTAAACGTAAAGTCGTCGATAGAAAAGCTACTAATGAAAATAAGGAACTTCAAATTTTAATAAAGACTCTGGAAAATCCTCAAGTAAGTAGTAGAGAGTTAACAACGTTATGTGATACCTCACAATCAACTGCGAATCGAACAACAAGAAAGTATAAATATCACCCGTATCAGATCGAACTTCATCAGGAATTACGAGGGCAAGATTTTGAAAGACGAGTGCAGTTTTGCAATGTACTGATTGAACAGTTACAGTTAAATGAAAAGTTCTTATGTAACATAATGTTTTCCGATGAAGCTTCGTTTAAAAGTAATGGTGTCGTGAATCGCCACAATATGCATTATTATCCTACAGAAAACCCATTTTGGGTTCGGGAGGTATAAAATCAAAGCCATTGGTGTGCGAATGTTTGGTGTGGTATCCACTTACCAAACATAAACGTTTTTCTTACAGAAACGACGGTAAAATTGCTCAAAAATGTGAGTTTTTACCTTTAAAGCTAAATATCTCGCAACCTGCAAGGTTTCCAGATAACAAATACATAACAAAAAAGTTTTAGAATTAGGCGTAGAATTAAAAAAATAATTCATATATAGAATGTCCCGTTTAAAAAAATACAACTTTGGTTGCTCTACTTTTTCATCGCACCCTGTATACTTTTATATATTTCTAAAATGTACGGACTTACTAACCATATCACACGAGTCTTACCGCAAATTTTACCGATAAATCATAAACTTACTTTACTCTATCGTTGACTCACCCTGTACAATTGAACATTAACAACGGCTTGAATTGGTATCTTCTTCAATATGAAGTAATCTGGACATGAACAGTTAAAGTATCCTAATTATTAAAAAGCAATACTTAATTTGAACAAATTTCACTATTCCGCTCTTTAAAATACCATCACGGAATGAAATTACGTTTTTTACATATACGTTGTGTCTAAAAAATTCAGTGAATGATATAATAAAAACACAAAATCAGAATGCACATTGGAAATACCTTCATTGACCTTCGAAGAAGTCGCCACAACACACTTTTGACAACGTTAGTATAGCTTCCGGAAACTGTCGGAAAACTCTTGTTTTGGAATCGTTTTCAGAATTGCTGTCATTCGTTCTTGAACCTCCTTGACATCCGCAAATCGCGATCCCTTCAAGGTCCTCTTAAGACGAGGGAACAAAAAAAAGTCAGCAGGAGCAAGATCTGGAGAGTAGGGTGGGTGTTCCAAAACAGTTACGCCACGCTAAGTCAAATATTGGCGTACAATGATGCTCGTATGCGATGGGGCATTGTCGTGCAGTATCATTTACTTTCCGGTCTGGATCATCTGTGGCCTAACGCGTCGGATGCAACAAACGTTTGAGAACCGTCAAGTAGAATGCGGCATTCACCGTTTGGTTAGCAGGAACGAATTCCTTATGGATGATTCCCTCTTTGTATACCGATACATTATATCATTCACCAAATTTTTTAGACACACAACGTATACTTTTCGTGATTGCATTTGATATGGTACCAATGACTTTGGAAAGCAAATAAATTTGAAAAATTACCTCCTGGGAGATTATAGCGAAATCAAAACTTTACATTAGCTCCATTCATTACTTCTGCACATAAATTATATTGTACACTACAGTATATACCCCTGCACTATTATATCGGTGTAATTTGCAATGAATGTAAACGAAGTCGATGTAACGCCGATAATCTACACTATGTTTATTGTCACTAAAGTGCGGAATACACTGGCAGCACCGAGGCGTCGCAGCCGACAACTTCAAGTCGTTGAAACTGTTGAACTATATTCCACCAGTGATGGTAGATACGGCTACAATTTTGGCATTAGATTCAGTGATAGAAACACCAAAGTTATCTTTACGGAAACGATCACAAAGACTGAATATTAGTAAAACTCATTTGCAAAGAATTTATGGAGAAAACAAAGCCGGCCATTTAAACCAAAGCTCCGACATACACTTGAAAATGGAGATGAAGAGAAGTGATTGGATTTTGTTTATGAGTTGGTGAGAATTACCTCGTAAATACACGTTTTCACAGAATGATCTTTTTTACTGATGAAGCAACCTTCTGCACCAACGGTTACGTTTCGTTACAAAACAGTCGCCATTGGGCTTTTCAAAATCCAAACTACGTAATTCAAAAACGAAGTCAACGTTATAAAAGAGTGAATGTTTGGTGCGGAATTTTTTACGATCGAATCGTTGGTCCATATTTTATTGACGAGAATTTGAATCAACATGTTTATGTGCGTCTTTTGGAAACGTATGTATTACCGTTTCTAGATAATTTACCGCTAGAAATGTGACGTAACATTTTTTGGCAACAAGACGGGTGCCCTGCTCATTCAACGCTTTTGGTACGGCAGTGGTTGACAGATCAGTTCGGAGGAAGATGGATGGGAAGATTTGGACCAATAGATTCTCCTGCTAGATCGCCTGACCTTACACCTATCGATTTTTTTTTGTGGGGTACTTTAAAACAAAAAGTTTACGCAAATGACCTGCCGCATGATCGAGAAATACTAAAAGCACGAATACAGGACGCGGTGAATGAAATAAATGAACCACACACCATACGTAAAGTCTATGGTGAATTCATTAAAAGGATGGAGATATGTGTGGAAGTCGGAGGTGGTCATGTAGAATAATTTTTGTTGACTTTCATAATTGATTGAAATTTTGTATTTAAACTAAAAAAATGCAATAAATGATACTTTTCTCTTGAAGCATTTTCATGTTATCTTAATTTATGGACATTCTGTACATTTAATCTTAGATTTTCTGATGGTAAACGTATTTATTCAACAAGCAGAACTTTTTATAAAGAATGACTTTTTGTCGTAAAATCAATAAGAAAAAATTGTTTCCTCTTGTCAACTCCATCCGGGGACACAGTGTATAATAAATTGGAATAACTGGATTCAAATCGATCAAAATTAGAGGACCCTGTCAATCGTGTTGAATTGATTCCTAAATCTAAAGGATATCTAAATATCATACAACGTATCACCACACCAAACACCTTCCTTTCTTAAGATTTGCGTCATTCTCATATTTTTAACGGATGAGATTGCTAGTATTTGGGTTTTCTGCGATTGAGGAATCACTTCAAAGTTTTGCTTTGTTATTTTTACCTAAATTTTGGTCAGAAACGGAAGAAATACTACTAAAAGTAATCTATTTATGGGAAAATAACATTTACAAAAGGGATGTTTAAGAGAAAATTATTTTACTAACAAATGTTCGATCATACCTTACTCGAAAACTTTTAGAACACAGACTAATTAAACATTTAGCCAGACATTTTGATTATGAAATCACAAAGTCTGTAATTATGTAAAACATACGCACATTTAAAGATTTCTGGAAGCAACCACGACAATAACAACAACCTTCACGTACCTGTACACCATTTTACCATCAAAGTTTTAAGCAAAACGAAGAAAATAGAACTTATACATCAAAATCACATTTACTATTAGCATCTCAAAGTTTTCATAAGCACAGACAGTTTAGACTGTGGAAATCGTAAGCTTTTATAAATTCTTACCTAAATTGAAAGTTTATTATTTCTGGTTACAATTATGAACATCCAACATCATTTCAATTTGAAGAACATCAAATGATGAAAAAACACTATTTCTTAAATTTAAACGAAAAAATTTTGATATTTTGGTTTTATTTGATGGATCAGAGGTAAGCCTCAACAAGATACTATGCGAGAATGTAGAATATATTTAATCTTAGCACTATATTATATACCTACTACATAAACTGATTTATTTAACATTCGAAATACAAATACATATTTTAAAATAATGAGAATTAAATTATTAGTCAATTTATAAATACGTTTAACAAAAGATTCTATGAAACGAGAGGTTTTCTAATTACATTTCATATACTTTTTAAAAGTGACGCACAAACTATTCACTCATATTTGTAGAATTACATCCAATATGTTGCAACTTATTCCTCTAAATAAATGATATAATTAAATTTCATAATAAGTATTATTCACATTTTGGATTTTTATTCACAAATTATACATGTTAGTGCCAATTTTGTTTTGAACATTTATTTTAAAATTACGCCAAAAATTTTAAGCTTGTTTTTAGGTTTTATTATCCAACGCTACCTATCACCCATTCGATTAACTATCGAAGTAGTTGTATGAAAGAGTTCCTATAGATGCCACTAGAATAGCTGTTAACTAGCTTATATCACAGTTATCTAAGTTATCATTTTTTTTACAATTACAATAGTACAAATTTGTCATTTTCTTTTTTAGTTTCAAGATGGTTTTAAGACGAATCTTAGACGAACGCCTATAAATTAAAATTTATGCAGCATTAGTTATTTCGTATGCTATTACACAATTACATCATAAAGGATTACAATCCTCTCTTCAATGAAAAGAATTAGGTGAAACCACTGCATTTGTAGCATGGAAAATAGGGCAGAAGAGATATTAAAAGGGTTTCAAGTGTATCCTTCAAATTTTGTAGGTTATATTTACAATTTCAGTATTGACCAAACACCTTCTTATATTGTAAACACCTTTGCTTCTCAAGCGATTTTTCTTAACAACCTTATACAGTAATTGGATTTGCCTTAAAGATGCTGATGGCGGAACAGTTTTTTGGCAAGGTTCAGACGATTTAAGCCTACCAGACATCGAACACCAAGCTAAAGTGCCTAAAAACATATTGCAATGTAGAGCCGTTTCGAGAGAATTTAATTTTAGTTCTAAGGAAGCGATGGAAAAATTTCGGCTTGAGCAGGTAAATAAAATTTGTAACAATATGCATTTAGTTAAAATTTATTTATTATTACGAAGATGTTAAAAGTTACCTGTTCTTACTGTTTTGTTATATGCAAATTTTTATTATGCAGAAAGTGCTGTTTAAAGGTCGTTGTTTAGAGGAATGGTATTTCGAATTCGGATTCGTAATGGCCGATTCCACGAATACATGGCAAAGCGTTATGGAAGCAGCTCCAGAATCCCAAATGATGCCTGCATCTATCTTGAAGTATGTATAAATATACCATGATATATCTCAAAATTTTAATGCAATCATTGTTTTGCAGTGGTAACATTGTGATTGAAACAAAATTTTTTGATGATGATTTGCTCATTACAACATCAAAGGTCCGCTTATTTTACGTGTAAAGGAAGAATAAGGAAGTTACAATAAGTATTACTACAATAGGGACCACAATGCTCTCAATGACTTAGTTTTTAAGTTGTAAAATTTTGTATGTACATATTATTTTGTAATCTAAGTTATTGCTTTGGTTTAATAGTTGTAGTTTTAAGACCGTGCGAATAAACTACGAATTACTTCTCAATATTAGTTGGATTGATTCTTAAGTTGTTGTTACATCGCTTAAACTTTTCTCTAATAAAGTGAGAACTGTTGCTAACATATTGTTTAAAATTGTTTGTTTAGTTTGAATTCAAAGAGATTGAAATAATTATTTTGCATACAATAATAAAGCAGTAATTGTGAAAATAAAATTTACGAAGTGATGACCGTCATTTGAAATTGATAACAAATGCCAATCACGTGATTTCTTGAATCGTTCACAATATTTACAATGTACTAATAGTTATATTTTTTTTCACCAATTGTTTGTTTGAGTAATGCAAATATTAACTTAAGCTAATCTGAAAAGAGACAGGTAAAAAGAACAAGCATAATTTATTCGAACTTGAGACAAAAAACGATCTAGGTTAAAAATTTATACTTTCCTATTGGCAAAAAATGTATTACTTGTTCTCAGTTCAAAAACCTAAATTTTATCAAGCTCAATGGCAGTAATACGAGACTTCACGATAAATCGCGAGATTTCACGATTTTACATAAAATCTCACGATTCGGACCTCATCTCACGGTTTTCAATATTCAAAAGAAAATTATTCCATTATAGGGCGAATATTTTTTGAAACTTACATTTAGCAAAGGTAACTGTAAATATAATTCTATTTCAGCACCATCTATAATTAATAATCTGAATTACGGTGTTATGAATATTTATTTTCAATTTGCCGCCTTTTCTTTAGAAGCTATGGGAACTTAAAATTGGGACTATTATTTAAAATTATTTATTAATCAAAGAAACAACAAACATGTAATAGTAACTTTACAATCCTATTTCTTAACCACACTTGTGTCCCATGAACAGCGGCTTCGTTGATTTTTATGCGGTTGTTCTTAAAATAACCTTGACCAAACTCTTTAATTTTCTTGTTGGTCGTAACTGTGGGATTCTCACTTTTTTTACATAATTTATATGTAATTCTTCTAACTTAATAACCGTCTGGTTGGCATAATGGCATGACGCTCCATCAGACCAAAATATACAGCCTTGGACAAAATTATTAAGCACCCCTTATATTTCGTTATATTAGAAAACTAATGCCATCTATGTAGATATTTAATCATTCGGGAAATTATAAATAGTATATCTAAATATTCCTCGGCCACTTACCGAATTATACCGCATGTTTGGAAGTTAATATAGCTTATTGTGTTTCGCGCTGTTAGTTACGACAGTAATGTGAGGGTGTAAGGATATTTGTGGGCCATTTTAAAGCAGAAGGTATGTACTCGAAAATGTACATCCAAACAAAAGTTAGAAAGAGCGGTAATAGAGGAATGGAATAAAATATCAGCTTCTACTTGCAAGAAACTTTACCGAAAAGGATAACTGCTGTAATAAACTCCCAAGGAGGATCAACATGATATTGAATTTTACTTTTTCTTAAATAAAATATTACATTTATACCATCGGTTTCATTTATTTACTGGTGAAAGTTGAGATATAGACCATATGCGAGGGTGCCTAATAATTTTGTACAAGGCTGTATATCTAGCTGTTTGATAATTTTTGTCTGTAAATGGCTTTAATCTTCGTTCCACACATTCTGTCGAATACCTTTTTGCACTTAAACATCAATTTGCTTCTACAAAATAGGATTTACTGGCACCTTTTGCTGCAATCGCCATTCATACGCACAATTTTTTATCAAATTTTTTGCGAAATTTAAATTTGATAATGTTTGGTACATTCTCTTTATTTTCTGCAAAATGGTGTTTATTCGAAGAAGTTTTGTCGCTTTGGAAGGAAAAGTACGATTCGTCGTCATAAATTATATATTTTTTTCCACATAATCCAAAGTCACCAGAAACTAGGATATTTAATCTCTTTCTCTGATATTCCATTTGTTCAGGTGTAGATTTTGCTGCATCAATTTTGGAACAACGCTTAATTCCCTTCTGTTTTAAAATTTTCGATATATGGCGATCTGACACATGAAATCTCTTCGCCACTTTCGATAGACTCGCCCCATTTTTCTTCGCTAGCCATACAATTTTACCTATTTCGTTTTCTGTTAACTTCCTTCGTGTCTTTCCGGATCCTTCTTTCCTTTCTATGCCACCACCTTCATCCAGAATTTTCCAAACTCTGTACACCGTATTTCTACCAATTCCATAAATTTTTAGCTCCTTACTTAATTTTTGGTTCCCTGTTGTATACTAATTTTATTAACTTCCTTTTTTCAATTTCTTTTAACGAAGTCATTGTCTGTATTAACAGTTTAACCTGAAATAAGTAATTAGCATGAAAGACAAAATGTCAAATTCAAAGTGGCACCATGCCACTTGATTATTTATATACGAAACTTGCAAAATTATTATAGTCCCAATTTTAAGTTCTCATACTTTACATGCGTAAATATACCAATACCTACATGTTATATTTCTTTTTAATAGCCGATGTAAAAAAAAAATGGTGGGTGATGGAGGAGGGTGGGTGATGTTACTGAAATCTGGAAAAAAATCTATAGTTAAGCTAGGAAATGGCAAAAATAAATTTCCTAACTTAAATACATTCCTATTTAATTTACTATGTTTGCGGCACCCCAGTGCTGCCGTAGAAAATTTTTTCACAAATCAATCTACAGAAAACTCAGACAAGGAATAGACTTAAGAGCGATACGTTGGAAGGATCACTGCCCACAAAAAGTTTAGTTTTACATAGTGGCAATTGTTATGATTTTAAAATTAATTCCTTAGTTTTCCTACTACTAAAACGAATTAAATCGTATTTATATGTAAAAAATCATTTCTCACGATTTTTTGTAAGCAAGCTCACGAATTTCTCATTTTCTAATCTGGCAACACTACTCAATGGTGAAAGGCGAAATTACTTTAATTCTTTCTTAGTGGTAAAAGGAATTAATTTTACTAAGATTGTGTAATGTAATGAACTAAGAATTTTAGTTGATCTCATTTTAATACATTCTAATACAAAATTAAACAAACCCACAAATTTCATTTTAGATTAAACAAAAATTAATTTAATAAAATTAAAGTAGGGTTCACATTTGAGATGAGAAATACCGCTTCACTCATGGAACGTTCCTTTCGCGACCGCGATACAAAAATATTGCGACAAAATACCGTTACTTTGGAACGATATAATATAACCGATATGAAATGGTCGCTTATTACGCTGGTTGATCTTATAAATCCATGAGTAGTTTTAAAAACTGGTAAAATTTCAGCTCAAGTAATACGATGATTATTTTTAAATTACAACAAAGGTATTGTTTAATTTCTTTACATTATAGCTACTTTTACGTTTAAATATTTTTATTCTTTTATTAGAATTCAATTTATTTTGAATAAATATTTTGTAAATAAATAAAGTTACAAATTTATTTTACGCTACTACATTTAAGAATTACGTAACAAATTGGTAGTCTAAAGGTATTACTGTTGTATTACGCTACATGTAGCACCTATCATTTGAACAATATGCACACATACCATGTTTATCCACAGAAACGTCGCGAATGTAAACCACTATCGTTCCAGTGTCGCGTAACAGCCCATCGTTCCAAAGTAACGAGTTATTTCGGTATTCTGGAGCGCGACAACAAAATACCGCTCCAAAATACCGTTACTAAAATACCGACCCATCTCTAGTTCACATAGGGTAGCGAAAATTAGTGTAGCGGGAAACTATACACGCGTCAAACTTTTTATTTTCTGGGTTTGTTTTTGAATTCGTATATCAGAAACTGCTAATAAACATACCATGTAACATTTTTGTGCAATTCCGTGCATTACAAAAGCAATTGTTAATAGCAATAGATAAATTTAGGTTAGGTTATAACAAAACAAGTCATTGGTCTGTTGTCAAATTTTTACACTCATTTCGCGCTACCCTGTGTCAACCCAGTCTAAGTTTGTAGTTTTAGCAAACATTTCAATAAAACATTTCAATTGTGTCCAAACCCTATAGTTATCGGAAAAATGGAAAATCGATTTGATGTAGTTACCAGACATCCAGATTTCCCCGGACATGTCCGGGAACCTTCGGTCCGAAATAATGCGACCATTCGGAGGAAAGCTTGAAACACCCTTTTAGTCAAATATTCAATTTACATTTGAAAATCTATATCTAATGAATGCATAGTAGTCAGGACTAACAAACAACCGTGTCCCTTTCCGTTTTTCATAAAATTTTTGCAAGGATGTAGTACACCGAAAAATATTACGTATTTTTTTTAGTTGCTTTTTTTCTCTTTAAAGGGGTTTAATTGACACTCAAAGTTACCCTCCGAAAACACATTTTTTGCAATATCTCAGGAACAAGACGAGATATCGAATTCATATAAAAAAGGGTTTGTTCCCTGTTAGTAGAGCTACATTTCAGATGAGAAAAGAAATCGGTGGTGAGGTCATTGGGTGCTTAAAATCTCACTTTTTTCGCCCCCGCCCACAGGTTTGTCAATTTATTTTGCCTCTTATCTTTAAACTACACAAAAAAAGCCACCGGTTTTGGCATTTTTTCTCAATGTCCATTTTAGGGGAGTTATCATCATTTTAATGTATCCTCCCTAAACCTATTTTTCTTTATATATAATAAATATAAAGAAAAATAGGTTAAAAAATGTATAATATAGGGCCCTGACCCATTGACCAATCGACAGCCTAAACATCAACGAAGTTATATTTCTAATTGCATTAAAATATAATTTACAAAAAATCCTAATTTTTTGATGAACTTCACCCCGGTTGGCGGTATAATTGCATTTTTGAGATATCCATAGTGAATTATTATAGAAAATAATTTCAAGATACGGTTTTATTGCAGACGTTTAATATTGATTTTATAGCAGCAGATATCTCAAATCAATTAGAGCATATCCGATTGGTCGAAGAACATCACAAACCGTTTGAAAACTGATTTCATGCAATTGTTTAGTTTATGATTTTTGAAACCTGTTGAATCTGCAGTTGATCAACTACTGTGCTTCCATTATTTGATACTTCGTATTTGAAATACTTTGTTTAAGTGCTAGAGGCTTTAAACCACTTTTGAAGCACTTCAAATACATTTAAAGTAATTGAAGTACTTTGAAAATAACTGAATTTATTTAGTTAGTACTTCAGTCATTTTTGCTTGAACCACTTTTAGCAGTGCTCGAAGTACTTTGTACCTGATATTTCTATTGTCAGTTCTAGGTACTTGGTGCTTTACTTTTTCAAACACTGTACTTGGTAGTTCAAGCACTTTTGTAAATGGAGGTATTTGATATATGTTACCTTAAAGCTCTCTAGTACAGTGTTTGTTGTTTGGTATTTGAAGCACTTTGATTTGCAATCTTTAGTAAGTGAAATATCTGAATATCAACTTCAAACTGTTGGCAATTCTATGAACAAAGCTTGTTTTTTTCTTATTTAAGTATTCAGGAAATACCAAAGCATCTTCAAAATCACTTTCTTTCTTAATACACTCACTTTTTTCCGTTTTTTTGTTGAATAGCTTATTTTCCTCGATTACGATGATATAACGAATGTAAGATGCCGAAGAAACTTTACAACTACTGTATAAATACACAAAAAGAAAATGCCGATTTGTAAATTAAATATTTACTTGCCGCTACGTTGATTACAATAAAATATTCATACGTATCAATTGTTGTAATACTTCTGTAAATAGAATAATAATCGCACTCAACCTAGATGGTTTAACAAGGTCGTTTTAAATTTTCGAGTTTGTCAACAAGTCTTAGATGCTAAAATCTTACGTTTTCGAATCTAAAATTAGTGCATATGTTTTGGAGATAACCTTAGCATCGTCGAAACGGTTAAAAATAAGATAATATCGAAAAAATAGCGCATTAGTGAGTTGTTCAAGAGCTAAAACATGAGTGACAAGCACGAGATCGAGAGCTTGGAAAAGATTTTATCGAAATTAGACGTAAAAGATTTAGAAAGTGTAAATAAGATATTGTATGGCACTGGTTGTAGGTAAGCTAACGTTATTTGGATAATTGTATGCATGCAGTGTATTTATATAAACTGTGTAGAAAATGCCTCGTTTTGAGATTTTATTTTAAAAACGTATTTGATACTGCGGAATTACGTATTTGTATTAGATATTGCCTCAATGGCTGATAATAAACGCATGTTTCAATATTTTCTTAGCACTGTAACATTTGCTGCTACGCTATTTGATAATAAAATAAAAGGTAAACAAAAAGTTTTTATTTACGTTCAAGATGTTGGATCTAACTTGTTTAATATGACATTATATAGACTGTGCATGAAAAAAGTGCCCGGAAACAATAACCAAAGTAATGCTAATATATCTCATGGTATTGATGGAAACACTCTCGGCAAACACAATGTAAGAAGAGAAAAATGCAAAGCCAACGGACGTTTTCTGCCTGCCCAGCATCATCAGCGTCGCTCAAAGCGCTTTTTTATCCGACTCACATTGCTGTTCGCCTCTCAGTTTATGCCACTAATCTCCAAAAATAGCACTGAAATATTTCCTGGCGCCACCTAGTGCCAAGAGATATAGTCATGCCGTCTAGAGAGTAACGACAGAAACCGGAATACAGATGCCTCGAGCAGTTCTTGGACTTTCTGTTCTGACATTGTCTTTGCTGGGAGTGATTTCATCAATACCATGAGCTATATAAGCATTACCTTGGTTATTATATAGACTTGCAAATGTCGTGGACTTTATAAAGGACATGTTTATGAAAAAAAATAGTTCCTCCCATTTAAGAATTTTAATATTTTAGAAAATATTAAGGAAGATTTTTTTATTTTTCCCGGAGATAACTAAAACCGTTAAAGTAATCGCATGTCTCATTTCAGCAAGTTAGACATACCAGACATCCAAGCTGATGACCTGGAAATCCAAGCTTACAAATTCAGTTGCCCTGAGGAACAAACTAGATTGCCAAGAATCGTCAGAGTTGGTCTGCTGCAAAATAAAACTCCACTAGAAACATGGGCACCCATTCAACAACAAAGACAAGCCCTTCAGAGTCTCGCCGAAAAGGCCATCAAATCAGCTGCAAAGGCCAACGTTAACGTTTTCTGTTTTCAAGAAGCATGGAGTAAGATTTTCAGTATTAAATCAGAATTTGTATATAGTATATCCCAGTGAAGAGAAAGTTTTTTATTTTTGTATCTTTCGTATAATGATCTAAAACACATCAAGCATTCAATTAAGAAAATATTCGTCATAAATTATATTCCGCGTTAGCAAATTTTGTATGTACTACAGTAAAGAAATTCTTAATCAAAAACTAATTTTTCTTTAAAAGGAACAGCATTTATCATCTATTAGATTGTATTATCATCTGTTATTGTCAATAGCAATTCCATTAAATGGAATTGCAAAGCTGTGCTTAATTTGCTTACATATCATACTTACGAGAAAATATCATTCTTTATAAAAGTTTTTTACTTAATTTCGTAGTTCTAGAAATAATGCAAAAACAAGTTAAATACAATTTCTACTATGCATAAATTTAGCAAACAAGTGATTTGCTGGAATTTATGCAATAACTTAATCCATGAATGTTAAATCTGGTGAGTCAGTAGGCCAAAATATTGGTTCAAAACGCCAAATCCATTTTTAGAAAAATGATCGCAAAGATAACTTTTAAGCAAATTAGTAGAGTGCGCAGGACATCCAACTTGTCGAAAGTAAATTTCTGGCTGATCGCACCATTGCGACTAAGAACGAGGGATATTCGTCCATGAAGATACCCGCAAGAGCCGAAGTCTCACAGAGTTCACTTCTCGCGCCAAATCTTTATATTCTCTACATACATGACATCGCCAAGCCTCCGAGCACTGAGCATGTAAAGACAAGCCATAATTAGAACTGTTCCGGCTTTCTTTCTTCTAATAAATGAATCAATTAGTGTCGGACATCTTGAACTAGCTTTCACTGGAATTTGGATTTGGGATTTCATAAAATCTATAAAAACCACTGATTCCATAACATTTAACTAGAAAAATTCTCTGCTCTAATGTGAAAGGAGTGAGAACATAATACACAATGTACCTAGATATGACCCAAAAATATGTATCGAGGATTTCAATGCGAAAGTTAGACAGGAAGATCATCTCAAGCACATAACTGGTGGATACAGTAAACATGCTGTGTGTAATGAAAATGGGAAACGTTTGTTCTTTTTGCTATAGAGAAAAACATGAAAATAATGAGCACATCTTTTCAACATAAAGAGATACAAAAAGGGACCTGGACATCCCCAGATGGTAAGTGACTAAATCAGATAGACCACTGTACAGTAGAAGCCAAACATGCAGAAAATGTAAAAGTTACAGAGGCGCAAATTCAGAATCGGATCACTTTATGGTAAAAATGAAAATATATCAAGCATTACCAGATAAAAAGTCAAGCAACAATATAAATAGGAAAAAGTATGATATAGAGAAAATGCAGTACCAAGAAATACGCCAAAGATTTGAATTAATGATTGGTGAAAAATTATATGAAGAGCAGAACATCGAGGAAGTAGAAGGAAAATGGCAGTATATGGAGAAAAACAAGAAATAGTAAATCAACTTATGCAAAAAAAAAACGTAGAAAAAACTAAGGACTCTTACGATGAGGAATATAGAATGGCTATAGAATTGAGAAATAAGACAAGAATAGAAATATTGAACAAACAAAATGAACAAAGTAGAAAGGTATATCAACAAAGAAGAAAGGAAGCTAAAGAATTGCGTCGAAAAAAGAAGAGGATTTGTATGGAACAAAAAATTGAAAGAATTGAAGAACATTTTAGAAATAAATAGGTTAGAAATGTTTATCAAAAAGCTAAAAAACAGAGACAGTTTAGAAGCAATAGGGTTGTATTCTGTAAAAATAAAGATGGAAAGTTATTAGGAGGAATAGGTGAGAAACTGAATAGATGGCGAGAATATTTTGAAGAAGTGCTATGCGAAGATGAGGAAGAAAAAATCACAAGAGAATATAAATGTAGAAGAAAATCTGAATATAGAAGAAGATATACCAACGGAAAACAAAATAAAGATGATGATTAACAAATTGAAGAATAATAAAAGTGCAGGAGAAAATGGTATATCTGCTAAAATTTTAAAACGGGGAGGACACAATTTACAAGAGTATCAGATTAATACAGCAAATATGGAAAGAAGAAACAATCCCCAAAAAATGGGCAGAAGTTATGATTTGCACCATATATAAGAAAGAGGAATGCACAGAAAGTAAAAATTAGTAGCGATACTTATCAGATTACAAAATAATACCGAAAATATAATTAGGGGATTACCAAAGTGGTTTAATCTTCATTATAACAAATAATGAATAGGTCATATGAATATGACCTGGCCCTGTGCCTGTTGTTTATTGACTTTAATTTTATTGAAGTTTTGGAATACAAAGCAAAATAATCAATTTAGTAAAAATAACCTTGGAACATACAAAGTGCAAAGTACTATTAGCCGGAAAGATATCGAGCGCTTTTGGAATCAACAAACGATTAAGACAAGGTGACCCATTGTCTCTGGTGCTGTTCAATTTATGTAGTGTTGGAGAGTGTTATAAGTAGAGCCCGGTAACAGGGAGCCGTGCCATAGCCGTATCTGCCTAGTATACAAAAACAATAGTAAGAAAATAGAAAAAAAATAACAGAACTAATACATAATTATAATATGTGAAAAGTAGCGAAACACACACCCTTTTAAGCAGCATTGGCTACGGAACAGTAAAACTAGAAGCACTATTATCAGTATTAACATCATATGGATAAGAGTGGCAAAAAGTTGACACCATTAGATGTTTCCACAGCTGTCTCGGTGAGCGATGTTCGCCGTGGTGAGAAAATGAGTTTATATTTTGAAAAAGAGCGTTCAACATCTACCGATGTTATACTTGCATGATTAAAATACTCTTTGTACTTAGTCAGTGGATTATTCGATACACCATCACAAATTTGTTTTAGTGTGCTAAAATCGGGATCTTTCTGTGGCACACTCTCGAACTTTTCTAAAACGCGATTATATTTTGCGTCATGTATAGTCAGTAGCTGTGTATGCACTCCGTCCATAATTTGCAGAGACTCCAATAATGATAAGGATCTATTTTGTAATTGGTCTATTGCGTCAGCTGATCCTTTATAATAGCTACGAATATTTTTTAAATCTGTTTCAACAGAAATATCTTGAAATTTCGACTGGCTCTCCTTAATAGCTGCAGCTTCGGCAGGATTGAATTGTGCAACAACAGCTTTTACTATTTTGAAATGTTCAGCATAATAAAAAGCTGCCGGCAACCATGTTCCCCAACGTGTAAGAATTGGCTCCGGTGTAAAGCATGCACTTTACACGTAACATGTAAACACTTGCAACCATATTCAAGAAGAGAACGGCCTAGAGAACGCATTATCGCTGCGCCATCGCTCATAAACATCGACACTTTATCTTTTGAAATTCGAAATTTTTCCAACGTACTAAGTACAACCTTCGTAATTGCTGCAGCAGTACACTCTTGTAGTCTTCGGCGAGCTAGTAACAGTGGTAATGTAGGTTTACTAGGGTCTAGTATGCGTACCATAATACGAGGGATGATCGTAAAATAAGGTTCCCAAAGTCCTACAGCAGCAATAAGGCGAAATCCGACAACATTGGCGTGTGCAGCAGCTCTCCTACTCTATATACGTACCACACCCGTCTCGCTACACCGCTCAATGTTGGCTAAGCAGCCGTCCGAGATGGAACTTCCCATCGCCGCTACCGCCAGGTGCGAAATTCGCGCTGTGATACGTTTTTTAAACTCGAAAGGGGTTTCACCTATAGACATTCATCGTCAATTAACCGAAGTTTATGGAGAAAAGTGTGTAGCTGATCAACACGTCCACAAATGGTGTAGGGAATTCACTGGAGGTCGGACGGAAATTCACGATGAAGAGCGGAACGGAAGACCATCAGTTTCAGAGGAAATCGTTGAAAAGGTAGAGGGCATACTGCTTGAAGATCAAAAGGTCACCATTCGTCAACTCGCTCTTCGGATTCCCGAGATTTCCAACACCACAATTGAAAAGATTTTGACTGGCGGCAGAATTTTACGACATGTGGATATAGAAGTTGGAGCACCGTCTGCAAAAATGCTTGGATAGAAATGGCGATTATGTCGAAAAATAGCTTAAGTATTTACCTTTAAGACGATGTGTAATGTTAAGGAAATAAAGAATGCTGTATATTTTTAAAAAATATGGGAACCTTATTTTACGATCATCCCTCGTATTTACAATTGATTTTTTTTTACAGTCTGTTGTCTCATCAACACATAACCAAAGAAACTGTTTTTTCAATATGCGTTTCATTTTCCACGTCATCGCGTACAAATGCAACATGCTTACGTGCCGTTTTCTCCGTTGGCAACCGCAACTCGGGATTGTATTTGTCCCAAAAGTCCTTAAACGGTTGTTTATCAAGTAAGCCTAGTGGCAAATTACAGTTTATCAACATAAGAATTACATTTAAAAAAATGCACTTCTCGGTGGCACGCCCAATTTTCGTTTTCTATGCTGTGCGGAATTTACGTGTCTTGTACAGTTCCACTTCTTATTTGACATCAAATGTATTTTGCACACTTTACAAACTATCTTACTCCCATTGTAAAACAAATCGGAAAAGTCAGAAATAAACTTATTTACTATGTCTTGAAAGGGTGACGTTTCTTAGCCTTCAACATGTTCACTAAAAACTACAATTAATAACGACGTCTGTATCAATAAAATCGAAACGCACTACACTAAATAATAACTACGTCTATATCAATAAAATCAACACGCCCTATCCGCTATCCAGTGCTAAACTGAACTGAGTGATGATGATTTGTCGTGTCGTATCATAATCGACCAGCCGTCCCCGCCCACCTAAACACAGTCACACCGCCGCTGCGATTGCTCTCTAGTTACCGGGCTCTAGTTATAAGAGAGAGTCAAATTCACACAAAAGGATTAATTTACCACCATAAACACCAATGTATAGCGTATGCGGCGATATTGTGCTTACTACCCGATCTAGACAAGAAATAGGAGACATTTTTAAGATTAGAAATTAATGCGAAAAAATTTGGACCAAAGATAAATGAAGAAAAAGCCAAATTTATGGAAATGAAACGAGACGGGAGCATAGTAAGGCAGTTAAAAATTAGAGTGATAGATAGTAAGAAGTACAGTTTTGAACAAGTAAATTCTTTTAACTATCTGGGGATGATAACAGATAAGAGTGAAGAGAATGAAGAAATACAGAACAGACTCTTGGAAGGAAGCAGAAGTGCTGGTGCGATGTTTAAACTACTGAAAGCGAAATATTTAACAAGGAAATCTAAAATACGATTATATGAAAATGTGATACGACCGGGTGCACATCACGGCTGTAAGACTTAAATATTAACGAGAAGTACGGAGAATAGCTTGGAGATATGGGAGCGTAAGATATTGAGGAAAATATATGGAGCAGTAAGGGACGAAGGATTTTGGAGAAGGAGAACAAATGATGAACTAATGGACATGTACAAAAAACCGAAAATCACTACCATAGCTAAAAAGCAAAGACTTAGATGGCGAAGCACTTGTATCATGTATCTACCGGAAGAACAGCAAGAGCAGCAATAAAAACAATGGCTGGATCAAAAAGGAAAAGAGGCCGTCCCAGGAAGAAATGAATGAAAGCAATAGAAAAGGATCTTACACAAATAAAAGTACAAAACTGGAGAAAGAGGGCAATTGACCGAAAAAAGTGGAGAATAATGGTAGAAGCCATGCGCCAATAGGGCCTGTAGCGCTGACATATATAATGTGAGTATACTGTGTTACGATTACTATTATTACACATCTAATAAAAACAATAAATTACAGATGCACTACAGATTTAATAAAACATTCAATTACAATAATAATTAAAGATAATGCGATAATACTACTCATCGTTATATTATTTCTAAAATTAAGAAAGCAAAAACTTTTATAAAGAATAAAGGTTTTCATAAAACATAAAATAAAAAAAAATCCTTTTTTTTACCAACTCTGTTGTTAATTAATCTTCTTTGAGGAGCAATGGTTGCCCTACAAATTTGGATCAGCAGTGCTGAGGGTTAAAATATAAAAACAATAGTCTTTTTCTCTTTAGTATAGTCTTCTGTGTACACAGAACAGTAAATAAGCAGGTTAGATGTAGTAACACAAACTGTTTCGAGGTTGCTCCTCAACATTGTTTTTAAACACTTCACTCAATAAAAGTTCCATTGGAGTATAGTTATTTTGAATCAAACTTCATATAGTGTATGCCGTTGAAATTGAATTATTTTTAACTACTATTCAAAGTATTCCTATTATTTTTGCAAAAGCAAATAAAATACAAATTATTGGTTATATCGAAAATCGATTATTTACCCAGCAAAATAATGGCAAATGAAAAGAAAATTGAAATATATTGTACTACTTCACTTCATTAAAATAAAACGTGAGTTCAGAAAGATTTTGTTTCTTTAGCTACTCCTCAGAATTATAGTTTTTTTTTTTCAATTCTCCCGTCAGTATTTTGCTGACCCATAGCTACAATTTCTTCCTCTTATTTTTGGCAGTTTACAATTGTTTGGTTTAAAGACTAAAGTTTTTTTTTTCTCTAAGAATATTTAAACGCATGTTGGCGGCGTACAAGGTGCTTTTAGCTTTGTTTTTTTCTCAGCATTAAACGAAATGGTATAAAGAATTCTTTCATTTTAAATCTAACAAAAATAGATCAACTTCTTTTCACTAGAATACTCGATACACTCCCTTAATCTAATGATTTCATTATTCATATTTTACTTCTAGCAATGCCATTCGCATTTTGCACAAGGGAAAAGGTTCCTTGGTGCGAATACGCTGAGGATGCCGAAAAAGGACCAACCACAAAATTTCTACAGAACTTAGCTGTTCAAAAGAATATGGTGATAATTTCTCCAATCCTAGAACGAGACGAGGATCATAATGATGTGCTTTGGAACACCGCAGTGGTCGTTGATAATCACGGGTACTACCTTGGAAAGCATCGTAAGAATCATATACCTAGAATTGGGGACTTTAACGAATCTACATATTATATGGAAGGCAATACAGGGCATCCAGTTTTTGAGGTGCGATAATATAAATATTTTTAACTACATTTGAATATGAATATAAAGTTATATATTTTTAGACGGAATTTGGAAAAATCGCTGTGAATATTTGTTATGGCAGACATCATCCGCTCAACTGGCTTATGTTTGGTATTAATGGAGCTGAAATCGTGTTCAACCCATCAGCAACGGTATTTCTCTTTATAGAAAACAATTATAACTATTAGTTCCTAATAATTTGGATAACCTAGTATAACAGTAGTTCCTAGAGATGTGAAATACCGCTCCACTCATGGAACGTTCCTTTTGCGACCGCAACACAAAAATACCGCGACAAAATACCGTTACTTTGGAACGATATAATATAACCGATATGAAATGGTCGCTTATTACTCTGGTTTATCTCTTTATATATCTACATGAGACACACTGTAATTTGAGATCTATAATGAGTATTTTTAAAAACTGGTAAAATTTTATCAGATAGAAGAAGCAGATTAAGTTCAGCTAAGGTAAAACGATTATTATTTTTAAATTATAACAAAGGAATTGTTTAATTTCTTTACGTTATAGTTACTTTTCGATGTACACAAATATTCTTATTCTTTTATTAGAATTCAATTTATTTTGAATAAATATAGTTACATATTTATTTTACGGTGCTACAATTAAGAATTACGTAACGAATTTGTAGTCTAGAGGTATTACCCTTGTATTAGGCTACATATAGCATCTACCATTTTAACAATATGCACGCATACCATGTTTATCATTCGGCTGCATGAGAACGCGACCAGGAACGTGGCGAATGTAAATCGCGACGTTTCCGGGGATAGTCAACTTTGCTTCGCTCCTGTCCCGCTACAGTGCATCGTTCCAAAGCAACAATGGAAATGTTTATCGTTTCAGCGATGCTACCGCTCCAAAATACCGTTACTAAAACACCGACCCATCCCTAGTAGTTCCTAATAAAAATTACCATAAAAACATTGAATCAATGACTTATTGAGATTGTCTTAATAATAAATTGTTAATCTACGAGGGTAATTTGAAAAGTTTCCAGCCTAACACAGAAACAAATACTTTTTTGTCAAATTCCCAGCAATGCTCCCATCTTCTTAATCTGGCCAAATAATAGTTGGCATCTCGTTTTGCAAAATAGGCATTTGCGAAATGTGATGGCCTCCAGATCTGGCGAATAACGTGGGCGGTCTATCAATTCGAACCCCAATTTGTGAATATTTGCCATAGCGACCACTGAAATGTGCGTTGTCTTGGTGAAACAAAATTTATTTTTTCCGCAATTTATGGCTCCGTTATTGTTTCTCCTTTACCAGGGTAGTCGATTAACACAACTGCATAACTATCCCAAAAAACAGTCGTCATCACTTTCCGTTCCGATGGAACAGTCTTCGCCCTTTTCGGAGCCGATTCACCTTTCGCAGTCCATTGTTTCGACTGTGCCTTGGTTTCAAGAGAGCACTGGTGTATTGAAGCCTCATCTACAATTATTATTATTCATTCGAATGCGTTTTTCTCCTAAGCGAGCAAGTGCGGCTCCCAACGCGCGGTTACCTTTTTCATGCCCAAATCTTTCATTCTTTCGAGATGCTCAGAACCTCTGCTATCTCCCTGATCTCAATTGGATGGTCGTCTAACACCATTTAGTGAAGTTTTCCAATGTTATCGATAATAACTGCAGTTTTTGGTCGTCCCGAACGTTCAGTATTAACCAAGCTGGTACGACCACGTTTAAATTCAGCTGTCCAAAATTTCACTGTGGCAAATGATGGTGCAGAATTCCCGTAAACAGCATCTATCTCGGCTTTAATTTGCGTAAGCGTATTGCCTTTCAAATGCAAAAAATTGAATGACGGACCGATTTTTTCCATTTTTACAGAAACACTAACATCGATTGACACAAACTACTGTTAAACAACAACCGAGTGTCCATCATGGCTGAAATATTCGAACGTAAATTTCAACACATGCGCGCTTCTATTACCAGAATATTTTTGACCAGTAACGCCATCTTCATGCAGAGCTTAAAACTTTTCAACCTCGTCATTCTTGATGTAGAAAATGCGTTTATTAATGTATAAAAACACTTGATACGTAACAGTACTCTTTCTAGATACTGATTACTGACAAGCTTTAATGCAAAATATAGATGCAGTTATGCTGCCTATTGCAAATTCAATTGTCAAATCAACTCAGTCTTTGGTACATTAGGGTTACGGATACACATTAAGATTTTTATCTGTTTTGATCAGTCCTGTACATTGGCAGAATATCCAAAACTTGAATATTATGCCAAATCATACTTTAAGTTATATTAGTAATGAACAACTCATCAGTAACAATTATATTTGATTATGACAAGAATGTAGGAGAGTTTTACTAAAACACAAAATTTTAAAAGGAAACCTAACTCTTAAAAACCCAAAATTTATCGAAATATTTCCTTCTCTAACATTGTTGCTTCCACATTCCATATGCTATTTAATATTTTACTCGTTCAGCACTTGAATACATAAAATCGTATTCCAGACTGGTGAGTTAAGTGAACCATTGTGGGGTATCGAAGCCAGAAACGCAGCTATAGCAAATAGCTACTACACCTGCGCAATTAACAGAATTGGTACTGAGATCTTTCAAAATGAATTCTCGTCTGGTAACGGAAAGCCTGCACATAAGGATTTTGGACATTTTTATGGTGCCAGTTATGTGGCAGCTCCGAATGGATCCAGAACACCCGTAAGTACATTATTATCCAGTACACTGCAGTTACTAGATTCTATACATTTTAATCATACTTTCATCGTAAAGAAACCTTTCAGTACTAATAACTTTTTTTCATTTGCGTTGCTGGAGGAATGACAGATAGTGTAGATCAGGTATGGGCAACCTTTGCTTAGCTGAGGGCGTAATTTCGGGACTTAATCAGGTCGCGGGCCGTAGGTAAGAAATAAGTAGGTAGTAGTGAATAAAAAAGCGATAAAAATTCACACAGTTTTTTTATTTATTAGAATTATAATAGCATAATCAAACATATAAAAAGCAAATTAACAAAAAAAGATAGAAAAATCAAATGAAAATCAATGAGAGACTTGAGTTTGAAGCTGAGAAACAAGATGATCAATATTGGGGTCAATATCATTAGTACATAGGCGCAAAGTGTTTTCTAAATTAACATCTGCAAGCCGAGTACGATGCTTATTTTTATTAATTTCCATGATTGAAAAAAACTGCTCACATTTATACGTGCTTCCGAATGTGCAAATTATTTTTCTTGCGAAAACTCTCAGCTGTGGATACTTTTCTTCGGAAAGGTATGTTCTGTAAAATTCGCTTAGTTCCACATCATAAAATTTAGACTTCAAATATGAGTCTTCTTGAAGCTCGATCAACTCCATTTGTAGGTGAAGCGGAGCATCTTCCACATTATACTTACACGGATTTGCAAAAGTATTGAAAGTGCTATCCATATTTCTAAAATCGGAAAACCGATCAGTTAATTGCTCTGACAGTAGTTTCAGTTCTTCAGCATAGCGACCGTAATCAATGTTTTCGTGACTGGATAATGTTACTAAATGAAAGGAGTTTTTACTTCTCATTTGTGTTTCCCACAAGCGAATTTTATTTTGAAAAGCTTTGAGATGACTGTACAACTGATTTACCAATTGCCCTTGTTTTTGAAGCTTCAAGTTCAGGTCGTTTAAGTGTCCTGTGATGTCTACCAGAAATGCCAAATCACAAAGCCATGTTGGATCACAAATTTGCGGCAATGTTTTCTCTTTCATTTCCATAAAATCAGCAATTTCCTTTCTAAGGTCATAAAATCTTTTTAGCATTTTGCCTTTGCTTAGCCACCTTACTTCGCAATAGTATGTCACATCATCGTGTTCTGAAGAGAGTTCATTCAAAAATGCTTTAAACTGGCGATGGTTAAGACCGCGGGATCTAATAAAATTGATGGTATTTACTACCACATCCATAACGTTCTTCAGTCGAATGGACTTAGAGCACAAGTTTTGTTGGTCAATAATGCAATGCAGACTTATTAAACCACATTCTTGCACATTCATAGCAGTTGCTCTTTCCTTCAGAATTCCGATAAAACCTTTTCGTGAACCGACCATTGAAGGCGCACCATCTGTGCATACTCCAACTAATTTACACCACTGCAAACCATATTGCTCAAAAGTACTTTGCACCTCGGCAAAAATATATTTTCCAGTAGTGGTCCCTTGTAGCGGCCGTAAAGCCAGTAATTCCTCTGTCACTACAAATTCTTCATCAACACCTCGTATAAAAATAGCTAACTGGGCTGTGTCAGATAAATCTGTACTCTCATCCAAAGCAATCGAAAATGCTTGAAAACCAGCCAGTCTATCAGTCAATATTTTTTTGATATCACTAGCCATCATATCTATACGTCGAACAACAGTACGTCGCGATAAGTTCACTTTCTCAAACTCTTTTTTCCTTTCTGGATACAAAAGTTCTGCAACATTTACTAGGCACTCTTTAACAAACTCTCCCTCAGAATATGACTTCAATGTTTTCGCTATTTTGGAACTAACTATAAAACTAGCTTTAGCAACACTGTCTAGATTTGATCTTTGTGAATGGAACATTTCTTGCTGTTTCCCTAAATCGGTAATGAGTTTTTTAATTTTATCCTTTCTTAACTGGCCCGTAAGTAATTTATATTGAGCGAAATGCTTGCTGGAGTAATTCATATTGTATTCTTTTAAAACAGAAATTGTTTCATTGCGCAGCAAACACATAGGTTTACCACTGTGCATGATAAAAAAGTATTCTTCAGTCCATTTGTTTTGGAATTGACGACATTCTGTGTCCACTTTCCGCTTTTTTAAACAAGACATCTTGATAGATTTTTTTTCTTCTGAGCTGAATTTGCTTGAATATTTCCCGCGTCTTTTCTTATCAGTTGTTAAGAAGTAACGAGTTGACACGCGCGCTGAGCGGTTTATATATTACCCGCAATAAGCAACTAGAATACTCTCGATCGTACGCGAATATGCGATGCTAGCCGCGTTATCAATAACAGTCGGCTCTGGAGCGCTTCGAGGTCATCGGGCGGCTTCCCGAATGTTTATCTGTTTGTCTCTTTCTAACGACTATTTCTGACTCGATCTGTGGCGTTCCATTGCGTACGCTTAATAATATTATTTATCGATTTTAGTCTTTATGATTTGAATAAATACAGTTTTAGGTTGGTTGACGGTAATTACAAATAAACTATGTGTGCTAAATCTTTAATTTTTTGGCGCGTTATTTGAATTTCTCTCGCGGGCCAGATTGAAGCTGGTGGAGGGCCGAATTCGGCCCGGGGGTCGGAGGTTGCCCATATATGGTGTAGATCATGAAAGAATCTTATTGTTATAAGCAAATTGTTATCGCAAATACATTCAAAATTACATGAAATAGTTCACTAAAACCCTTACCACAATACAGTAATCCCTCGATATCCATGGTCTCGGCAAACGTGCAAACAGGAAAGCGTGGGTAACCTGTACCATCTTCATGGATTGGTTTAGAAATTGTTTCGTTCCTGATGTAGTACGCTACTTGAAGATGAAAAAATATGGATTTCAAAGCTTTGTTGATTGTTGATAACACTCCAGGTCTCCCAGCAATTGAATTGATGCGTGGTCATGAAAACATTAAAGTGATATTTTGGCCACCTAATACAACATCGCTCATTCAACCTCTCGATCAGGGCGTGATGAAAAGATTCAAAATGCATGCGTCGTACTCTTGACCATATTGTCTATACCATCGATAATAAGTCTGATATAAGTGTGAAAAATGCATGGAAAATCATTTCTATTGCAGATGTCCTGGCATTTATAAAAGCATCTCTGAAAGATATGAAGCAAAGCACGCTTAACTTTGCATGGAAAAATTTATGGAAAGAGTTGTTTCCGATAATTCAAGTTCGATTGAAAAAGCTGTGAATTCTGTACTTCGCTCTGCCCAACAGATCCCAGGAGAAGGGTTTGAAGAAATGACCAGGAAAGATGGACCGAATTATTGAAGAAACAGAAAACGATACCCACGGAGCAGAAAAGCAAATAGTACAGTAGACGCCGCTTATTAGAATCACGTTGGTGCAGAGCATATATGAGTCAATTAAGCGGCGATTCAAATAAGCGGCCTTTGCAGAAAAATCATACTAGAGGTTCTACATATGGTCTGTTAAGTAATATGCAAGTGATAATTTATTTATAATAAATACATAAGCATTTAATTTGGATTTTAATATATGTATATACATATTAAGAAATAGTTTTATGTAAATAAGTAACAAGGGTAACTATGCTTGATTAAAATACGATTTAATTGTGGTTTGACGATTGGAAATCGCGCTTTCTTCAACCTTATAAAACCATCTAAAGTCTTCTGTGGATCCTCCTCTTAATTCCAAATTTCTTCCCAGGACTAGCAAAGCTGCACGAATTTCCTTTGATGTTAGAGCCCGACCACTTTCAAGGCTATTAATTGTTTTCTTTAGATCTTCACCCTCTTGCAGCTGCTCCTTTTCCAAAAAACTTCCCACTATATTTTCTTCGGAATCATTTTCAACAACAGGCACAGTATCATCTGTATCCACCCAATTACTCATCATCCAAATCATTTTCTAAAAGCTCATTATTCTCTTCTGAGCGGGTCTCATTTTCGATTATCTGATAAAATTTCGCATATCCTTTCGATATAGCGTCTTTAAAGTTTTTATTATTCCCTGATCAACTGGTTGGATCAACGATGTTGTATTACTTGGCAGAAAAAACAATTTTATGTTGCTCAACACAACATTTGGATGAGCGATACATAAGCTCCCGATTCCATTCTGTTAAAAACTTTCGATTGTCATCCATGCATTCGAATAATTTTTGTATGTTGTTGGTAACGACTTCTCGGAAACATCGTGGGTTTTTAGATTTCCCAATCACCAATAACTTCTTTTTATCTGTTCCAGACATGTCACACGTGACCAACACTATAATACGCCCTTTTTGCTTCTTACCAGCGGCATCGGTTTCTTTTTTGAAAACTAAGGAATAATCTGGAATCGCTCCGAAGTACAATCCTGTTTCGTCAGTATTGTAAATTTCATCTGATTGATAATCTTTCAGAAGTCCCGGTAAACAATCTTTTACCCAATTTTCAGCAATTTAATACAAAATACGCAACTTCTTCCATTAGAATGCCCCGGCTGATTGGTGCATTTTGCATTTGCGCGTTTGTAAACCATCGTAAAAGCGCTGTTTCAACTGTAACATCTTTTCCATGCCGTTTTCTCTTACGATCTGAAGTTTCATTGTTAACACTAGATTCGTGAATTTTTTCTCGACCACGTAGCAGTCTACTAATTGTAAGTGTAGATTGCGAAATTCCTAATTTTATCGCTGCAGTACGCTGGTTACATAATGGCATAGCATCGTATTTTTTTTTAATTTCTTTCTTTTGAGAGACACTCATATCCTATCGCTTTGTTTCTTTAGGCATTTTAAATGTTGTATGTGGGAGATATAAATTGAAACTGACGGTGCGTCCTTTTATCCGCTTGTTTTCACAGTACTACTTTAGTAGGTAATTCCCCCGAGTATCGAATGACGCATCGGTAAGAAATGATTCAAATAAACGGCGGACGCTGTTTTTAATGATTCAAGTAAGCGGAAAATTTAACATTGAATAATATGTAACTGGTTTTGGTTTTCTTATTTTGAGTCTTATAAGCGGCTGGTTCAATTAACCAGTGATTCAAATAAGCATCTACTGTATTTTCCTTAGCCAATTTGAACAGCATCATACGTTCCGCAAATGAATTGATAAATATGGTTGTGGAAACAGATCCAGCAACGGAGCGAAGCTTACACTTCAAAAATGGGTTGCAATCATTTTCTTATGCCATATATGGAGTTGCATAAAGAATTGCAAGCTAGGTGTCGTTAACCAACACGATACACCTTCTTCTCGAAACCATCCACAAGCACAAGTCGATCCAATCCAACACCCGAGTTTGCAAAATTCCAGGAGGGTAATAGCAGTTCTTCTAAATCGTAAAATTATTTTCATTTTATTTTTGGTTACTAACGTGTGTTATATTTTGTTAGTTATTATTAGTTATTTAGTGTGTTATTTTTGATAGTTTTGTGTGGCCAAATTTTATTAACTGAGTTGCGATACCGGGCACGTAATCGTTTTTTCCATAAGTTTTTAGTATCGTTATCCGCGGTTTCCGTATACACGCCGTTTTATTGACAAGAAAGCCCCGCGGATACGGAGGGATTACTGTACTTACTACATGCGTCCCGTACGAATTAAGTGTTGTGGTAAGGGTTTTAGTGAACTGTTTCAGTGTTCCAGTGCCACATATTTAGAGTACCCGATTAAAGTTACATGACGCTGGTTTTATATCACCTTTTATTTAGGGTTTGTCCCGCATCAACAACGGTCTCTTGATATGCGAAATGGATCTTAATTTATGCAGACAAACAAAAGATTTCTGGGGAATACAGGTAAATAGTTCTTATTGTTTATTTAGTAAAGCGCGACTATATGTATCTTTCTTTCATCGCAGATGACTCAGAGGTTGGATCTGTACACAAAAAGTCTGGCAAATGCAACACAATCAAACTATAAACCACAGATTATAAGAAGAACGGAAAAATGAAATGATTTAAACGTTGTAAAATGTTAAATATGTACTATTTCTAAGTGGCTTTATTTTCCTAACTACCAGATACAAATAAAGATTTACTTTGCGTACATAATGATAGCAAGGACTGTGGGGTAGTATGGCAAACAGCACTAAGTGTCGGCATACTTCGCACCACACAAATTATTAATTAACTAGCCGAAAAACCCAAATTATTAATCAATTCGGAACAGCCGTTTCGAGGACTCTTGTGTCCGAATTACCGAATTCATCCGGTTCATTTCGTATTTTAAAGTAGAACATTCTGTATATTATGGATTCTTTACATACATACCTCTCTTAACTGCAAGCACTTAAATGATATAGCACATGATAGATGTAGAGTATACCAACAGGAAATTATTTTTTTCTTGAAAATTCTAACAATTAAAACATCAATATGTCTTCTTAGTTATACAAATCATTTTTGAGGTTCTTATGAATTATATTAATAGCTACTTATAGTTAAAAATAAAGATAAAAAAGGTTATATAGAATGTACGGGAAATGCAATCCAAACAGGGGCATATTCAACTAGAAAAGTAATTTTTTTTAATAGCAACCCCAACTTTTGTTTTTTTTGTACATATTCTAATCCAAACAATAAGAATACCACCTGCTTATTTACTATACCTAAATTCACTCGTTTCCGAATTATTTGAAAAAATTATAAAATCAAACCTTTCCAATAAGAAGCAACAGAATTAACAAATAAACTCTTTTTCTTTTCGCAAAAAATTACTTATAAAAATTCATATCTTCACAAAATCATAGGTACTAATTTAATCTCATTCACAATCAATTATTAAATAAATGTCTACTCATGAGTAGAGCGGGCCAAATCGGTCCCCGCAACAGAATCGGAGTCGCATGGGCCACTTGTTATAAATAACGTATATGTGACTCACAGCAGACATGTGATATTTTGAAATCAATACAGCAGAGTAAAAAATTGAAACCGACGCAATAATAATGTTTGGTAAATTGAGCGAATACATGCACACGCTGAGGTGTTTTTATTGTCATTATTTTTTTTTCTTTGTTGTAAATGTGATATAATAAGGTAATAGCTGTAAAAAGTAACCAAAGTAGTTATTCAAAAATCTGTTGTACTTAATAACGTAACAATAAACAATAATATAAAAAATAAACGGAGCTTCTTAATAAAGCGGATAGGTTTGTTGAAAAAGTTGCACCATCAGGTATGTTTCCACATTTACCTCGGTTAAAGACGTTCACCGCGATGAGAAAATGTACTTATATTTCAAGAAAGGCCGTTCCACATCTACCGAAGAAAGACAGGCGTAATTAAAATGATCTTTAGAGTTAGTTAAGGAATCTGCAGATGCCCCACCACACGTTTGTCTTAATCTCGTGTAATCGGAATTCTTTTTTAAAACACTCGAACTTAGCTAAAACGCGACCACTTATTGCGTCGTTTATACTGTGTAGCAATGTATTAACTTCGTCCACGATTTGCACTGACTCTACCAACGACAATCCAGTATTTTGCAATTTTTCTATTGCGATTGCTAACCCTTTATAATTGTTGCTAATAATTTTTAAATCTGTTTCAACAAAAGGATCTATGTAGAAATCCTTTCTGGCTCTCCTTAATAGCTGTAGCTTCGGCAGGGGCGAATTGCAAAATCACAGATTTGACTTCTTGAAAATGTTGAAAATAATAAAAAGCAGCTTGCAACCACTTTCCCCAACGCGTAGGATTAGGCTGTGGTGGTTCGCGAATACCAGGACAAAACCTGTGGAATGCTCCAATCCGTTTAGGACTTTTGAGAAATTTGCTATTAACGCATCCACCTCCGGGTAACATTCTCGAATAGTTTGTGCCACAAGATGTAAAGCATGGACTTTACACGTAACATGTAAAAGTCGCTCACACTTTTCTTTAAGAGAACGGCCTACACTACACATTGTCGCTGCACCATCGCTCATGAACATCAACAGTTGACTAGTTGACACTTGGAATTGTTGTAACGTATCAAGCACTACGGCCGTAATTGCTTCACCAGTACACTCTTTTAGTCTTTTGATAGCTAATAAAATTGCAAATTTCGGTTTAACAGGATCTAGTACTGGTATTATAATATTCAAAATAGAATTTTTGTTGCAATCTGTCGTCTCATCAAGACATAGCCACAGCTGTTTATCTTTTAATTCTGCTTTGATCCTATTTTCGATATCCTTACGTATACGTGGTAGATCTCTCCGTAACGCTGTCCGTGATAGTAAGTTCCACTCGGGATTGCATGTACGCCAAAACTGTCGAAACGCTTCTTTATCGAGTACGCGAAGCGGTAGACCATATACAATAAACATTAAAGGTAAATCCAACTGAAATTGGGTTTGAGGTGGCACGCCATTTTTCTTATTCTTGTGCTGTACACTATGAATATGTCTTTTACGGTCGCGTTTGTTCCAGCACATTTACGGTATTTTACACAATATTTTGGTTCCATTGTAGTTTAAATCCGGAAATTCGCTGATAAATTTAGTCACTTTACTAGCTAATGGCCGATTATTTTCCTTGCGTACGTTAGACATAGTTACATATATAAATTATATTTATCTATAATAAGTATAACTAAAATAAATCAATAAATTGAAGGCCGTGCCGACTCATCTGTATACATACCTACATATGTGGCGTCATGGGCCCGGCAACCTCATTTCTAACCTGGTGCGGGGCTCTCTTGGCCCGCTCTACTCATGAGTAACATATAAAGAAGTAACTTAAAATACAAATGGAAATATTATTGCTGGCCAAACCGAATAAGTGAAAGACAAATGCAAAATAATACATAGGGTTGCTATTATAAAAAAATATTTTTTCTTAGTTGAAAACGTCGATGTTTGGATTGGATTTTCAGAACACGCGGTATAAGATCGTCTGCCAAAATTTCAAAAAGTATTTTAATTACTTTCAGAGATACGTCAAAAGGTGTGATTATAGTGAATTTGCGATAAACGATAAGACCTGCAAGTAGAGCAACGCAAACTGCGCTGAAATCCAGTGGCTGACGCATAAAAGTTTACACAAAATAAACACGTCCGGGACAATTCGGTATAAGCGTCAGTATAACTGCGACTCGAAAGCCGATCTGTTGTGTATGCATCTACGCTGTCGTATACTATATCGTAGTTCTACGTTTGTTTTGAAAATGCTTCCTACGTCGCGAAAACGACAGAAAGTTGGACACAATAAGAGAATTTATTGCAGAAATGCCTGATTTAAAGTGTGATGGCGCTAAAATTCAATGTGTAGTGTGTAAAATAGATTTAATGTGTTGGTCGAAAAGTGATTGTCTACGGCACGTAAATAGTGCAGGGCATGTTTCAAAAAAAATTCCACACGAGATTATGACAAATTTAAATTTAATTTATGTGTTTATTGCATGTAATTTACCATTTCATTTCCTAAGGAAGAAAGCATACGTCTCGTTTTGGAATGAATATTCGGGCTTTAAGTTACCAAGTGAGAGAACATTATAGAGAGTTGTGTCGTCTGCTCGTGAGCATGTCGAGAAAAGAATTAAATCGGAGTTGCAAGATAAAAAACTGTGGTTATGTGTGGACGAAACAACAGATCGTAAAAAACATTCTGTGGTTAATGTATGGGTACGCACAATGGAACCACATCGACCGTCACCCTCAATTTTACTAGCTTCCAGACGAATACAACAATGCACTGCCGAAGTAATTTCAATGTTGGTGTTAAATACATTGGAAAAGTTTGAACTTTCAACAAATCAACTGTTGATGTTTATGAGTGATGGTGCGGCAAACATGCTTGCTGTAGGTCGATCTCTTAAAAAACATTGTGCTAACTTGTTGCATAGTACATGTAAAATTCATACTCTCAGTCTCGTAGCAGATAGTATCAGAAAATGTTATCCCGAGGTAGACGCTCTAATAGCACATACAAAAGCTGTGTTTGTAAAATCCCCAAAACGTATTCGGGAATTTCATAGACTATGCCCCGGTATTCCTGAACCACCACAACCTATTCTTACTCGTTGGGGAACATGGTTAGAGGCTGCATTTTATTATCTTAAATATTTTGAGAATATAAAGAACGTGATTTTAGAATTCGACCCAAAGGAAGCTGCGGCTGTCAAGGTAAGCCGCTTGAAATTTCAGGATAGTCAAGTTAAAACAGATTTGGAAATTATTCAGAACAATTACGTGGGACTAGCGGATGCGATAGAAAAACTACAAAATTCTTCGGTGTCATTAGTGGAATCTTTGCAAATAGTGCAACATGTTCACGCACAGCTATGCGCGACAGAAGACGCATGTTTATGTTTTGGAAAGGTTTGAAAGTGTTTTAGATAAAGACTCTGATTTTGGCACATTAAGACAAATTTGTGAAGGTGCGTCAACAGAACCGTTAAGTTGTTTGAAAGATTATTTTACTTACGCAAATATAACGTCACTAGATGTAGAACGTTCGTTTTCAGCATACAAAAACACTTTTTCTTCACGCCGCACTCACTTTGCCGAAACAACTTTGGAAACATATCTAATGTTACAAATATTAAATAGACATTATCCACTTTGTGATTTCACGGAGGACTCTTAAAACGGTAAGTGTTTGAGCACGTATCACATTTAATTTATTTTGTGTAAACTTTTATGCGTCCGCCACTGGCTGTCAGTGCAGTTGCGTTGCTCTACCTGCAAGTTAACAAAACGGGCTAATGAGTGTACTTTGCATCTTTCCGTAACCATGGTTACAAAAGTACAATGCACACCGATTGACCCACTTTGCTAACTCGCTGCATTTATCGTTTATCGCAGCTCCACTATAGACGCACCCTAATTGACCTTTATTGAGAATTACCATATATTTTTTAGAGACCGTGAAGATAAGGGGCTAAAATACTAATAATGTGACGTTCTTGAAAGGGTATAGAATTTTTCATAATATACTGCAATTCTTAAAAAGGCATGAAACATGAATTCAAAGCAATTTTTTTCTTCAGTGCGGTAATTAGGCAAATCTAGAACGTACAGCGTGCTCACTTACGGCACTAGCAGAAAATAATTCTTTCCCTGAATAATTTAGAGAAAAAGTTTGCAGATAGAAAAACACAATATAAAATTATGTTAAAGGATACATGATGTTTCCACTACCCACGACACAAGTTTAATTTTTCCTGTATACTATAGTGTTTTTGAATACCTATCTTCAAATCATGTCAACTTTCGTCTACATTACCGATATTTTTCATATACATAGTAGATATACGGTTTCAAACACATCTGCATTTAGTTTTTCGTCCCAGAGTTTACTTTTTATTCTTCCGGCGACGACAGAAGTATTGTTGAATGTAAATTAATTTTAGAAAATAACTTACTAAACGAATTACAATTTATAAATAACCATTTTACAAACATAATAACAATAAAATATTTTGAGAAAAGTAACATAACATTAGTGAAAGCTCCAAATATCTTAAATGACGCAATAAATCAATTAAAGGTTATTCCCAGAGAATTTACACACAAGTTAAATCAGAAAATTATGTCGGTGTTCAACAGAAACACAGGTTTTACATACGAAATGAACTGCCTATTAATGCAAATCTAAATACCGATGTACTCACAAAATACCGTATTTTTATACCATATTTGAAATTTGCCCCACTAACTGGTTCCGATGTTGAAAGAACATTTCCTGCATTTAAAGAAATACTGACATCAAGAGCAACCAGCTTTACAGTTGAAAACTTCTCTGAAAGACTAACTCAACCCTTATTTCTATGAATTAAAAATTTTAATACCATTTTACGTAGTTCATCCATGTTTGCAAAGCGTAATACCGTGTAACCATAGATAATAACTTTATTTAAAGATGTTTCTAATTAACATTGTAAATATATAAGTACCCACAGATTCTAAAACTAGAGCGATAAAACCTATTGCATCGCACGTCTATTGAAATTACAAAAATAACGTATTTCATGCATATTTGCTAGCTGCGTGCAAGTCATCCCGTACGTTTTGCCGAGGTTTGTTTATAATAACTAGATGTTACAAGATGCCCGTCGAAATCGTTGCCAAGTTTGACATATGTTATTTAATTTTTTTACATCTTGCATATTATCCAAAATCTGGTAAGACAAGCTGCTCTATTTTTTTTTTAATAATTTTCCTATACCTTAAATGCGTCCTTCGTTAGCAAATTATATATAAAACTATGCAAGCTTTGCTTAAATGTCTAATACTGCGACGAAATACTATAAACTTTATTAATAAGGTTCGACAAACGCGTGCTACGGAACGAAGCGCCAAGAGGGGATTTAGGTCGATGCGAAGCCAGTGGAGAGTTTAGTCGGTCGTTCAATAATTATTGGTTTATCGATGTGCGTCTTTTAAAACATGGATCGTCGTGAGCGAGGTTTACCTATAGCATCGCATCTGAATAAATATATTAGCCGTTTCCCTGGGTTGGAATATACACGTACTATCATTCAGTGCAAAATTTGCAATATACGGTTGATAGATCGCGATACATTTCACTGTAGAAGACATATTAAAAGTAAACGTCATGTACTGAATTTAAGCAACAATATTCCGTACTGGGAATTTCTGTATGATTTTATTTTTATGCTAAGTGTGTGCAGCATCCCACAACACCTAGTAGACAATGAACACTTTCGTCTTTTCTGGAATAAATATTATACCCCGTGGAAACTACCAACCAATAAATAATTGCTATACAATTTACCACATTTGCAGGGTATAGTAAAAAATTAGACGAGTTGAAAAATAAGGAAATTTGCGCAAATGTGGATGAAACAACTGATGCACCGAAACACAGCATGATTCATGTTGTAGCGCGTCCTTTAAAACGTAATGATGCAGCAGCTTCATTGTTATTAACCAGTAATAGGATTGAAGTGATGCCGAAACCGTTGTGAAGATAATAAAAGATTCGTTAAGAGAATTTTGTACCACAGGAGCCCAAATCACAATGTTAGTTACTGATAAAGCTGCAACAATGGTGAAAGTTGGTAGGATGTTGAAAATATGCTTTCCGACTCTTCTTCACATAACATGTCTCATACACGCGTATCATCTCGTTTCAGAAACTATTCGAAAGCAGTATCCGATGGTGAATAATTTAATAGCATCTACCAAAAAAGTAGTGTTAAAAGTGTTAAAAGAAATTGTCACCAGATTTTTATCAAATATAATTTAAGCAAAAGCTTTCTATATGAATAGGTCTATACAGTAGAGTAACCAAAACATGCGGACTCGCATAGGCGTCGGTATTACGGGTTAATATAAGAATACGAAAAATTCATAAATAAACTAAACCGGTAGAGAAGCAGGCATGTAGTGTTGTTGAATAATTAGCAAGTAAGTTTATTTATGAATTTTTCGTATTCTTATATTAACCCGTAATACCGACGCCTATGCGAGTCCGCAAGCTTTGGTTACTCTACTGTATAGACCTATTCATATAGAAAGCTTTTGCTTAAATTATATTTGATAAAAACCTGGTGACAATTTCTTTTAACACTTTTAACACTACTTTTTTGGTAGATGCTATTAAATTATTCTTCTACAGTGAAATGTATCGCGATCTATCAACCGTATATTGCAAATTTTGCACTGAATGATAGTACGTGTATATTCCAACCCAGGGAAATGGCTAATATATTTATTCACATGCGATGCTGTAGGTAAACCTCGCTCACGACGATCCATGTTTTAAAAGACGCACATCGATAAACCAATAATTATTGAACGACCGTTCACTTCCACGCCTATCGAATGACTAAACTCTCCACTGGCTTCGCATCGACCTAAATCCCCTCTCGGCGCTTCGTTCCGTAGCACGCGTTTGTCGAACCTTATTAATAAAGTTTATAGTATTTCGTCGCAGTATTAGACATTTAAGCAAAAAACTTGCATAGTTTTATATATAATTTGCTAACGAAGGACGCATTTAAGGTATAGGAAAATTATTAAAAAAAAAATAGAACAGCTTGTCTTACCAGATTTTGGATAATATGCAAGATGTAAAAAAATTAAATAACATATGTCAAACTTGGCAACGATTTCGACGGGCATCTTGTAACATCTAGTTATTATAAACAAACCTCGGCAAATCGTACGGGATGACTTGCACGCAGCTAGCAAATATGCATGAAATACGTTATTTTTGTCATTTCAATAGACGTGTGATGCAATAGGTTTTATCGCTCTAGTTTTAGAATCTGTGGGTACTTATATATTTACAATGTTAATTAGAAACATCTTTAAATAAAGTTATTATCTATGGTTACACGGTATTACGCTTTGCAAACATGGATGAACTACGTAAAATGGTATTAAAATTTTTAATTCATAGAAATAAGGGTTGAGTTAGTCTTTCATAGAAGTTTTCAACTGTAAAGCTGGTTGCTCTTGATGTCAGTATTTCTTTAAATGCAGGAAATGTTCTTTCAACATTGGAACCAGTTAGTGGGGCAAATTTCAAATATGGTATAAAAATACGGTATTTTGTGAGTACATCGGTATTTAGATTTGCATTAATAGGCAGTTCATTTCGTATGTAAAATCTGTGTTTCTGTTGAACACCGACATAATTTTCTGATTTAACTTGTGTGTAAATTCTCTGGGAATAACCTTTAATTGATTTATTTCGTCATTTAAGATATTTGGAGCTTTCACTAATGTTATGTTACTTTTCTCAAAATATTTTATTGTTATTATGTTTGTAAAATGGTTATTTATAAATTGTAATTCGTTTAGTAAGTTATTTTCTAAAATTAATTTACATTCAACAATACTTCTGTCGTCGCCGGAAGAATAAAAAGTAAACTCTGGGACGAAAAACTAAATGCAGATGTGTTTGAAACCGTATATCTACTATGTATATGAAAAATATCGGTAATGTAGACGAAAGTTGACATGATTTGAAGATAGGTATTCAAAAACACTATAGTATACAGGAAAAATTAAACTTGTGTCGTGGGTAGTGGAAACATCATGTATCCTTTAACATAATTTTATATTGTGTTTTTCTATCTGCAAACTTTTTCTCTAAATTATTCAGGGAAAGAATTATTTTCTGCTAGTGCCGTAAGTGAGCACGCTGTACGTTCTAGATTTAAATTTAAGCAAAAGCTTTCTATATGAATAGGTCTATACAGTAGAGTAACCAAAACTTGCGGACTCGCATAGGCGTCGGTATTACGGGTTAATATAAGAATACGAAAAATTCATAAATAAACTTACTTGCTAATTATTCAACAACACTACATGCCTGCTTCTCTACCGATTTAGTTTATTTATGAATTTTTCGTATTCTTATATTAACCCGTAATACCGACACCTATGCGAGTCCGCAAGTTTTGGTTACTCTAGTCTTCCAACAGACTCATTGGAGATGTAAGGAGAACAATGGACTAGTGTATGCGCGAAATTATGAAAGTTAGGTAAGAAAAAAAGCAGTTAGATACGGAGAGGAGTCGCGAATGGATATAATTGTAGGGGTATCTAAAATAATAGAAGCCAAAAAGCGGCGTTAAGAAAAAAAAAGTGGTGTACATCAGTAAGCCTGGCATAATCAGTCTTCTCGACCGAATTGGATCAGTCATGTGGGCCGCGTATTATAAATAAAGAGTGTATGTGTGACTCACGCACGACAGAAGTGAAATTACAAAATCAATACCTTATGATAAGAAATAAAAATTGACGCAATGAAAATGTTTGGTAAATAAAGCGAAAACTATGCATACATATACATATTTTCGCGCAAATAAGTTCGCTGTGATCAGACCTCACGAGAAAATGTTTCTATTTATGTTTCAATACAAGCCACTCCACAAGTCCGGCACGTCTTTACTCGTTTCTGCGTGTGTGGTCTACGCAGATATTTGCGACCTGTCTTACGATGTTTCTAAATTGTCAACAAGTCACCAGCGACATCATCAAAACGCATAAATATTGTACAACATACAAGGTGGCAACCCTAATATACATGCAGTTAATATTGAAGAAATAAAGTGAATCTGAAACGCCCTGAAGATAAGTATAAATAAATAATAAAGTTGATATACATTTAATATTTAAAATAATAAATAAAACATTAAAAATAATAAGACGATGTACTATTACAGCTTCTTGTATTATGTCATGTAACGCTAAAATAAAATCGAGCCCAGCACGCTCATCGTGAAACTGCACATTTTATTGAATCTAGCCTTCTGGTATTGATACACAAAACTTGCCGGAGCGATAAATACAAATAATCATCCTCAGTTCTATCTTCTTCAGTGTCTAACAGAACCAAGAGTCGGCCTATAAATCTCAACTGTGTATATTAAACTATTCGCAAATGTCTATAAAGAACTTTTAATTTATTAATTGCTAATAAATGGACTTGCTCGATTTTATCAGCTGGTCAGCGGCGCAAACTTCTGCGTACGGCATACGTGGTGAGCCCGCTAAGAATTACACCACCAATACTGATGAAAATGATTTGATTATTAGAGTAACCTAAACTTGCGGACTCGCATAGGCGTCGGTATTACGGGTTAATATAAGAATACGAAAAATTCATAAATAAACTAAACCGGTAGAGAAGCAGGCATGTAGTGTCGACCTTGAATATAAATCATGTTAAACCGCGCTGTGAGTGATTTCGTTTTAGTACCGGTTAAGCTGTTGTAGAGATTAGTCGAACGGTCAAGGTTATGTACTTACATGTCGCTTTTGAAAATATAGCTGGTGTTTTTTGGGTGTTGTAGTATTATACCAAGTACATAATTAGTGTATCGTTTCATATAGAACTAATATTTACATACCTAAGAAAACAATGCCTCGTAATAGATTTGCTACTAATGTACATAAGTATGTGTCACTTTTTCCCCATTTAAAATATGACGGTAGTGCAGTTTTTTGCTTAATATGCAATGTTCGTTTGGCTGCATTGGACAGAACTGATTGCCAGAGGCATGTCAATGGTATTAAGCATATGAGAAATGCAAGAACTGAAATACCTTATACACTATTCCTCATATATTTATTAATTATGTTTACCTCTTGTAATCTTCCGTTGTCGTTGGTGAGAAAAGCAGCTTTTAAAACGTTTTGGCGACAATACGTTCCAAAGTACCCATTACCCTCACAAACACAATTACAGAATCATTTGCCGCGAATGAAAGAGATGCTAGAAAATGTGTGTAAACGTGATTTGTGTTCCAAAAAAATATGGATTACTGTGGATGAGACGACCGATATAAAAAAAACAGTATTGTGAATGTAATAGCTCGCGTTTTATCTAGCGAGAACACAGCATCTCGATATTTGTTAGCTTGCAAACGTGTTCAACAATGTACCGCGGAAAATATTCAAAAAGTGATAATGAATGTCTTGAAAAAATTTAAAATTGCCCAAGATCAAGTTGTGATGATTGTGACAGATAGTGCAGCAACGATGTTAAGTGTTGGGCGATCCTTAAAACATATATTTCCTAACTTAATACATATAACCTGCGTGCTGCATGCTTTGCATTTAGTTGGTGAAGTTGTTCGACAACATTACGGAAAAGTTGATCGGATGATTGGAAGTACTAAAGCAGTGTTTCGTAAATTTCCTAAACGTTTAAAAGAATTTCGTAAATTTTGTCCAGGTATTCCAGAACCTCCTGAACCAATTTTAACGCGATGGGGTACTTGGCTAACAGCAGCTTCTTACTATTTGATCCATTTTCAACAAATTCAATCAGTTATAATGCGATTTAATCGGAATGAATCCAAAGCAATTAGAGAAAGTCAAAGAGAATTTCAAATTCCTCAACTTTTAGAAGATTTAACAACAATATGTACCAATTATACAGTATTACTAGATGCCATCAGAAAACTACAATGTACTGAATTGTCATTGCAGGAATCATTAGACATAGTGGAGAGTGTAAAAAATAAATTACACACATTAAATGATACGCCAGGATTATGCGCTAGTCAAAAGTTGGCAGATGTTTTAAGGAAAAATCCCGATTTTAATACTTTAGAGGCCGTTTATAATAAGTGTAAGAATAGTGAACTTTTAAGTGAAATTGAAAAACAGTTTCTACATGCAAATGTAACTTCCTTAGATGTGGAGAGATCGTTTTCTATGTATAAGAATATTTTTTCTTGTCGACGCACAAGGTTTAAAGAAGTAACTGTGGAAACATATGCAATGATGCAAGTTTACAGTAGTCCACATCCTGATGCCTCTAATTTGTTGAATAATTAGCAAGTAAGTTTATTTATGAATTTTTCGTATTCTTATATTAACCCGTAATACCGACGCCTATGCGAGTCCGCAAGTTTTGGTTACTCTATATAATATTAGGTATGGAGAGTATGTTACCGCGTTACTTATTTATGTTATTATTACAAAATTAAGATGCCTATTCGAGTAACAAAAAGAAATTATAATTCAAATATTCTTCTAATTATGATTGTAATTGTTAAACCCAACCAATTTATACTGATTTAGTGAAAAACATAAATTTTGAACCTGGAGCGATTAGTTTAACACATACATAGTAAATATACATTGATAAATAATCAATAATTAAAATAAACGGGTACTCTAAAACTGTGGCATTGGAACGCTGAAACAGTTCACTAAAACCCTTACCACAACACTTAATTTGTACTGGACGCACGTTTCGATAGCCAAGCTGTCTTCATCAGCAGCAAGCATAATTAAAATGACAAATTTTGAACTTACTTCGTGTTGCAAAGTGAGAACGGTGCCAATGTATCATTTTCAACATAATTCTGTTATCATATCCTGCCACTTTTGCTATTCCTAATAACGTCCCACTTCCCCTTCAAAGTAGATCGAAAATACCCCCGGTATCCTCAACATCTAAAAATTGTAACAATTAGAACACTGTTGATTTATGGTACCGTATGTAATTTATGAAACTGTTAATAAAGGATAAAAATACGCATACATAAAAACATAAGAAGAATTAAGTTATGTTGAATTAATGGTACCAATGGGATTAACTTACGATAACCACTACACGTAATCATCGAAAGTATCACGCCCAACAGATAGACAAACCACTGTAAAATAGTCCAATAGTTCAACTAGAATTGTATTACATTTTGACCCAAGTACTACTGATGCTGAGCATAAGTTATAGCCATATAAAATAAAAATATGTATGGTATTAATATATGCAACATCTAACAATAAATAACAATTGCATATATATAAGTTGTAATTGCACTAATTTATTCAATTAACCAGAGTACATCTAGATGTCGCTTCAATATTTAACGAAGTAATGTTTTAATCAAAAAGACTCTCGAAAACTGATGTTGAAAAGTTTTAAAATGGTTTTATATTATGATATTTGTAAGTCTAAAAATATTGAAACGCCCATGCCCTTCACCGTGATGAGACGATTTTTAAGTAAATGATACAATAAACGTCCGAGGAATCCCCTGTTCGATACCGTTGTAAGCTATTTTATCCACACTTGATGTCGCTATGTGCGAAACTAAAATTTATACAATTAATTTTATTTTCATAACTATAAATACAAGAATTTACAATACCATTTGGAAATTAATAAAAACTCCATTTAATCAATCATTGGTTCGAATAATCAACAATTGGATATGACTCTCCAATGTTTAAGTAAAAAATGCAGAGTATAGCAGGGTGTAGCATTCAATTATAGCATTCCTATCGCTCCTAACCTACTAATAGTACTAATATTGCTTACAGTCGGTAGATCGCGGCTCTTTACCATCATGTTATGCCGTGACTTAGACTGACAATTTGCTCTACCTCTTGAACTCTGTTTTCTGTTAAAATTCTTAAACTCGAAAAAAATAGTAGAAAAGAGAGCTTAAAAAATAATAGAAAACAGAGCTCAAGAATTCTAATAGAGAAGACAGCCCAAGAGAGGCTACAAAAAAGTTTAGAGGAATTTTACACTAAAAATACGAGCCTAATTTGTTACCTACTAGTTCTTGTGTATAAACTTCTCCAAACAAAATTTTAAAGTACCTATAATGCGAAAATTACCGCACATTAGTTTAAGATGACCTACTACTTCTCAAATTTTCATTCCATTTTATTAACTAACTTTCTCTGTAGTTTTTACACTTTGTGAGGATTTCAATACTGATATTTCTTTTCTAATTGAATATTACTGACGCAATATTCAATATTACATTCTAATAGTTATTTTTTCCTGCAAATTTTACACTGTAAGGTAATCCTCCCCAGGATTTATAACCTTCAATGCACCTTTATAAGTCATTTTTACAGCTTCAACGTTATATTGTAGGGTAATTTTACCGAAAAATTTTAACCTTATGTGTATTTTTGTACGCAATTTTTATACATTGGGATAATTTTCATGAGAATTTCTACTTTGGCCGTTTTAGGATCCCCTGAGCACCGATGTTGTTAGCGAGACCAGCGCCTTGGCTTTAGCTGTTAACACGATAAATGAAAAATGTTATTGTGATAGGACACATATTTATGTATATACGATATATTGCATATTCTAATGAGATCGAGCACGAAGGTTTTGGTTGGAATTGATTAACCGAAAGCGTAACTTTATTTCGCAGATTTAAAATCTTTTGAACTATTTTGGAGGATGGTTCCAACAATTTTCTTCAGAGTTGGTATATATCGACAACTTGTATATTTCGGTAATTTTCATCAAATAAAATAAATACTATTGACTTACTTTAATATTTTTCTTTAATGGACTAACTTCATTTATAAATTGAGTAAATAGACAACAAAACGATAGAATTTAATTAACGAGATTATTATGTTACAATAATGTTTCAGTGAAAATATATTAACCACAGTGCAGAGGACGATCAAAACATCCGTATATGAAATTCGAGATAAGTTTAATGATGCTGAATGGTATTATAAAAACTGTAGGTAAATAATATGTGTGTTTTATTTAAGTATACCATTGGGATCAACTTGTAATGACTACGGATAGCCATCGCAAGAATCACGCCCCAACAGCTGGATAAACCACTCGAATAAATTCTAATAGTTTAACCAGGATATCAACCCATTTTGCAAGTTTTGCAAGTGATTCTGATCACACTTTGTAGCCATATAAAATAAGCATATGAGTGGTATTAATATATGCGCCACCTAACAATAAATGGCACTTACACGATTACAAGTTGTAATTACACTAATTTACTCAATGAATCCGAGTAAATCTAGATGTCACCTCAGTATTTAACGTAAGACAAACTTCCAACAGCTGATATTGGAAAGCTTTTAAAGTGCTTTTATAATTGATAAGGTATTCACTTTTAAAAGTATTTCAATATCCATATTTCCCATTATGCCGAAAAGATATATAACTGCATATTGGTATACGATATGTCCGGGGAATGATCTGATCGGTGTTGTAGGTCGTTTCAGTCACACTGGATGTCGGGATGTGTACGATGATTAATTTACCTAATTTTGCTCATAGTCGTCAGATCGCAGCACCTCACCATCAATTTTTTTGTGGAGATCTGGTCTTGTACATTACCGGAAGGCGTATATATCTACCTAAATTAGTTAAAACGAAACAATAAAGGAATAAGTCAATATAACTAATATTGCTGTAGTTCTAATCGCATAGCAGAAAGCATTGTATCATTTCAATGGTAGTTCAACGTTTTGAGAATATAGAAATACATATTCGTATTATAATAATATTAACCTTTATTAATTACACAATATAAGACAATGTGCAAAAAAGAACAAACTCGAGGTAAATAACAAAGAAAACATAATGAATTTGAAAGCAAAATGTGCATAAGTATGGAAACACAATATACTATGCTATACTAAACTAAGCTAAATAAACGAAAACGAAAGCTTAAAAAAAAAGAACAAAGTAATTATCTTATATAATAATATTATATAAGAATTTGATTTATAGGTATATACCTGACCTGTGGTAAACACGAAAACATGCAAATTTTCAATTTCTTTGCCAAGCTTTCTGGAATTGCACCGAGAATGCACGACATTCTAAGTTATTTTTTCCTGCAAATTTTACACTGTAAGGTAATCCTCCTCAAGATTTATAACCTTCAATGCACCTTTATAAGTCATTTTTACAACTTCGACGTTATATTGTAGGGTAATTTTACCGAAAAATTTTAACCTTACTGAAAGAAAATGCTGACGCTGTTCTTCGGCGACGGAGAGAGACGCGGTCAGTTTGTGCTATCGCGGACGGGAGGCAGTCCAGCAACGCCAGCTTACTACTATAGAAGTTCTCACGTTACACTTATCATATAGAAATATATTCTTAAACCATTGTTTTGAGATTTTGAGTTTTATTTCTTAAATTATACTTCCGAACAATTTGAGTTTCTAACATTACATGTATTTTTGTACGCAATTTTTATACATTGGGATAATTTTCACGAGAATTTCTACTTTGGCCGTTTTGGGATCCCCTGAACACCGATGTTGTTAGCGAGACCAGCGCCTTGGCTTTAGCTGTTAACACGATAAATGAAAAATGTTATTGTGATAGGACACATATTTATGTATATACGATATATTGCATATTCTAATGAGATCGAGCACGAAGGTTTTGGTTGGAATTGATTAACCGAAAGCGTAACTTTATTTCGCAGATTTAAAATCTTTTGAAATATTTTGGAGGATGGTTCCAACAATTTTCTTCAGAGTTGGTATATAAATTATGTTGCACGAACGTACAAGTTGTACTGGTCGAGCGGACTTAACAATTTCTTCCAAACTAGCGGTCTAGTAGTCGACGGGGTAAATAAGGCAAAGACAAGAGTTCTATTGTCACTTACTTTATTTAAGGTATCGAAGATGAAGCCTTAGGCTGTTGTGTTTTCGTTGAGCGTCGTAACACTTGAATGAATCATATTGTTTATCATGTTCCTCTTATATGGATTACTTATCTACATTACTTACAAGAAAACAGATTGTTGAATTTACATTTTGGTCAAAGTACAAGAATGTGAAATGCAAATACAATTTCGGATGAAACAATTAATATGTTTGTTGTTTGCTTATTGAAATTAGATATCTTATGGATACACAAAGTGTTTGTTATTATATATAAATATCTTATGGCTACATAACACCTCCCGTCGAAGATTGAAAATTATTGTTCGATAATTTTCAATGGAATTACATCTTTTTGCCTTGGGGCTTCCTCTCCATTTCCCTTAAAAATCTTCATGACATATTTTTTATTGTAATAAACTAATACAACAATGATCATAATACTAATTATAGAGTATATCGCAATATTGGAATGAATTTAACGTTGATTTTTGAAACTTAGGGTCTCCAAATTAATCTTAGCTTCGTTCAGTTCATTCCTTACATTAATAGGTATAATATCTTTTAGTGTGATATTTGTCAAATTATTGTGAATATCCTTGTACTGGATGAAATCATATCTAGTTAAATCTACACTTTTAACCAGGTTCTGAATTATCTTATCCTTAATATGGTATTTACAGTGATCCACCGGATGAAGATAATATGTGCCTTGTATAACTAAAGTTTTTATTATGTTATTACAATTCTGTTTGATTTCGATAGTTTTAGGACTAACTATAAATACCAAATCCTGGATATGTAGAAATTGTACATTTCTTATCTCTACAATTTCCTTAATACAATTATTTAAATTCGGTTTGTTTGATAATAGCTTAACTTCACATGGTGATTGAGTATTGATAACATTTTCCATTAGTAATTTGCAAAGAGTATTGTTTTTATAGATCTACAATTATGTGGTATAATATATTTATCGTCATTTATGGCAATATTATTATGCTCGAGTTGAATCTGGAAGTAATTTTCTTCATCAATTAATATTGGTATATTATAAAGAATATAGTTCTCGTAAAACTTATCGTCTAATAATGGTAAGCAAAGTATAAAGGTGATCTCTTCCTTAATTATATAATACTTAATGTCTAACAAGGCTTCAATTGAGAGGAGATTATCGATATTTAGATAGTACGGAAAATTAAAACCTTCCGATATTTGAATTGATTGCAGAATTTTTAAAATGCGCTTTGGTTCAAAGAGAATCGGGTACAAAATTTTATTTTGCGCTAATGTTAGTCCTAACAGTATCTGCTGTAGCTCGTCATGCATGGATGTTACAAACAAAAGTTGATATCTTAATTTATCTGATACCGCGTGTTCCTCTTGGGAATGTTGAATGTACTTCTTTAAAATTTTGACATTTTTGCTAATTTGTTTTGATATGTCGTTAACAGATTCATTTACAAATCTAAATACTTCTACTGGTGACCTCTGGACTATTTTCTGATTTTCATATAATTCTGTTATTTGTTGTTCTAACCTTTGACCTTCGTCATAGTCTAAATTTCCTGTAAGCCCGCTAATGACTTTACCCGCAAAATTAAAGAGTCCTCTCTTCGTGCGCTTGCCTCTGAATAATAGTGAGATAATATTATTGATCTTGTCTTCTCTATCCCTTATTAACTCTAATGTTTCTTTGTGAAAATCGGAGGTGTAATTATAATCATTACTATTGTTGATATTTTGATAATTCATCCATGAAGAAACTAATCTCTTATAATTCACTTTAACTACCAATGTCAGTTGTTTGTGACTGTTAAATAGAATGTTGTTCCGAAATGGAAGCAACGGCAGTTTGTCCTCAACTTTTATGAGCTCAAGCTCTGCGATTGAGAGTCCTGCAGTGAGGAATCTGTAACAATAGATTTTACTGAATTAATATGATATTTAAACGTATTTCCCCGTTTATTTTTTACTTGAATCTTATTAGGCTGTACGATCGCTATTATCTCGTAAGGTCCCTTGGCGATGAGGTTGGTTTTCGAATATTTGCCCGGAAATTTAATGTAAACTTGTTGTCCTACCTTCAGTTCACTACCTTTTCTTTTGGAGTTTCGATTATTTATTTGTCTCATTTTATGATTTTGAACTATATCGGCTACCTGTTGGTTTAGTTTTTGAATCTTGTTTTTATATTCTTCTAAAATATTACTTTTTATGATTTCCGTTTCTGTCAATCGAATTTCGTTATAATGTCCAAAAAATAACTCCACCGGCTTATATTTAGTAATGGCGTTTATTGAATTGTTATAAAATATTATTGTTAGTGGCATAGGGTCCTTCTCTTTACCTAATAGTCTAACGTGCTCTACAAAGGTGGAGTGTAACCTTTCAATTTCGCCATTTGACTCAGGATGGTTCGGTGTAGTAAAATGGGTTTCTATATTGTGTAGTTTAAGAAGTTCCCGCACCAGATCATTATTGAATTCCTGCCCATTATCAAAAACAATACGTTTGGGAATTCCATAATTACCAAAATATTTTATAAGCGCTGTAACTATTTCGGTTGCCGTTTTATTTTTTACCTCTATTGCTTGGGCAAATTTGCTAAAGGAATCGATAGTGGTTAAAAAGATTTTGTTTTTTATTCTGAATATATCGCAATGAATTTTTGCCATCGGTTGGTCAATTTTCTCGGTTGTTTGTAATGGTGCTTGAAAAGGTTTCCTATCATACTTATTTTTCTGACATAGTTCACATTTATTTATGAATTTTATTATGTCATTATGATAATTTTGCCAATAAAATTCTTGGCGTATTTCGTTAAATACTTCCGTAATGCCCCGGTGATTATTTTTTTCATGCACTTTTTTGATTATTCCTATTTGTTCACTTTTATCATCAACTATCTTTACCCGTTTAAGACATCTAAAAAACTCAATTCTGTTGTTAAAATTTTCTATAACAATTTTGCATAAAATCTTATAAATCTCATCATCGCAATGAACGAAATATCGTGTTTCTAATAAATTTACTCGCATAAATGTTATAGCGTCGTTCACCAGGTTCTCCTTATTTAATTTAACATTCCAAACGGATTTATTTTGAACTATATCACGCTGAAACTCTAAAAATTTATTGTGACTCTCCAAAAAAATTTGATTCCGCTGAATATTAATCGGACTACTAGAAATTGGAATAGATTTTGTGTGTTCGTTTTGGTTTGAATGAACAGAGCTTTTCTCACTTTCATTCACACACAGTGAATCCTTGCTTGACAAGTTGTTGAGTTCAAGGCGTGATAGGGCATCCGCATTAGCGTTATACTTACCTGCTTTGTGCACTATATCGTAGTCGTATTCTTGCAATTTAATTTTCCAGCGCTCTAGTTTCGCGTTTGCTTCTTTTAAATTATGAAGCCAAATGAGAGGTTTATGGTCTGTGATTAAGGTGAATCTAGATCCCCAAATGTACGGCTTAAATTGTTTACATGCGTAAATTATTGCTAATAACTCCTTTTCAATAGTGCTATATTTTACTTCGGTGTCGCTTAACGTTCGGGATGCGTAGCAAATTGGTTTGTCCCTACCAATCTCCCCTTGTGAAAGAACCGCACCAATAGCGTAGTTGCGCTAGCGTCAGTTGTTATTAGAAATGTTTTATTAAAATCCGGATATTGTAATAATGGCGGATTTTCTAAAATTACCCGGCAGGCGTCAAAACTAGCCTCATACTCTGGACTTGTAATATCAATTCTGTTTCGCTTCTTCAGGCATTGTGTAAGAGGTTTGGTTAGATTCGCGAAATTCGGAATGAATTTTCTATAGTATCCTATTAGTTTTATTTAAGTATACCATTGGGATCAACTTGTAATGACTACGGATAGCCATCGCAAGAATCACGCCCCAACAGCTGGATAAACCACTCGAATAAATTCTAATAGTTTAACCAGGATATCAACCCATTTTGCAAGTTTTGCAAGTAATTCTGATCACACTTTGTAGCCATATAAAATAAGCATATGAGTGGTATTAATATATGCGCCACCTAACAATAAATGGCACTTACACGGTTACAAGTTGTAATTACACTAATTTACTCAATGAATCCGAGTAAATCTAGATGTCACCTCAGTATTTAACGTAAGACAAACTTCCAAAAGCTGATATTGGAAAGCCTTTAAAGTGCTTTTATAATTGATAAGGTATTCACTTTTAAAAGTATTTCAATATCCATATTTCTCATTATGCCGAAAAGATATATAACTGCATATTGGTATACGATTTGTCCGGGGAATGATCTGATCGGTGTTGTAGGTCGTTTCAGTCACACTGGATGTCGGGATGTGTACGATGATTAATTGACCTAATTTTGCTCATAGTCGTCAGATCGCAGCACCTCACCATCAATTTTTTTGTGGAGATCTAGTCTTGTACATTACCGGAGGGCGTATATATCTACCTAAATTAGTTAAAACGAAACAATAAAGGAATAAGTCAATATAACTAATATTGCTGTAGATCTAATCGCATAGCAGAAAGCATTGTATCATTTCAATGGTAGTTCAACGTTTTGAGAATATAGAAATACATATTCGTATTATAATAATATTAACCTTTTTAATTACACAATATAAGACAATGTGCAAAAAAGAACAAACTCGAGGTAAATAACAAAGAAAACATAATGAATTTGAAAGCAAAATGTACATAAGTAAGGAAACATAATATACTATGCTATACTAAACTAATCTAAATAAACGTAAACGAAAGCTTAAAAAAAAAAGAACAAAGTAATTATCTTATATAATAATATGTAGGATATTTCACTTGAAACACTACACTATTGTTTTAGAAAATATACGTTTATTTAATAATAAGATAATACGATATTTGTAATGAGTAAATAATGACAAATAACTAAAGAACTGACACGTCGTTGGCTCGAACTGTAAAAGAAATAAACACAACTTCGTTATTTCTTGTAACACAATATATCGTCTTTACTATCTCACCGTCCGTGATCGACTGCTGGAAGAATCAACTGGATTCACCTTCTTCGCTCCCTACATCTCGGCCATCCTGTAGGGGGTTCGTCTCGAACTGCTTGTCATCTTGGACCCAGAGCTTCAGGTGGTCGGCGCCGGTGGTGGTGCGGTTTGGACCCTCATGGTTCCCTACTTTTTCTACATCGTAGCGGTCTGGTCCTGTAGTCTTCGTCACTTGATATGGCCCCAGGAATTTAGGCAACAGCTTTGACTGGTTCTGGAACTGGGTTTTCTTGATGGCAACTAGGTCACCAACTTCATACGACTTGGCAGCTTTGCGTCTTTTATTAAAACTTCTACGATTTTCTTCTTGCACGATCTTTATTTGATGTTTTGCATGGTTCCTCAGGTCGTCTCTCTCTTCTGAGAACGTTTTAGCATGTTCCGCTTCAATTAGTTCTCTTATCCTAACGTCTTCTGCTGTATTCATTTCTACACCATATAATAACTTGAATGGCGTCATATCAATGCTGCGTTGATAGGTACTATTGAGTGCTTCTTGTACCTTTCGCACACTTTTGTACCAATTTTCTGGTTTTTCGACAGGAAGCTTAGCAAGGACGGGGATAATGGTGCGGTTTATGCGCTCGACTTGCCCATTTCCTCTTGGAATGCCGGTTGTTATTTGCACATGTTTAATGTTCTGGTCCTCGCAGTATTTCCTAAAATCGTTGGCGGTGAAAGCTGTTCCTCGATCCGAAATGATTACTTTTGGATTACCAAACATTGTTTTTTGTAATTCAAGCTTTTCTAAGACTTCTTTGGTGGATGTTGTTTTTGTTGGATATATCCAGGTGAATTTGGTAAATGCGTCGACTACAACGAACAAATGCCGATAACCTTTGCTAGTTCGCATTAATGGTCCTAGATGGTCGACATGATAAACTTGGAGTGGTGTTTCCCCTTTCTCGATTGGATTTAGCAATCCTTCTTGTTTACCGGTCTTTCTCTCTACTAAAATACACGGAACACAATTGGATATTACGGTTTGGATCTTCTCATCCACATTCGGAATATAATAGTCCCTTGCGATCAATTCTTTGGTCTTTTTAATCGCGAAGTGTCCACGTTCGTGGGTATCTTTAACAATTTGCCTCTGCATATTGGTTGGCACAACCAATAATTTTTGTCCACTTTGGAGTTTATACAGGATGTTTCTATCCATCTCGTAATTTTCGTATGGCTGACTTTCTAGCACCTTCATGATAGTTTTCAAGTGTTCGTCGTCCTTTTGAGCCTTCATTATCCTTTCGAGAAATTCGTTTTGTGCAGTCATAGTTATTGGGTTTCTGCTGAGTGCATCGCAGTGTTTCATTCGACATCCTGCGCGATGTTCGATGGAATAATCAAATTCTTCTAGTAGTAAGGCCCATCTTGCAACTCTTGTAGACAATTCTTTTTTGTTCATGGTAACTGCGAAGGCAGCACAGTCTGTTAGAATTTTGAACTTAATCCCCAGAAGATACACTCTAAATTTCTTTACAGCTTCGATTATTGCTAGTACCTCTAACTCGTAACTGTGGTATTTCTTTTGAGCGTCATTAGTCTTTCTGCTCCAATAGTAAACAGGATGAAGTTTGCCATCTTCCGGATCCTTTTGCAGCAGGACTCCTCCAAAACCTTCTTGCGAAGCGTCAACATGTAGTTCGGTTTCACTGTCATAATCGAATATTTTGAGTAGAGGCTTGCTCGTTAATTTTTCCTTCAGTGCTTAAAACGAAATTTCTTCTTCTTCGTCAAATTTAAATTTTCTTTTTCCCTTCAGCAAGTTTGTCAACGGTTTGGCTATCAACGCATAATCTTTAATATACTTCCTGAAGTATCCTGTCAGACCTAGAAAACTCTGTACCTTTTTTAACGTATTTGGTTTGGGAAAATTGGTAACTGCTGCGATTTTCCTGCTTGTAGACTTTACAGTACCGTTTTCTATTTCGTGCCCAAGATATTCTACCTTGGTCTTCATAAACTGACATTTTTCCCATTTTATTTTTAAGCCATTCTCTGCTGCGGTTTGTAACACTTCTTCGAGTCTTTGGAAAGCTTCCTCTACATTTTGTGCTGGTATTATAAGATCATCCATGTAAGAGAGCACTATTCCCTCTTTCATGAGTCCTCTGAAGGTTTCGTTTATGTATCTTTGGAACACCAACGGCGAAATAGAAAGTCCAAAGGGAGTTCTCATAAACTCGAATTGTCCGGCAGGCGTTACAAATGAGGTGTATTTAATACTTTCTTCGGCTACGGGCACATGAAAAAATCAATTTTCCAAGTCCAGTGTAGTAAATATCTTGGCTTTTGATAACTTATCGATTTGGTTTTCGATTACAGGTAACGGATAGCGATTTTTGATTATTTTTCTGTTTAATTTCCTATAATCTACGCAGATGCGAGTCGTTCCATCTTTCTTCTTGACTAACACAATGGGGCTTGCAAACTCGGATGTACTTGGTCGTATTATGCCACTTTGAAGCCATTCATTCAACTGTCTCTCGACTTCTTGATTCTCGATGAAGGAAAGCCTTCGGGGTTGCTGGTGGACGGGTGTCTCATCCTCTAAAATAATCTTGGTAAATACTTTTGTTTCTTTAGGTGGTCTTGGCAAATAATTTGACAGCATCTCTTCTATTCTTCCTAATTGTTCTGTGTTATCTACATCCAAATGTTTCTCCGAATTGATTAAAAATACATCGGGCACACTTATTTCTTGCTTTATGCTTTGTGGCTTCGTTTCCTCATTGAGTTTAATCACTTTGATTCCCTTGGAATCTATGGCTAACGTCACGTTTTCTAATACAGGTTTCCCTATAATTAGTTTCATAGGCATTGCGTCGTCCGAAACTATATGAATATCGGTGGTAAAGCAATATTGGTCAATGGTGATATCTGTAGTAAACTTCCCTAGCGTTTTCACTTGACTTTTCCCAATCCCTCTAATTTGTAAAGAAGTCTGGTCAAATTTTGGAGCACCTATCTGTAAATAAGAACTGGCTGCTAGTAAATTTAGGTCGCTTCCGGTATCTATGAATCCATTTATGGTATACCGTTTGTTTAAAACTACTTGCATATGTCCTGGCGATTCGTTTTTCTGTTCTTGTATAGTGTACGATTCTCTTGGTTCTTCGCGCTTCTCGTTTGATCGTTGCGTTTTATCTCCTTTCTTACAATTTCTAGAAATGTGACCATATTCGTTACATGAAAAACATTTCAAACCCTTTTCCTTGTCACGACAGTTTCTCGATTGATGCCCTTTCTTACCGCAATTAAAACATCTAGTAAACTTCTCATCTTGCTGTTTGCTGGCACTTTGTCTCGTCTGATTTTCTTTCAGGTCTTTTTTCTCTTTCATCTCTTTTTTCTCTTTAATTTGCCTTTCTTTCATTTTTTCATAAAGCTTCAACTTGTCTTTGAAATCCATCAATGATTTAGTCCCATATAAGACAGCTTTATTTACTTCGTCGTCGACAATACCTTCTATAACATACTCGATCAAGGCGGTATCCTCAATATCTCCTTGTGCTGCTATCTCTCTCATACTCAAAAGGTATTGTATCAATGTTTCATCCCTTCGTTTCTTTCGCGCGGAAAGCGTCTTATGTAGCGTTGCGCTGTTAGTTAAACGACTGAATTCGTTCTTCAATTTCGTCTTCAAAATTTCCCATGAAGTTATGCCTTTTTCAGCGCGTAAAAATAGCAAGGCCTCTCCTTTTAGCAATCGTTTCCCATATATGAGTTTTTCTACGTTGTTCCACTGCATTAATAAAGCGGTTTCTTCGAACTCAGAGATCCATTTGCCAATTGGGTAACTTTCTTCTCCATTGAATGTAGGAATTGTTTCCTCTACGTCTTTAAAAGTCATCATAAATTTAGGTGTTTCCCGTCGTAGTTGCAGCGGTACCTCTTTTTTCCCGTCATGTGAGCTTTCATCGTCTTTATTCTCGAGTTCGTCGTTATTTGATGCAATATCATCTAAGCAATCGTCTTCTTGTTCATCGTCTACGATTTGTGCGTCTTTTAACATCTGTAAGTCGGACAATGCCGAACACAATTTCTCAATCAATTCTTCTTTATTTTTTGCGTCGTTGTCGATCCCTATTATGTTACAAATATTGTTTAAATCTCCTAAATTAAACTGTCCAGTAGCGAAATTTATTTTTTTCTCTAAATTTTCATTATTTTCCTGTCTTGAAAAATGAAAGCCATTAAATTCTCTTAGTCGTTTCCTATTGCTTCTATCTCCCTCGCTTTCAAATACAAATTTATGAAAAGCTTTAATTGCTTTAGTACTCGCTCTACTAATATTTTCTTCTATAGAAGCAATTTGACCTAAATTCTCCATGGTATTTGTAAATATAAATTATGAATAATTTATTGAAATTGTAATTTGCTGGCTTTTCTTTTTCTATTTGTATATAAAAGTATAACCTACCGTCCATTTGTTTATGCAGCTGCACGCCGGGCTGATTGTTTTTTCTGTCGCTATTCGTATAGGAGTGCGATTGTCAGCACTTTTTGCTGCGGCAAGTGTACGATTCAAATCACGGTCGAGTCCCCAAATATGTAGGATATTTCACTTGAAACACTACACTATTGTTTTAGAAAATATACGTTTATTTAATAATAAGATAATACGATATTTGTAATGAGTAAATAATGACAAATAACTAAAGAACTGACACGTCGTTGGCTCGAACTGTAAAAGAAATAAACACAACTTCGTTATTTCTTGTAACACAATATATCGTCTTTACTATCTCACCGTCCATGATCGACTGCTGGAAGAATCAACTGGATTCACCTTCTTCGCTCCCTACATAATATTATATAAGAATTTGATTTATAGGTATATACCTAACCTGTGGTAAACACGAAAACATGCAAATTTTCAATTTCTTTGCCAAGTTTTCTGGAATTGTACCGAGAATGCACGACATTCTAATAGTTATTTTTTCCTGCAAATTTTACAGTGTAAGGTAATCCTCCTCAAGATTTATAACCTTCAATGCACCTTTATAAGTTATTTTTACAGCTTCGACGTTATATTGTAGGGTAATTTTACCGTAAAATTTTAAGGTTACATGTATTTTTGTACGCAATTTTTATACATTGGGATAATTTTCACGAGAATTTCTACTTTGGCCGTTTTGGGATCTCCTGAACACCGATGTTGTTAGCGAGACCAGCGCCTTGGCTTTAGCTGTTAACACGATAAATGAAAAATGTTGTTGTGATAGGACACATATTTATGTATATACGATATATTGCATATTCTAATGAGATCGAGCACGAAGGTTTTGGTTGGAATTGATTAACCGAAAGCGTAACTTTATTTCGCAGATTTAAAATCTTTTGAAATATTTTGGAGGATGGTTCCAACAATTTTCTTCAGAGTTGGTATATATCGACAACTTGTATATTTCGGTAATTTTCATCAAATAAAATAAATACTATTGACTTACTTTAATATTTTTCTTTAATGGACTAACTTCATTTATAAATTGAGTAAATAGACAACAAAACGATAGAATTTAATTAACGAGATTATTATATGTTACAATAATGTTTCAGTGAAAATATATTAACCACAGTGCAGAGGACGATCAAAACATCCGTATATGAAATTCGAGATAAGTTTAATGATGCTGAATGGTATTATAAAAACTGTAGGTAAATAATATGTGTGTTTTATTTAAGTATACCATTGGGATCAACTTGTAATGACTACGGATAGCCATCGCAAGAATCACGCCCCAACAGCTGGATAAACCACTCGAATAAATTCTAATAGTTTAACCAGGATTTCAACCCATTTTGCAAGTTTTGCAAGTGATTCTGATCACACTTTGTAGCCATATAAAATAAGCATATGAGTGGTATTAATATATGCGCCACCTAACAATAAATGGCACTTACACGGTTACAAGTTGTAATTACACTAATTTACTCAATGAATCCGAGTAAATCTAGATGTCACCTCAGTATTTAACGTAAGACAAACTTCCAAAAGCTGATATTGGAAAGCCTTTAAAGTGCTTTTATAATTGATAAGGTATTCACTTTTAAAAGTATTTCAATATCCATATTTCTCATTATGCCGAAAAGATATATAACTGCATATTGGTATACGATTTGTCCGGGAATGATCTGATCGGTGTTGTAGGTCGTTTCAGTCACACTGGATGTCGGGATGTGTACGATGATTAATTGACCTAATTTTGCTCATAGTCGTCAGATCGCAGCACCTCACCATCAATTTTTTTGTGGAGATCTAGTCTTGTACATTACCGGAGGGCGTATATATCTACCTAAATTAGTTAAAACGAAACAATAAAGGAATAAGTCAATATAACTAATATTGCTGTAGATCTAATCGCATAGCAGAAAGCATTGTATCATTTCAATGGTAGTTCAACGTTTTGAGAATATAGAAATACATACTCGTATTATAAATAATATTAACCTTTTTAATTACACAATATAAGACAATGTGCAAAAAAGAACAAACTCGAGATAAATAACAAAGAAAACATAATGAATTTGAAAGCAAAATGTACATAAGTAAGGAAACACAATATACTATGCTATACTAAAGTAATCTAAATAAACGTAAACGAAAGCTTAAAAAAAAAAGAACAAAGTAATTATCTTATATAATAATATTATATAAGAATTTGATTTATAGGTATATACCTAACCTGTGGTAAACACGAAAACATGCAAATTTTCAATTTCTTTGCCAAGTTTTCTGGAATTGTACCGAGAATGCACGACATTCTAATAGTTATTTTTTCCTGCAAATTTTACAGTGTAAGGTAATCCTCCTCAAGATTTATAACCTTCAATGCACCTTTATAAGTTATTTTTACAGCTTCGACGTTATATTGTAGGGTAATTTTACCGTAAAATTTTAAGGTTACATGTATTTTTGTACGCAATTTTTATACATTGGGATAATTTTCACGAGAATTTCTACTTTGGCCGTTTTGGGATCTCCTGAACACCGATGTTGTTAGCGAGACCAGCGCCTTGGCTTTAGCTGTTAGCACGATAAATGAAAAATGTTGTTGTGATAGGACACATATTTATGTATATACGATATATTGCATATTCTAATGAGATCGAGCACGAAGGTTTTGGTTGGAATTGATTAACCGAAAGCGTAACTTTATTTCGCAGATTTAAAATCTTTTGAAATATTTTGGAGGATGGTTCCAACAATTTTCTTCAGAGTTGGTATATATCGACAACTTGTATATTTCGGTAATTTTCATCAAATAAAATAAATACTATTGACTTACTTTAATATTTTTCTTTAATGGACTAACTTCATTTATAAATTGAGTAAATAGACAACAAAACGATAGAATTTAATTAACGAGATTATTATATGTTACAATAATGTTTCAGTGAAAATATATTAACCACAGTGCAGAGGACGATCAAAACATCCGTATATGAAATTCGAGATAAGTTTAATGATGCTGAATGGTATTATAAAAACTGTAGGTAAATAATATGTGTGTTTTATTTAAGTATACCATTGGGATCAACTTGTAATGACTACGGATAGCCACCGCAAGAATCACGCCCCAACAGCTGGATAAACCACTCGAATAAAATTCTAATAGTTTAACCAGGATTTCAACCCATTTTGCAAGTTTTGCAAGTGATTCTGATCACACTTTGTAGCCATATAAAATAAGCATATGAGTGGTATTAATATATGCGCCACCTAACAATAAATGGCACTTACACGGTTACAAGTTGTAATTACACTAATTTACTCAATGAATCCGAGTAAATCTAGATGTCACCTCAGTATTTAACGTAAGACAAACTTCCAAAAGCTGATATTGGAAAGCCTTTAAAGTGCTTTTATAATTGATAAGGTATTCACTTTTAAAAGTATTTCAATATCCATATTTCTCATTATGCCGAAAAGATATATAACTGCATATTGGTATACGATTTGTCCGGGGAATGATCTGATCGGTGTTGTAGGTCGTTTCAGTCACACTGGATGTCGGGATGTGTACGATGATTAATTTACCTAATTTTGCTCATAGTCGTCAGATCGCAGCACCTCACCATCAATTTTTTTGTGGAGATCTAGTCTTGTACATTACCGGAGGGTGTATATATCTACCTAAATTAGTTAAAACGAAACAATAAAGGAATAAGTCAATATAACTAATATTGCTGTAGATCTAATCGCATAGCAGAAAGCATTGTATCATTTCAATGGTAGTTCAACGTTTTGAGAATATAGAAATACATACTCGTATTATAAATAATATTAACCTTTTTAATTACACAATATAAGACAATGTGCAAAAAAGAACAAACTCGAGATAAATAACAAAGAAAACATAATGAATTTGAAAGCAAAATGTACATAAGTAAGGAAACACAATATACTATGTGTTACGAATTAACTTTTCTCTGCATTTAAAACTGTTACAAATTAACCTTTATTCATTACTTCGTACAAATCTGCTTAGAGTCAACTGTTACAATTTTAGTACAACTTATGTATCTAACGGTCATGCTCACACTTTCTCTTTTCCCTTGTTTTTTATACGTCACAGGCGTGCTATGATTGGTTACATGAAATATTCGAATTTAGGCGGTAGATATTTAACATACCCCCCACCTTGGAAGGCCAAGCCTTTCAATACATGCTAAACTGAAATCTAACAAAATGTATCACACTTTAATTGGAAACACTATGTAAGTCATTCATTGAGAAGGTAATAAGCACAGCTTTGCCACTGGACGTTTTATTTCGCCATCTTGCACTTTAAGAGTTACTACTCTCACCACCGAATCTTCACCAGGATGTACCCGAAGGACTCGCCCCAATCGCCATCTCGTGGGTGGAAGATTCTCGTCCTTGATTAGTACCAAGGAACCCTCACTTAGATTCTTCGTCGCCTGCTGCCATTTGTTGCGGCCCTGAAGCGAAGTTAAATATTCTCGACTCCATCTTTTCCAAAAGCTTTGCTTCATTTGCTGTATCAACTGGAATCTTGTTAATCTGTTTTCCGGGACGTTGGCGAATTGAACTTCAGGTATTTGTGTCGTGTTTCTACCAATTAAAAAGTGAGCGGGGCACAAAGGAGAAAGGTCATTGGGATCAGACGACAATGGAAATATAGGACGGCTATTTAGAATAGACTCAATTTGCGTCAATAAAGTATATAATTCCTCAAACGTAAGATTTTTGTTACTCGGACAAGATGAAACTTTACCGATTTTACGCCAGCCTCCCATAACCCGTCGAAGTGGGGAGAATAAGGCGGAATGAATTTCCAGTTAACGTTTTCTTTGGCAAATAGTTCAGTTAATTCACTCCCGCTTGATCTTAAGAATTTACCCAACTCTATGAGCTCATTTCTAGCTCCGATAAAATTTTTTCCATTATCAGAATAAATTTGATTTGGTAGACCTCTTCTCGCTACAAAACGCCTGAGCGCCATCATGAAAACATTAGTACTGAGATCCGTAACCAATTCTAAGTGAATTGCCTTTGTTATGAAACACACAAAGACGCATAAATAGGACTTTAAAATCTTAGGATTACGACCTTTCCTATCGCGTATCATTAAAGGACCCGCGTAGTCTACACCTGTTATACTAAAAGCTGGTGCAGGAGTTACGCGTTCTTTCGGCAAACTTCCCATACTAAGATATGATAGCTTAGGTTTCATTCTGAAACAAACAATACAATTATGAACTATACGTTTAGCTAAATTTTTACAACGCGTAATCCAAAACCTTTCTCTTACGATTGAAATCAGCAATTGTACGCCAGCATGCGCCGAACGAATATGTTCGTGTTCGAGTATTAATTTTGCTAAATAATGGTTGCTAGATATTAAAAGAGGATGTTTAATCTCGAAAGGTAAGTCTGAATTTCTAAGACGACCGCCAACCCTCAGAAGTCCTTGTTCGTCTAAAAATGGCGCTAAATTCAAAATCTTGCTATCGTTCTTTAAACCTTTCTTAGCTCGTAATCTGGTTAGTTCGTCACCATAACTTTCTTCTTGCGACATTTTTGTTATGCGAATCATAGCTAATTGTCTTTCTTCGAATCTAATAAAACCAAGCATTTTAGTGTTTTTATTTTTTAACTTATAAAGAAAACGATTAATATATGCGATAACGTTTTGCAACTTCGTCAACTTAGAAAATCTTTCGAAGGGAAAATTTTCTTTAACAGTATTTACCAAACAAAATCTCCGTACTTCTGGAACGTTGTTTACAGGATCCAAGGAAAACTGTGGCCAGGTATCTTCATAATAACTAAGCCACTCCGGTCCCCTCCACCATAAAGCATTATTCAAAAGATTATTAGGATTTAAACCACGCGTTAACAAATCCGCAGGATTATCATGTGTTCTTACATGTCCCCAATCCTCGATATTTGTTAAATTTTGAATCTCCGAAATTCTATTTGCGACAAATGGCAATAATTGATTAGGCGCTAACTTAAGCCATGACAATAATATTGTGGAATCGGTCCAACAATAAATATTATTGAACTTTAAGTTTAAAGCACCTTGTACCTTTTTTATTAATCTAGCCAATATTAATCCTCCGCAAAGTTCTAAACGAGGTATACTTAATGTTTTCAAAGGAGCTACTTTACTTTTGGCACACAACAAATGAGAAGTTACTTCTCCTTCTGTATCAATACTTCTAATATAAACACATGCACCATAAGCACCTTCTGATGCGTCTGAAAACCCATGTAGTTCTAATTTTGTTGCATCTGAACAAACTACACGACGCGGAATTTTAAAATTATTCAGCTGTTCTAACTCATTTCTAAACTTAAGCCATTGCTTATGTAGGAAATGTGGCAAAGATTCGTCCCATGTTATCCTTTCTTGCCAAAGCTTTTGTAATAGCATTTTTGCTATTATTACACACGGTGATAACAATCCCAAAGGATCAAAAATTTGCGCTATGGTAGATAATACCGTTCTTTTAGTAACATTACCGCAATGAATAATTTTTTTGCTCGTACGAAAGACAATCTAAACCGCACTGCCAAATTAAACCTAACGTTTTTGTATTCTCCTGCGAGCTAAAGTAATAATCTTTGACGTCATTGTCAATCTCTAAGCCTTTAAATACCGCTGGCTCGTTAGAAGCCCATTTTCTAAGATTAAATGAACCAAGCCTTAAAATACCGGAGACATCTCGAATGATTTCTTGCGCTTCACTCATGGTTTCCGCCCCCGTGAGCAAATCATCGACATAAAAATCGTGTTTTATAATATTGGCGATTTTTGGATGTTGAGCTTCTGCTTCTGTTGCCAACTGATGAACACACCTGATAGCCAAAAATGAACCTGCAGCAGTACCGTATGTTACAGTATTTAACTCGTAAACTGAAACTTGATCATTGGAATCAGCTCTCCATACAATACGTTGTAATGCCTTTTGTTCGGGTTTCATCAAAACTCTTCTGTACATCTTCTCTATGTCTCCTGACAAAACGTACTTATGAATTCTGAATCTCAATAAGATTGAAAGCAAATCGTCTTGTATAACTGGCCCTACCATTTGAATGTCGTTTAATGACTTACCACTTGACGTAGGAGCCGAGGCGTCGAATACGACACGCAATTTTGTTGTTGCACTTTCTTCCCGCAAAACTCCATGATGCGGCATGTAGTACGTGATATTAGTAGAGACGTCATTATTTACCTTAGTCATATCACCAAGTGTTTCATATTCTTCCAAAAATGCCGTATATCTGCCTTTCAAGTCTAAATTGCCTATCAATCTTTTTTCTAACGCCTTAAAACGCCGCTCAGCTTGTTCTCGCGATTCGCCAAGAACACAGGGCGCCTCTTTAAGTGGCAACGATACGATAAATTTGCCGTTACTATCGCGTTCGAACGTATTCATGAAATGCATTTCGCAAAGCCTTTCCTCTGCTGACATAGGCTGCGATATTGGTGTTTCTTCGACAAGCCAAAACTTTTCGAGTTGTCTTTGTACATCTAAATCTTGACTAAAATTACAAACTGACTGTTGTACTTGTCGCGATGTTTTCATTCTATTGTGAAATTCTCCCGAAATCACCCAACCTAGACGCGTTTTTTGCAGAATCGGTAAATTCTTTCCTAAGCTTATTTGTCCGATCATAAGTAAAGTCCAGAAATGATCGGCACCTATTAATACATCAATCTTAGAAGGTTTATTAAATGTGGGGTCGGCCAATGTAATGTTTGGTGGAATACCAAGCGCGTTTCTGTTGAATTTGAAATTGGGTAGTGACCCCGTTATAATGGGCAGTACTAAAAATGTTACCTCTGCTTTAAAATTATCGTTCCTTGCTTCAATTATCGCGGTACATTTAGATTGAATTTTTGATATGCAACCATTCAAACCCCCTATGCAATGAGTAATATTTTCTTTATTTAATTGTAATTGATTGCAGAATTCCTCAGTAATAAAACTTGTTTGAGAGCCTGCATCCAAGAGGGCTCGCGCGTTGTGAACGTTACCGTACTTATCATGAATTTGGACAATCGCTGTTGCTAATAATACTTCATATGGCAAGCAAGTAGAGTTCGCACTCGTTGTAACTATAGACGCGGAAGCTTCGCTGTCATTATTAATTTTTGGTGTATTTGCTGTCGAATCTATATGTAAAAGCGTATTGTGCTTACTATTACATTTTTTGCACTTGCCAGATAAACATTGTTTTGAGTAGTGATTTTTCTTAAAACAATTCAAACACAATTTAAGTTCTTTAATTTTATTGACTCTATCGGAAACTGGTAACTTCAAAAAGGTATCGCAGTTTTGCACGAAATGATTAGCTTTACAAATAACGCATACTTGATTGTTGCCCGTAAAGAATGATCTACTATTAGAACTACCTTTCATATCTTTCACCTTTTTATCTGAATTATTTTCTACCGTTTCTAACAAATCGGCGCGCGATTTTAGGTAATTTTTCAAATCATCCAATGTAGGTATTTGTTTGTCAGCTTTGTATTCTTCCCAGCGACGTAACGTCGTTATATCCAATTTTGTTGAAATAATGTATATAATCAGAGTATCCCAATGCAATATAGGTTGTTCTAAATTTGCTAACGCTCTTAAATGTTTACTAATTGTATCTAGCAACTTTCTAATTTTCTGCGATGACTCCCTGTTTATGTTTTCGACATTGAAAATAGCTTTTATGTGATTGTGAACAAGTAATCTAACGTTATTATATCTTTCCTTTAGCACATCCCAAGCCGTATCATAATTGCTTGCAGAAAATTCTATTGATTTTATAACCTGTGATGCATCACCCGTTAATGATGCGCGAAGGTAATGAAACTTTTGAATGTTAGAAATACTAATATTTTCATGGATGAGCGACTCATATGTATCGCGATATTCCAACCACGTTTCATGCGAACCGTCGAATTTTGGTAGCTGTATAGTAGGTAATTTAACCCCCTTTTGTTCCGCCACTGTGACGTTGTTGATGCTATTTGCCAGAGAATGTACTGAACGCGAATCAAAATCTTCGTTTTCTACCCTTGTACTATGTAAATCCGTTAACATTTTCTTAGCTATCGATATTATCGCGAAATACGAGTTGTCAAACGTGTTTCTTTCGTCAAATTGTTTTTCTAATTCACTCTGTTCAATACCGTTTTCAATTTCATCTTGCACAAGTGAAAATTCCGCCAAAATTGTATCGAATTTTAATATTCTTTGCTCTAATTCTACAGCCAATGTTTCCCTTTTACCATCGTTTTCATGTATTGCATTTTTAATACTATCTACGTAATTAGAAAAATTCGTTAACCTGCTTTTAATGGATGCCCTTTTTCTTATCAAACCTTTTAACTCTAGTTCTGACATTTTAACCTTTGTTTGATTGCAAATCGAGTCTTATTAGGAATTTAGGAATACAGGAAACACTCACCCTTATCTTCTTTGCACGTGTATTCGCCTTTTAAGGTACAGAAACTTGCCTTTTTGTGTGTGTATAATTGAAATGCTGCGATAGGCCGCCGTTGCTGAGCCACTTACGACTGCGATCGACGCTCCTTTGTTCTTACTTAAGCTTTCTTTCTTCACTATATATATATTACATCATATTACACTACTATCCTACTCGAAGGACCATTTTATGTTACGAATTAACTTTTCTCTGCATTTAAAACTGTTACAAATTAACCTTTATTCATTATTTCGTACAAATCTGCTTAGAGTCAACTGTTACAATTTTAGTACAACTTATGTATCTAACGGTCATGCTCACACTTTCTCTTTTCCCTTGTTTTTTATACGTCACAGGCGTGCTATGATTGGTTACATGAAATATTCGAATTTAGGCGGTAGATATTTAACACTATGCTATACTAAAGTAATCTAAATAAACGTAAACGAAAGCTTAAAAAAAAAAGAACAAAGTAATTATCTTATATAATAATATTATATAAGAATTTGATTTATAGGTATATACCTAACCTGTGGTAAACACGAAAACATGCAAATTTTCAATTTCTTTGCCAAGTTTTCTGGAATTGTACCGAGAATGCACGACATTCTAATAGTTATTTTTTCCTGCAAATTTTACAGTGTAAGGTAATCCTCCTCAAGATTTATAACCTTCAATGCACCTTTATAAGTTATTTTTACAGCTTCGACGTTATATTGTAGGGTAATTTTACCGTAAAATTTTAAGGTTACATGTATTTTTGTACGCAATTTTTATACATTGGGATAATTTTCACGAGAATTTCTACTTTGGCCGTTTTGGGATCTCCTGAACACCGATGTTGTTAGCGAGACCAGCGCCTTGGCTTTAGCTGTTAACACGATAAATGAAAAATGTTGTTGTGATAGGACACATATTTATGTATATACGATATATTGCATATTCTAATGAGATCGAGCACGAAGGTTTTGGTTGGAATTGATTAACCGAAAGCGTAACTTTATTTCGCAGATTTAAAATCTTTTGAAATATTTTGGAGGATGGTTCCAACAATTTTCTTCAGAGTTGGTATATATCGACAACTTGTATATTTCGGTAATTTTCATCAAATAAAATAAATACTATTGACTTACTTTAATATTTTTCTTTAATGGACTAACTTCATTTATAAATTGAGTAAATAGACAACAAAACGATAGAATTTAATTAACGAGATTATTATATGTTACAATAATGTTTCAGTGAAAATATATTAACCACAGTGCAGAGGACGATCAAAACATCCGTATATGAAATTCGAGATAAGTTTAATGATGCTGAATGGTATTATAAAAACTGTAGGTAAATAATATGTGTGTTTTATTTAAGTATACCATTGGGATCAACTTGTAATGACTACGGATAGCCATCGCAAGAATCACCCCCCCAACAGCTGGATAAACCACTCGAATAAATTCTAATAGTTTAAACCAGGATTTCAACCACATTTTGCAAGTTTTGCAAGTGATTCTGATCACACTTTGTAGCCATATAAAATAAGCATATGAGTGGTATTAATATAGCGCCACCTAACAATAAATGGCACTTACACGGTTACAAGTTGTAATTACACTAATTTACTCAATGAATCCGAGTAAATCTAGATGTCACCCAGTATTTAACGTAAGACAAACTTCCAAAAGCTGATATTGGAAAGCCTTTAAAGTGCTTTTATAATTGATAAGGTATTCACTTTAAAAGTATTCAATATCCATATTTCTCATTATGCCGAAAAGATATATAACTGCATATTGGTATACGATTTGTCCGGGGAATGATCTGATCGGTGTTGTAGGTCGTTTCAGTCACACTGGATGTCGGGATGTGTACGATGATTAATGACCTAATTTTGCTCATAGTCGTCAGATCGCAGCACCTCACCATCAATTTTTTGTGGAGATCTAGTCTTGTACATTACCGGAGGGCGTATATATCTACCTAAATTAGTTAAAACGAAACAATAAAGGAATAAGTCAATATAACTAATATTGCTGTAGATCTAATCGCACAGCAGAAAGCATTGTATCATTTCAATGGTAGTTCAACGTTTTGAGAATATAGAAATACATACTCGTATTATAAATAATATTAACCTTTTTAATTACACAATATAAGACAATGTGCAAAAAAGAACAAACTCGAGATAAATAACAAAGAAAACATAATGAATTTGAAAGCAAAATGTTCATAAGTAAGGAAAACACAATATACTATGCTATACTAAAGTAATCTAAATAAACGTAAACGAAAGCTTAAAAAAAAAAGAACAAAGTAATTATCTTATATAATAATATTATATAAGAATTTGATTTTATAGGTATATACCTAACCTGTGGTAAACACGAAAACATGCAAATTTTCAATTTCTTTGCAAGTTTTCTGGAATTGTATCGAGAATGCACGACATTCTAATAGTTATTTTTTCCTGCAATTTTACAGTGTAGGTAATCCTCTCAAGATTTATAACCTTCAATGCACCTTTATAAGTTATTTTTACAGCTTCGACGTTATATTGTAGGGTAATTTTACCGTAAAATTTTAAGGTTACATGTATTTTTGTACGCAATTTTTATACATTGGGATAATTTTCACGAGAATTTCTACTTTGGGGCCTTTTGGGATCTCCTGAACACCGATGTTGTTAGCGAGACCAGCGCCTTGGCTTTAGCTGTTAGCACGATAAATGAAAAATGTTGTTGTGATAGGACACATATTTATGTATGTAATGTATTGTAATGTATTGTAATGTATTGTAATGTATTGTAATGTATTGTAATGTATCACAACGTACGTAATCAATCTATTGTATTTACCATCATCCATCGCCTGAGATTATATTAGTCATACCAAAACATTGTCATTCATTCTTGTATCAAAACATAATTAAGAATGTTATTATCTACGTTAAATATTGTCCGAATTACTTATTTCCCAATTGTTCATTTTTTGATGAAGGAGTTATGTCAATATAAACTCGTATATCACAATATAAACAATTATGTTAATATAAACTCATATATCACAATATAAACTAGCGACGCACAGGGCGATTACATATAGACAAAACAAACAACCCTCTGCGTCACGCACTGCCATTATTATTGTAAATGTCATTTAGATATATCGTTCGTTTACTAATGATTAGAAATTATTATAAATATAAGCAGTAGAAATGTATAAGAGGGCATAGTATACCGAAGATCAGATCGCTTGTAACCAGTCTATCTTTAAGTATCGAGAAAGTTGTCTGTTGTATTCTATATTTTAATTAAACTAGTTAATTACAACTGAGGTGTTGTCTTCTTTCCGACGGTGCACACTACAAAACTGGTTCAGAAGCGGGATTCTACTGATGTATTAATTGATTGACTAATTGATTGATACACAATAGAAGATTCAAGAATACGAAGGAAAGGAACATCCATCTTTCGGAATCGTCTGTGTGTAATAACCGAAGACTAGATCTGGGTTTCACCGTTTACCAAGAAGAAGAGGGCCATCAAGGTGTCCAGGAACAAATCACTGCTCCAGCCTTCTAAGTCCCGGAAATCAGCACCTCCAAGGAGTCTCATCAATATTCTTCGTAAAGCCTCAACAACTATGCTACTACATCTACTATCTCTGCAGTAAGTGGAACTAATTCTTTGTTATCTCGTAAATTACAAAAATGTAATTTTGCATATTTTTACGTTATATACTTCGCTTTATATAAGATAACACTTAAATATATGAACAAATCCACAATATATCCAAAACTAGAGGACCTTAAATCAGAGATTAATAATAAACAAGAATCAATTATGTCTATCTCGTTAGATCTAGCAGAGAAAATGTGTTCAAATTCGATGGTAATAACAAAAAACTATATGAATTCATAGATAATTGCTCTAAAGCTATGTCACTAGTTAAGTCAGAACATAAATCTTACTTTTAACTTTAATTGAAACTAAATTAACCGAGAACGCTAGGCACTAATAAGAAATCGTTCTTCTCTGATTGGGATACATTAAAAATCATCTTTTAGATGCATATTCTGAGAAAAGGACAGTTGGTCAATGGCAGCTAGAGCTAAATTCATGCCGTCAAAATTTCAAGGAAAACGTAATGAGTTTGCTAATAAGGTTGAAAACTGCTATATTAAACTATTAAATTCTTTAGACGAAGAACTAAGCTCTGAAGCCAGGACTGCATGTGTGAATTTATTAAAACAACAAGCATTAAATGTATTTCTAACTGGGTTAAAACAAGGATCTTAGCATTTTAGTAAAATCACAAAGACCTAATTCATTAGAAACTGCTATAGCCATAGCACTATCAGAAGAACAAGAGCAGCTTTCAAAACTTGAAATGTCTAAATATCAGAACATAAAACAATTCGTTTACTAAACATTGCAATTTCTGTAATAAATCGGGTCACACTAGTTTCGATTGTAGAACAAAAACAAAAATCAAGGTTCTAAAGTATATCATGTTTCAACATACAAATTACGAAAAATCTCAACAACAACCCGAATTCTAACTCTTCTAGACCAAAAGTGTGTAATTATTGTAAAAAAAATGGTCATCTAATATCAGAATGTCGAAAAAGAGAATACAACAATAGAAAAAGAAATCTAGCTACTAATTCTCAACCAAGTACCTCGCAACATTTAAACTCCAATCGTTCCGAGCGGACGGTCATGCAACGGAACACCAATTCAATAGTGGCCGAATCTTTCAATAAATCTAGGAGCTACTACCTCATTGTCATTAGATATTCCAGAACTAAATAGCGTAGGGAAATTTCTAATTGATACTGGTGCAAATATTAGCCTCATTAAAAATTCTAAGATAGAATCTACTACTGAACTCCATTATCTAAATCAATTTTACTAAAAGGTATCGATAATAATGTCTTGAATCCTACATATACAAATCAATATACCAATCTTACCATTCCTCTTGAAACAAATTCTACGAAACTATATTCTACATCATTCCTGATGATTTTCCTATTTCTTATGATGGTATTATTGGTAATGATCTTTTAAAACATTTCAAAGCTGTAATCGATTATGAAAGAGATCGCATATTCATACTAAATAAAGAATTTATTCTAAATCTAGATAAAACAAATTCAAGTCAAAATCTAATCTTAGTCAGGAAAATAATCACTCAGAATTAAAAGAGGGTTCAACAGGTTTGAATAATGTGTTATTTACCATACAACCTCGCTGTGAAACGCTTGTTAGAATCAATGTCACTAATTATCCTAAAATTAACGAAGGTATAGTCCCTAATATAAAAATTCTGAAGGCGTATATTTATGTTCTAGTATAGTTAAGGTGAACGACGATGATACAGCTGTTACCTCAATTTTGAATGTAACTGAAAAACAATAAACATTACTTGCTTAAATTTAATGTTAGAGCCTTATTCAGAAGAGACTAATATCCAAGAACATATATCTGACGTTAATTTTATAAACTGCAATAAAGAGCGCATACAAAGGTTAGCTCAATCTTTAAGAACAGAACATCTAAATAAAGAAGAAAAAGATTCGCTGGTCAGAATATGTAAGGAATACAATCACGTCTTTCATTTAGAAGGAGACACACTTTCATTTACGAATTCGTGCAACATAGTATACCTACAACAACCAATATTCCTGTAAACACAAAAATATATAGATTTCCTGAAGTCCACAAATCAGAAGTAGAAGACCAAATACAACAAATGTTAAAGCAAGAAATCATTACGCCATCATCATCTCCATGGAACTCGCCAGTATGAGTTGTTCCGAAGAAAGCAGATGCGTCCAGGTAAGAAGAAATGGAGGATCGTAATCGACTATCGGAAGGATCAACGAAATCAGTGTTGGAAATTCGTACCCTTACCGAACATTACTGATATATTAGATCAGTTAGGGCATTCGAAGTATTTCTCCACAATCGACCTTACCTCAGGATTTCACCAGATTCCAATGGATCCGGCTGATGCACAGAAACCGCTTTTCAGTACCCACAGGACATTACGAGTTTAAACGTATGCCTTTTGGACTTCGTAATGCGCCGAGCACCTTTCAAAGATTGATGAACACAGTTCTAGCAGGAATACAAAACTTTAGATGCTTTGTGTATTTAGATGACATCGTGGTGTTTGGAGGAGATCTTAATACTCATAATTGTAGACTGAGAGAAAGTCTTCGATAGGCTTGCAAAGCATAATCTGAAGATTCAACCAGACAAGTGTGAATTCTTAAGGAAGGAAGTCATGTACTTAGGGCATTTGATCACAGACAAGGGAGTTAAACCTGATCCATCCAAGGTAGAAGCCGTTCGGAAATATCCTCAACCGCATTCTCAAAAATGATATACGTTCATTCTTGGGTCTTGCAGGATATTATCGACGATTCATTCCCGAATTCAGCAAGATACGCAACCTCTAACGAAACTCTTACGGAAAGGACAAACATTCCAATGGACAACACACAACAGGAAGCTTTTGAATCTTTAAAAACCTCCTTAATATCGGAACCTTTACTTCAATACCCCGACTTCACACAGCCTTTCATACTCTCCACAGACGCAAGTAATTATGCGATCGGAGCAATACTTCTCAAGGAAAGGTAGGTGAAGATCATCCCATAGCATACGCAAGCAGGACGTTGAATAAAGCCGAAGGTAATTATAGTACTATCGAAAAGGAATTATTGCAATCGTATGGGCCACCAAACATTTTCGACCATACCTATACGGTAGGAAATTTATGATTTTAACAGACCATCGACCACTTAAATACTTATTTAGTGTCAAGGATCCTAGTTCTAGATTGCTCAGATGGCGACTAGCTATAGAAGAATACGACTATGAAATTGATTACCGTGCAGGTAAGAAAAATCAACATGCCGATTCTCTTAGCCGAATTCAACTCGAGTCGCATATTACAAAAGTCAACCAGAAGTATGAAGAAGATACATACGAAGATTTTATTCATAGTCTATCACATAAAATTATAAACTTCAACAAAATCGAAGAAGTAAATACAAATTACATAAGTCAATCAGGCAACCTTTTAATTCCTATATCAGAAGATTTTGAGTACCTAAATAAACCATTAACTGATTTAATTGCCAAATTCCCTAGCATAGATAATTTAAGGCAATCTCAAATGAAATTAGGCGACATTAAAGAATTCTTAGTAGACAATGTAAGAATTTTCGTTTTAATCCACAAAGATATTATTGGGACAAATTAGAAGCCAAAGATTTATTTAATTGTTTAGTCAAAATTAGAAACATTTTATTGGAACAAAATATCAATGAAATTAATTTACCTAGACTCGGTATAGGTCATGACAATGTAAGTTGGAATAAGATAAGATCCATGATGCGTTATATTTTTCGGAAAACAAATGTACTGATTAGAGTTCATCACGACGTTGCTTATTACACCTCAACCAGAAGAAATTAACAACATTATATCAGAAAATCATTCAAGCCTAACATCAGGTCATTCAGGTTTTCACCGAACATATAATCGTATTAAACAAGCTTATAAATGGGCAAAAATGAAATTTGACATAAAGGATTTCATAAGGAGTTGTGATAGTTGCCAACGCAATAAAACGAACCGTAAGAAGACAAAGAAGCCTATGGAAATTACAACTACATCCTGTAAACCATTTGAACGAATAGCTTTAGATATAGTAGGTCCCTTACCTCTTACAGAATGTGGCAACAAATAATATTAACACTCCCAAGATGATCTTACGAAATTTATTGCAAGCTTATGCAATTCCGAATCATGAATCTATAACTGTAGCTAAACAACTTGTGCATAAATTCATTTGTAACTATGGAATTCCTGAGACTATTTTGACTGATCAAGGTAAAGGACTTCATGTCAAAATTATTTCAAGATGTATCAAAATTATTTAAAATCAAACGTGTTAATTGTTCAGCATATCATCCAGAATCAAACGGATCTCTGGAACGAACACACTCTACCTTATCAGACTATTTGAGAATTTTATTAATAAGGATCAACCGATTGGGACATCTGGCTTGATTTTGCTACTTTTTCTTATAATACAACCGTCCATACGTCAACGAAATTCACTCCATATGAATTAGTTTTTGGAAACAAACCGGCAGTTCCTACGAATCTAACTCAACCGCCGACGTTTAAATACACATATGAAACTTACGTAGATGAATTACGATTAAGAATGCAGAAATCCCAAGAAATCGCAAGGGAAAATCTAGTAAATTAAAGCAAGGTAATAAAAGCAGGTACGATAGCAAGGTTCGAGATGTTACATTTAAATTAGGTGATAGAGTATATCTTACCAACGAAGCTTCGAAAGTAGGTACATCGAAGAAGTTAGCACCTACATATACAGGACCGTATAAAATAGTAAGGGTTAATTCACCTGTAAATTATACCATTGTTGTTAAAAATAAAAGAACAGTAGTTCATGCCATAAAAGAACAGTAGTTCATGCCAATAGGCTAAAACACGCTTTTATTTCAGGTGTGTAGTACTACCTGTGATTATGACTATCGTCAACGACCGTTTTCCAACGTCACCTGGTATCTATTACGAAAACTTAGGACAACTGCGATTTTACGAAAACTTATTGGGACGTTGTGAGCTTTATTAATTTAAATGATTTCAATTCAAAATTACAATTAGCTGATTACAATCACATAAGATCGCGTGGGATATGCCAAAGGATTAAGAAATCTACAATTACAAAATTATGCAACACTTCACTAATAGTGTTAGATTCAATTATTCCCAAAATCAAATCAAAATATACATCCGTTTTAGACACGACTGTGCATCGAGAAGAAACGCGGTGTAATTAACGGAATAGGTTCAGCTTTTAAAACATTATTTGGCACGTTAGATAATGCTGATGCCGAACGATATGATAACGCTATAAATTCGGTAATGCACGAAGAACAAAATCTTGATCATGTATTGAAGGACCAATACAAGGTAGTAAAAACGACACTTGTTAATTTCAATAATACTATTACCAATGTTGAAAGAAACAACATGATATTTTCAGAAAATTTTAATCGTATTGAGAAAATTTGGAATAATTCAACAAAAACATTTAGTACTATGATACTAAAACAAAATTTGGATGAACAATTAGCTTATTAATACTATTAGTTAATGAAATAGATATTGAATTGTCTTCGTTAATAGACGCAATACTATTTGCCAAAATCGAATATTGTTCACCCTATTGTTATATCACCATATCAGTATATACAAGAGTTAATTCGAATAAATCCATATTTGCCACCTTTAACCTCTTTTGCAGTACCTCTTGATATTAATTATGTCTCACAATTACTATCCTTGGTAACCATAAAAGTATCTAAATCCAATGATAAATTAATCTTTGTTATAGGTAATCCCCTAGTTATACAAACCAATTTTTACTATATAAACTTCTACCTCTTCCAACAAGAAATCGCGATAATCACTTCATTTTTGTACTACCTAAAACAGAATATTTAGCAATTTCTAGTACAAAAACATCTTACTCTATTTTAGAAGATCTCGAATCATGTAAAAACCATATCAATCAATGATCATATTTGTTTAGGAACTTACCCAAAACACTCAACACTTTCTCAGCCAATCTGTGAAGTGCAATTGTTAGTAAATAAAAACAAGTTACCTGATAATTGTGATACTCGAATAATTCCTACCTTATCAGAAACATGGTATCCGTTAACCACTCCTAACACATGGTTATATGTCTTAAATAATCCTATTAGTATCACGGTAAATTGTCGCGATAAAGACCCTGTAGACTACAATCTATCCAAAATAGGAACACTTTTCATTAATTCAAGCTGTAAGGTTTACACTCCTACAACCTGTAGTGTGCACCGTCGGAAAGAAGACAACACCTCAGTTGTAATTAACTAGTTTAATTAAAATATATAATACAACAGACAACTTTCTCGATACTTAAAGATAGACTGGTTACAAGCGATCCTTATGTGATTGTAATCAGCTAATTGTAATTTTGAATTGAAATCATTTAAATTAATAAAGCTCACAACGTCCCAATAAGTTTCGTAAAATCGCAGTTGTCCTAAGTTTTCGTAATAGATACCAGGTGACGTTGGAAACGGTCGTTGACGATAGTCATAATCACAGGTAGTACTACACACCTGAAATAAAAGCGTGTTTTAGCCTATTGGCATGAACTACTGTTCTTTTATTTTTAACAACAATGGTATAATTTACAGGTGAATTAACCCTTACTATTTTATACGGTCCTGTGTATGTAGGTGCTAACTTCTTCGATGTACCTACTTTCGAAGCTTCGTTGGTAAGATATACTCTATCACCTAATTCAAATGTAACATCTCGAACCTTGCTATCGTACCTGCTTTTATTACCTTGCTTTAATTTTACTAGATTTTCCCTTGCGATTTCTTGGGATTTCTGCATTCTTAATCGTAATTCATCTACGTAAGTTTCATATGTGTATTTAAACGTCGGCGGTTGAGTTAGATTCGTAGGAACTGCCGGTTTGTTTCCAAAAACTAATTCATGTGGAGTGAATTTCGTTGACGTATGGACGGTTGTATTATAAGAAAAAGTAGCAAAATCAAGCCAGATGTCCCAATCGGTTTGATCCTTATTAATAAAATTCTTCAAATAGTCTGATAAGGTAGAGTGTGTTCGTTCCAGAGATCCGTTTGATTCTGGATGATATGCTGAACAATTAACACGTTTGATTTTAAATAATTTTGATACATCTTGAAATAATTTTGACATGAAGTCTTTACCTTGATCAGTCAAAATAGTCTCAGGAATTCCATAGTTACAAATGAATTTATGCACAAGTTGTTTAGCTACAGTTATAGATTCATGATTCGGAATTGCATAAGCTTGCATAAATTTCGTAAGATCATCTTGGAGTGTTAATATATATTTGTTGCCACATTCTGTAAGAGGTAAGGGACCTACTATATCTAAAGCTATTCGTTCAAATGGTTTACAGGATGTAGTTGTAATTTCCATAGGCTTCTTTGTCTTCTTACGGTTTCGTTTTATTGCGTTGGCAACTATCACAACTCCTTATGAAATCCTTTATGTCAAATTTCATTTTTGCCCATTTATAAGCTTGTTTAATACGATTATATGTTCGGTGAAAACCTGAATGACCTGATGTTAGGCTTGAATGATTTTCTGATATAATGTTGTTAATTTCTTCTGGTTGAGGTGTAATATGCGACTCGAGTTGAATTCGGCTAAGAGAATCGGCATGTTGATTTTTCTTACCTGCACGGTAATCAATTTCATAGTCGTATTCTTCTATAGCTAGTCGCCATCTGAGCAATCTAGAACTAGGATCCTTGACACTAAATAAGTATTTAAGTGGTCGATGGTCTGTTTTAAAAACATAAATTTTCCTACCGTATAGGTATGGTCGAAAAAGTTTGGTGGCCCATACGATTGCCAATAATTCCTTTTCGATAGTACTATAATTACCTTCGGCTTTATTCAACGTCCTGCTTGCGTATGCTATGGGATGATCTTCACCTACCTTTCCTTGAGAAAGTATTGCTCCGATCGCATAATTACTTGCGTCTGTGGAGAGTATGAAAGGCTGTGTGAAGTCGGGGGATTGAAGTAAAGGTTCCGATATTAAGGAGGTTTTTAAAGATTCAAAAGCTTCCTGTTGTGTGCTTGTCCATTGGAATGTTGTCCTTTCCGTAAGAGTTTCGTTAGAGGTTGCGTTATCTTGCTGAATTCGGGAATGAATCGTCGATAATATCCTGCAAGACCCAAGAATGAACGTATATCATTTTGAGAATGCGGTTGAGGATATTTCCGAACGGCTTCTACCTTGGATGGATCAGGTTTAACTCCCTTGTCTGTGATCAAATGCCCTAAGTACATGACTTCCTTCCTTAAGAATTCACACTTGTCTGGTTGAATCTTCAGATTATGCTTTGCAAGCCTATCGAAGACTTCTCTCAGTCTACAATTATGAGTATTAAGATCTCCTCCAAACACCACGATGTCATCTAAATACACAAAGCATCTAAAGTTTTGTATTCCTGCTAGAACTGTGTTCATCAATCTTTGAAGGTGCTCGGCGCATTACGAAGTCCAAAAGGCATACGTTTAAACTCGTAATGTCCTGTGGGTACTGAAAAAGCGGTTTTCTGTGCATCAGCCGATCCATTGGAATCTGGTGAAATCCGGAGGTAAGGTCGATTGTGGAGAAATACTTCGAATGCCCTAACTGATCTAATATATCAGTAAAGTTCGGTAAAGGGTACGAATTTCCAACACTGATTTCGTTGAGCTTCCGATAGTCGATTACGATCCTCCATTTCTTCTTACCTGACGCATCTGCTTTCTTCGGAACAACTCATACTGGCGAGTTCCATGGAGATGATGATGGCGTAATGATTTCTTGCTTTAACATTTGTTGTATTTGGTCTTCTACTTCTGATTTGTGGACTTCAGGAAATCTATATATTTTTGTGTTTACAGGAATATTGGTTGTTGTAGGTATACTATGTTGCACGGAATTCGTAAATGAAAGTGTGTCTCCTTCTAAATGAAAGACGTGATTGTATTCCTTACATATTCTGGACCAGCGAATCTTTTTCTTCTTTATTTAGATGTTCTGTTCTTAAAGATTGAGCTAACCTTTGTATGCGCTCTTTATTGCAGTTTATAAAATTAACGTCAGATATATGTTCTTGGATATTAGTCTCTTCTGAATAAGGCTCTAACATTAAATTTAAGCAAGTAATGTTTATTGGTTTTTTCAGTTACATTCAAATTGAGGTAACAGCTGTATCATCGTCGTTCACCTTAACTATACTAGAACATAAATATAACGCCTTCAAGAATTTTTATATTAGGGACTATACCTTCGTTAATTTTAGGATAATTAGTGGACATTGATTCTAACAAGTCGTTTCACAGCGAGGTTGTATGGTAAATAACACATTATTCAAACCTGTTGAACCCTCTTTTAATTCTGAGTGATTATTTTCCTGACTAAGATTTAGATTTTGACTTGAATTTGTTTTATCTAGATTTAGAATAAATTCTTTATTTAGTATGAATATGCGATTCTTTCATAATCGATTACAGCTTTGAAATGTTTTAAAGATCATTACCAATAATACCATCATAGAAATAGGAAAATCATCAGGAATGATGTAGAATATATGTTTCGTAGAATTTGTTTCAAGAGGAATGGTAAGATTGGTATATTGATTTGTATATGTAGGATTCAAGACATTATTATCGATACCTTTTAGTAAAATTGATTTAGATAAATGGAGTTTCAGTAGTAGATTCTATCTTAGAATTTTTAATGAGGCTAATATTTGCACCAGTATCAATTAGAAATTTCCCTACGCTATTTAGTTCTGGAATATCTAATGACAATGAGGTAGTAGTCATTGTCATTAGATATTCCAGAACTAAATAGCGTAGGGAAATTTCTAATTGATACTGGTGCAAATATTAGCCTCATTAAAAATTCTAAGATAGAATCTACTACTGAACTCCATTTATCTAAATCAATTTTACTAAAAGGTATCGATAATAATGTCTTGAATCCTACATATACAAATCAATATACCAATCTTACCATTCCTCTTGAAACAATTCTACGAAACATATATTCTACATCATTCCTGATGATTTTCCTATTTCTTATGATGGTATTATTGGTAATGATCTTTTAAAACATTTCAAAGCTGTAATCGATTATGAAAGAGATCGCATATTCATACTAAATAAAGAATTTATTCTAAATCTAGATAAAACAAATTCAAGTCAAAATCTAAATCTTAGTCAGGAAATAATCACTCAGAATTAAAAGAGGGTTCAACAGGTTTGAATAATGTGTTATTTACCATACAACCTCGCTGTGAAACGCTTGTTAGAATCAATGTCACTAATTATCCTAAAATTAACGAAGGTATAGTCCCTAATATAAAAATTCTTGAAGGCGTATATTTATGTTCTAGTATAGTTAAGGTGAACGACGATGATACAGCTGTTACCTCAATTTTGAATGTAACTGAAAACCAATAAACATTACTTGCTTAAATTTAATGTTAGAGCCTTATTCAGAAGAGACTAATATCCAAGAACATATATCTGACGTTAATTTTATAAACTGCAATAAAGAGCGCATACAAAGGTTAGCTCAATCTTTAAGAACAGAACATCTAAATAAAGAAGAAAAAGATCGCTGGTCAGAATATGTAAGGAATACAATCACGTCTTTCATTTAGAAGAGGACACACTTTCATTTACGAATTCCGTGCAACATAGTATACCTACAACAAACCAATATTCCTGTAAACACAAAAATATATAGATTTCCTGAAGTCCACAAATCAGAAGTAGAAGACCAAATACAACAAATGTTAAAGCAAGAAATCATTACGCCATCATCATCTCCATGGAACTCGCCAGTATGAGTTGTTCCGAAGAAAGCAGATGCGTCAGGTAAGAAGAAATGGAGGATCGTAATCGACTATCGGAAGCTCAACGAAATCAGTGTTGGAAATTCGTACCCTTTACCGAACATTACTGATATATTAGATCAGTTAGGGCATTCGAAGTATTTCTCCACAATCGACCTTACCTCAGGATTTCACCAGATTCCAATGGATCCGGCTGATGCACAGAAAACCGCTTTTTCAGTACCCACAGGACATTACGAGTTTAAACGTATGCCTTTTGGACTTCGTAATGCGCCGAGCACCTTTCAAAGATTGATGAACACAGTTCTAGCAGGAATACAAAACTTTAGATGCTTTGTGTATTTAGATGACATCGTGGTGTTTGGAGGAGATCTTAATACTCATAATTGTAGACTGAGAGAAGTCTTCGATAGGCTTGCAAAGCATAATCTAAGATTCACCAGACAAGTGTGAATTCTTAAGGAAGGAAGTCATGTACTTAGGGCATTTGATCACAGACAAGGGAGTTAAACCTGATCCATCCAAGGTAGAAGCCGTTCGGAAATATCCTCAACCGCATTCTCAAAATGATATACGTTCATTCTTGGGTCTTGCAGGATATTATCGACGATTCATTCCCGAATTCAGCAAGATAACGCAACCTCTAACGAAACTCTTACGGAAAGGACAAACATTCCAATGGACAAGCACACAACAGGAAGCTTTTGAATCTTTAAAAACCTCCTTAATATCGGAACCTTTACTTCAATACCCCGACTTCACACAGCCTTTCATACTCTCCACAGACGCAAGTAATTATGCGATCGGAGCAATACTTTCTCAAGGAAAGGTAGGTGAAGATCATCCCATAGCATACGCAAGCAGGACGTTGAATAAAGCCGAAGGTAATTATAGTACTATCGAAAAGGAATTATTGGCAATCGTATGGGCCACCAAACATTTTCGACCATACCTATACGGTAGGAAATTTATGATTTTAACAGACCATCGACCACTCAAATACTTATTTAGTGTCAAGGATCCTAGTTCTAGATTGCTCAGATGGCGACTAGCTATAGAAGAATACGACTATGAAATTGATTACCGTGCAGGTAAGAAAAATCAACATGCCGATTCTCTTAGCCGAATTCAACTCGAGTCGCATATTACAAAAGTCAACCAGAAGTATGAAGAAGATACATACGAAGATTTTATTCATAGTCTATCACATAAAATTATAAACTTCAACAAAATCGAAGAAGTAAATACAAATTACATAAGTCAATCAGGCAACCTTTTAATTCCTATATCAGAAGATTTTGAGTACCTAAATAAACCATTAACTGATTTAATTGCCAAATTCCCTAGCATAGATAATTTAAGGCAATCTCAAATGAAATTAGGCGACATTAAGAATTCTTAGTAGACAATGTAAGAATTTTCGTTTTAATCCACAAAAGATATTATTGGACAAATTAGAAGCCAAAGATTTATTTAATTGTTTAGTCAAAATTAGAAACATTTTATTGAACAAAATATCAATGAATTAATTTACCTAGACTCGGTATAGGTCATGACAATGTAAGTTGGAATAAGATAAGATCCAGATGCGTTATATTTTTCGGAAAACAAATGTACTGATTAGAGTTCATCACGACGTTCTTATTACACCTCAACCAGAAAGAAATTAACAACATTATATCAGAAAATCATTCAAGCCTAACATCAGGTCATTCAGGTTTTCACCGAACATATAATCGTATTAACAAGCTTATAAATGGGCAAAAATGAAATTTGACATAAAGGATTTCATAAGGAGTTGTGATAGTTGCCAACGCAATAAAACGAACCGTAAGAAGACAAAGAAGCCTATGGAAATTACAACTACATCCTGTAAACCATTTGAACGAATAGCTTTAGATATAGTAGGTCCCTTACCTCTTACAGAATGTGGCAACAAATATATATTAACACTCCAAGATGATCTTACGAAATTTATGCAAGCTTATGCAATTCCGAATCATGAATCTATAACTGTAGCTAACAACTTGTGCATAAATTCATTTGTAACTATATGGAATTCCTGAGACTATTTTGACTGATCAAGGTAAAGACTTCATGTCAAAATTATTTCAAGATGTATCAAAATTATTTAAAATCAACGTGTTAATTGTTCAGCATATCATCCAGAATCAAACGGATCTCTGGAACGAACACACTCTACCTTATCAGACTATTTGAAGAATTTTATTAATAAGGATCAAACCGATTGGGACATCTGGCTTGATTTTGCTACTTTTTCTTATAATACAACCGTCCATACGTCAACGAAATTCACTCCACATGAATTAGTTTTTTGGAAACAAACCGGCAGTTTCCTACGAATCTAACTCAACCGCCGACGTTTAAATACACATATGAAACTTACGTAGATGAATTACGATTAAGAATGCAGAAATCCCAAGAAATCGCAAGAGAAAATCTAGTAAAATTAAAGCAAGGTAATAAAAGCAGGTACGATAGCAAGGTTCGAGATGTTACATTTAAATTAGGTGATAGAGTATATCTTACCAACGAAGCTTCGAAAGTAGGTACATCGAAGAAGTTAGCACCTACATACACAGGGACCGTATAAAATAGTAAGGGTTAATTCACCTGTAAATTATACCATTGTTGTTAAAATAAAAGAACAGTAGTTCATGCCAATAGGCTAAAACACGCTTTTATTTCAGGTGTGTAGTACTACCTGTGATTATGACTATCGTCAACGACCGTTTTCCAACGTCACCTGGTATCTATTACGAAAACTTAGGACAACTGCGATTTTACGAAACTTATTGGGACGTTGTGAGCTTTATTAATTTAAATGATTTCAATTCAAAATTACAATTAGCTGATTACAATCACATAAGGATCGCTGGGATATGCCAAAGGATTAAGAAATCTACAATTGCAAAATTATGCAACACTTCACTAATAGTGTTAGATTCAATTATTCCCAAAATCAAATCAAAATATACATCCGTTTTAGACACGACTGTGGCATCGAGGAAGAAACGCGGTGTAATTAACGGAATAGGTTCAGCTTTTAAAACATTATTTGGCACTTTAGATAATGCTGATGCCGAACGATATGATAACGCTATAAATTCGGTAATGCACGAGAACAAATCTTGATCATGTATTGAAGGACCAAATACAAGTAGTAAAAACGACACTTGTTAATTTCAATAATACTATTACCAATGTTGAAAGAAACAACATGATATTTTCAGAAATTTTAATCGTATTGAGAAAATTTGGAATAATTCAACAAAACATTTAGTACTATGACACTAAAACAAAATTTGGATGAACAATTTAGCTTATTAATACTATTAGTTAATGAAATAGATTGAATTGTCTTCGTTAATAGACGCAATACTATTTGCAAAATCGAATATTGTTCACCCTATTGTTATATCACCATATCAGTATATACAAGAGTTAATTCGAATAAATCCATATTTGCCACCTTTAACCTCTTTTGCAGTACCTCTTGATATTAATTATGTCTCACAATTACTATCCTTGGTAACCATAAAAGTATCTAAATCCAATGATAAATTAATCTTTGTTATAGGTAATCCCCTAGTTATACAAACCAATTTTTTACTATATAAACTTCTACCTCTTCCAACAAGAATCGTGATAATCACTTCATTTTTGTACTACCTAAAACAGAATATTTAGCAATTTCTAGTACAAAAACATCTTACTCTATTTTAGAAGATCTCGAATCATGTAAAACCATATCAATCAATGATCATATTTGTTTAGGAACTTACCCAAAACACTCACACTTTCTCAGCCAATCTGTGAAGTGCAATTGTTAGTAAATAAAAACAAGTTACCTGATAATTGTGATACTCGAATAATTCCTACCTTATCAGAAACATGGTATCCGTTAACCACTCCTAACACATGGTTATATGTCTTAAATAATCCTATTAGTATCACGGTAAATTGTCGCGATAAAGACCCTGTAGACTACAATCTATCCAAAATAGGAACACTTTTCATTAATTCAAGCTGTAAGGTTTACACTCCTACAACCGTTCTATCGACAATCTCTTTTAAACGCAACCAATCGATATATTAACTTACAAATCATATTTACCTGAGTTTAATATAAGTGACGACGAATGCTGTTTACGCAATAAAAGAAAATTTAACACTGCTTCAATTACAACCCATCCATCCAATTGGTCTTGACAAAGAAAGCTTAAAGTCGCAAGCTTTAAGCTTAATCAAATGGAAGAAACCTTAACCCAGATAGAAACAGAAAACAATTCTGCGATTCTATCCTTTTTTCAGGACCATGCTTTAGCTTATACAACTTTTAACCATGTTAAAATTAATTCTATTGTATATCTTGTATAGATTATGTAATGAGATGTAAACGCAAAAATTTGTGAAAACGACTAAGAAATAGTAATATAGTTAATTGTATTACATTTAATATGTGTAAGAAAAAGAAATCAGTACCTATAAAACAATTCGATAGAAATAAATTGTCAAGAGTCTCAAGACGAAATCCAGATGGAGGAATGTCAACCACTTCGCAGAAGCGAAACGGTTAGCCAAATTAAAAGAAAAATGAATTTTCTTTTCCTTAGGGGAAAGTGTGTAATGTATTGTTAATGTATTATAATGTATTGTATGTGTAATGTATCACAACGTACGTAATCAATCTATTGTATTTACATCATCCATCGCCTGAGATTATATTAGTCATACCAAACATTGTCATTCATTCTTGTATCAAACATAATTAAGAATTGTTATTATCTACGTTAAATATTGTCCGAATTACTTATTTCCCAATTGTTCATTTTTTTGATGAAGGAGTTATGTCAATATAAACTCGTATATCACAATATAAACAATTATGTTAATATAAACTCATATATCACAATATAAACTAGCGACGCACAGGGCGATTACATATAGACAAAACAAACAACCCTCTGCGTCACGCACTGCCATTATTATTGTAAATGTCATTTAGATATATCGTTCGTTTACTAATGATTAGAAATTATTATAAATATAAGCAGTAGAAATGTATAAGAGGGCATAGTATACCGAAGATCAGATCGCTTGTAACCAGTCTATCTTTAAGTATCGAGAAAGTTGTCTGTTGTATTCTATATTTTAATTAAACTAGTTAATTACAACTGAGGTGTTGTCTTCTTTCCGACGGTGCACACTACATGTATATACGATATATTGCATATTCTAATGAGATCGAGCACGAAGGTTTTGGTTGGAATTGATTAACCGAAAGCGTAACTTTATTTCGCAGATTTAAAATCTTTTGAAATATTTTGGAGGATGGTTCCAACAATTTTCTTCAGAGTTGGTATATATCGACAAACTTGTATATTTCGGTAATTTTCATCAAATAAAATAAATTACTATTGACTTACTTTAATATTTTTCTTTAATGGACTAACTTCATTTATAAATTGAGTAAATAGACAACAAAACGATAGAATTTATTAACGAGATTATTATATGTTACAATAATGTTTCAGTGAAAATATATTAACCACAGTGCAGAGGACGATCAAAACATCCGTATATGAAATTCGAGATAAGTTTAATGATGCTGAATGGTATTATAAAAAACTGTAGGTAAATAATAGTGTGTTTTATTTAAGTATACCATTGGGATCAACTTGTAATGACTACGGATAGCCATCGCAAGAATCACGCCCCAACAGCTGGATAAACCACTCGAATAAATTCTAATAGTTTAACCAGGATTTCAACCCATTTTGCAAGTTTTGCAAGTGATTCTGATCACACTTTGTAGCCATATAAAATAAGCATATGAGTGGTATTAATATATGCGCCACCTAACAATAAATGGCACTTACACGGTTACAAGTTGTAATTACACTAATTTACTCAATGAATCCGAGTAAATCTAGATGTCACCTCAGTATTTAACGTAAGACAAACTGCCAAAAGCTGATATTGGAAAGCCTTTAAAGTGCTTTTATAATTGATAAGGTATTCACTTTTAAAAGTATTTCAATATCCATATTTCTCATTATGCCGAAAAGATATATAACTGCATATTGGTATACGATTTGTCCGGGGAATGATCTGATCGGTGTTGTAGGTCGTTTCAGTCACACTGGATGTCGGGATGTGTACGATGATTAATTTACCTAATTTTGCTCATAGTCGTCAGATCGCAGCACCTCACCATCAATTTTTTTGTGGAGATCTAGTCTTGTACATTACCGGAGGGCGATATATCTTACCTAAATTAGTTAAAACGAAACAATAAAGGAATAAGTCAATATAACTAATATTGCTGTAGATCTAATCGCATAGCAGAAAGCATTGTATCATTTCAATGGTAGTTCAACGTTTGAGAATATAGAAATACATACTCGTATTATAAATAATATTAACCTTTTTAATTACACAATATAAGACAATGTGCAAAAAAGAACAAACTCGAGATAAATAACAAAGAAAACATAATGAATTTGAAAGCAAAATGTACATAAGTAAGGAAACACAATATACTATGCTATACTAAAGTAATCTAAATAAACGTAAACGAAAGCTTAAAAAAAAAAGAACAAAGTAATTATCTTATATAATAATATTATATAAGAATTTGATTTATAGGTATATACCTAACCTGTGGTAAACACGAAAACATGCAAATTTCAATTTTCTTTGCCAAGTTTTCTGGAATTGTACCGAGAATGCACGACATTCTAATAGTTATTTTTTCCTGCAAATTTTACAGTGTAAGGTAATCCTCCTCAAGATTTATAACCTTCAATGCACCTTTATAAGTTATTTTTACAGCTTCGACGTTATATGTAGGGTAATTTTACCGTAAAATTTTAAGGTTACATGTATTTTTGTACGCAAATTTTTATACATTGGGATAATTTTCACGAGAATTTTCCCTACTTTGGCCTTTTTTGGGATCCCTGAACCCCGTGTTTTTTAGCGAAAACCACGCCTTGAGTTAGGGCAATATAACTCGTATACACAATATAAACAGTTATTTTTAATAAAAACTGTATATCACAAAAATAAACTAGTGACGAAACAGGGTGTTTACATATAAAAAACAAAAAAACCCTCTGCGTCACGCACCCCAAAATTTTAGGGTAGATGTCATTTAGATATATCATTCGTTTACTAATATTAAAATTTTTTAATAAATAAAAGAGGTAAAAATGTATAAGAGGGCATAGTATACTAAAGAATAAATCACGCTTTAATAGTCATCTTTAAGTATCGAGAAATTTTGGGCTGTTGTATTGTACAAGTTTAAAAATAAATTTTTTATTTTGGGTTTTCCTGATTTTTAAAAAAAAAAACCCGAATCAAGAACAAAAGAAAAAAAATTGGGCGCATTCGGGCGGATTTGAAGAACTCATTGGGGGTTAGTTTCTACTATTCGCTTCAAAAAAACCTCGACCAAAGGCCCTTTTTGGTGGAATATCTCCAAGGAAAACGGTGGGAAACCCGAAACCGGGAAAGGTGTTTGGGAATCTCCGAACTTTGAGTAGCCCGAAAAAATTTTCCTTTTTTTTTTCCCTTTTGTACTGAAAAAAAATTTTCCTCAAACCCATTTTGATATTTACCCCCCTTTTTCTTCAATTTTTTAATTTTATTTTTTAATTCTAAAAATTTTGATCAATTAACGGAGTTATTCGAAAAATGGCTCAAACGGTCAAAATACCACTAATAAACTTGCTTTTCCTCCGCTGCAAAACTATTGCAAAATTTCTTGCCAAATTTTTTGGTGGAAAAAGCGACAGTTGGGAATTTTTTTATTTCCTAGATGTGACAAATTTTATAATAAAAATATGGTGGGAAACAACTGACAAAATTTTAGCAAATTTGAAATTCAAGTAATTATTTTCAAAATTAAAAACCCTTAAGGGTCTTAGTTTTTTTAAATTTTGCAGCCCAGATTTTGAAACCTGGCCAAATAAAAGTACATTACGGAAAACTATGGCGACAAAATCGTCGTCTAACTTTGCCCCGGAAAATTTTTTGCAAATCTAAAAATAAAAAACGAATAAATTTTAGAATTTTAGAAAAAAAAACCCCGTAAAACCCAAAGTTGAATTTAAAAATTAATATAGACCCTTCTTTATCTGGCGAAAAAAAGGGCGAGTCCTAATTATCAAAACGACAAAAACTCTTTTAAATTCTACCCGGGAAATTCAGATGAAGGATTCCGAAATATTGGAAAATTAAAAAAACCCCTACGACATTAATGGAAGCATCGGAACTCGTAACTAGACATTTCTATAATGAAAACCCGGGAAAAAAAATCTATCAAAGCGATGGGGGGGACAATTCTAAAATTTCGAAAAACAAAACCCCCCAAAAACTAACTTAAAATCAAATATATCCCCACCCCAGTTTGAAAACCCCAAACCTATTCGACAGAACCTTTTTTGCGCCCCCGACCTAAAATTTTTCGAAAAAAATTTGGTAATTATCCCAGATCAACAATTAAAAACCGGGGATTTAAAAATTTTTCCAACACTTTCCCCAAAAAAATTTCCCCCTTCCCCAAAAACCGATTCCCACCCAAAAACAACCTTTTGGGGACAGCATTTCCCCCCCAACCGAAATTTTTTGGAAAACCCCCTTCTCAGAAAAAATTTTTTCGCTCCAAAATCAAACCCCCCACTGGAAACTTTAAACCTATGGCCCACCCCCGGGGGCCGTACGAATAAAACAGAAATTTTTCTTTAAACCCACCGGACCAGAAACTTTGACCCTCGGGAACAAAAATATAAAAAATTTACTCAAAAGGGGAAGCCTTTTACGAAAATTCTCAAACCCCGCACAGTAAAACGATGAAGCTTTCCCAGGAACATCCCCCCACTTACCCTGTGGAGTAGGGAACACCATTATCGGGATACTCCCAAACCAAAAATACAGCGACAACTACCAATCCCCCTAAAAACCAATACCCCGAACAAAAACATTTCCCAACATTCATCATCATATAAAGGGACACGCAATACCCCAGAATTTCGGATTTTCCCACTTTTTTACCAAAGAAAGGACCCAGAAAGAATTAAAAATTTTAAATTTTTAAAAAATTGGGTACCGTATATTAACTTGAAAAAGGGTTCCCCGTAAGATTTACTTTGTCCCGGAAGGGTTAAAAACCCCCTCTTAAGACCGTATTTAGCGGAAAGGTATTTTCCAGAAAAAATATCCCAACACATTTACCCTATTTCCACTTGCCAGGCACTAAAACCAGCCTTTTCAAAGCAAACGTATTTTATTTGCGAATTAGACATACCGAACTTTCGAATTCATTTTATTTCGCTTTTTCACGCCCTATTTCCCGGGATTTTAGGATCAGGATTTAAACGATTAGGTCAAAGGGTATGGACACACGACGTCAAGTGCTCCGAAAAAATTCTTTGGAGATTCCGTTTTTTATCGCACCGCCTTCAAAACCCAAAAAATAGAGATCCCCCTGGTTTATCTATCATGAAAGGCATCCAAACCTCAAACCCTTTAAGGGCACGGAATTAATATTTAATGAAAATTATTAAAAGGGAAAGGGTTTAATAAAAATTCCCCCTGTGTACCCCCGAAACAAAAAAACCCCGGAGAAATACCCTTAAAAAATTAAAAAATCCAACAGAGGGAAATACAATTGATCGAGTTAAAACCATTTTTTGTGTCAAAATTTGGGAAACCATTTAAGTCCGATGATCAGGGAATTTTTCCCAAATTTGAAGATGTTTTCCCCGCCAGTGTATGACCAAAGCGGGCCACTCCTTTTTTCCGAAACCTGAGAACGAATCAATTTTTAAAATCTGAAGAGAAGTACATTTAGAAAAGATTGTTTTGGGAATTTTCCCGGGCGTATTTCATTGTGGCACGCGTCATCTAAAAATTCGCCAAAAAAATTTAAAAATGAAATTGAAAACAACGGGCGACATCCCCCCTACATTCTAAGGGGTACAGGGTATCCCATGTCCCTAAAGAGGAATACAGAACCCAAAAAGGTAAAAATGTTTTTAATGAAGGAAACATAAGGGCCCAGCCAAACTCCTTGGAGTTTTCCCCATTTGGGGATCCCAAAAAAACTAGATGCTAGCGGCAAACAGAAAAAACGTGCGGTAATAGACTACCGCAAAATGAATGAAAAAAAGATCGAAAGATCGATACCCCCTACCCAACATTACGGAATCCCTTTACAAAAACTTGGTCGGGTAATTTCTTTAAAACCCCCTTTGGGTTTTTGGGCCTAAAGGGTTTTTAAACAAAACGAGCTTCACTCAAAAGACAAAGCAAAAAAAACCCCATTCAGCGTCCCAAAAAAGGGCAAATTTTTAATTTTCCAGAAAAGCCATTTGGGTTTAAAAAATTTCCCCCAGCGCTTTCCAAAAAGTAATGGGGGAACGTACTGAGAGATTTACAACACAAAATATTTCTAGTTTAAATGGGGCGACATAAACATATTTTTTACTAGTTTTAAAAAGAAAATGTTAACAAACCCAAAAAATCTTTCAAAGTTAAAAAAAACAGGTTTAAAAGGGCAGCTGGATAAAACCGAGTTTTTCAAAAAACTGTAGAATTTCCCCTTTGGGCAAGTAGTGACCTCAGAAAGGGAGTTAAACCTAAACCCGAAAAAAATCAAAAGCTATAAAAAAAATTCCCACTAAACCCCAAAACCGCCCAAAAAAAGATAAAGTCATTTTAGATTAATCGGTTATTACGCAGATTTTTAAGAAATTTTCGCCCTTTAACAAAAACCCCTAACGCGTTGTTTAAAAAAAAAGGGAAAAATTTTAGAACAAAACCCCCCACTTCATTAGGAGCTTTGAAACATGCAAAAAAAATTTTTCATGGACCGGGCCCATTTTTCCAGTCCCCGATTTTAGTAAAACATTTAAAATTACAACTGACCCTTTAAAAGTAGCTTTTTTGGTGCCCCTATTATTCAGGGAAACCCCTAGGTAAAGATTTACCAAAAGCTTTTCGCCGGGAAACCCTCAACCCCGCCAATGTAATTTTAAATACCATAGAAAAAGAATTTTTTAGCGGGTTGTTTTTGGGGATTAAAAAAAATTTCCGGCCCACGTTTTCGGAAAAAAATTCAATTTAGTCACCGATCCAAAACCCTTTTCAAGGTTATTTTCGATCAAGGGCCCAAGCTCCAAGCTCGTACGTTTTGGGGATTTTAAAAAAGAGGAATATCGTATACTATAATCTATAAAAAAAGGGGAAAAATGAAAACAAATGCCGACGCCCTCTCCAGAATAGAACTTAATCCCCAGAACAAGATGAAACCGACTCTTTTTTGTAAACCTAGGGGCTTTGCAAACCAAAATACGCAAGCCAACCTTGGGCGACCTCGACGGGAAAAAATTTTTCCCCTGACGTTTTAAACCCGACCCAAATTTTACCAATTAATTTAAGAGATTGGGTAAAATTTTCCCACCCAAAAATCTAAAAGATTCCCAAAAAAAAATCGTACAGAAAAAATCAGCTTAAGCCCCCCAAAGGGTTTACCCCTTTAAAAAACGACCCCAGGTTTATTCGGGAGTAAAGATTTCCCGTTTTTGGTTTACCATATCTTAAAAATCTTTAAAAAAATGAAACCCTAACCAAATTTGGTTTTTTAAAATCCCCCACAAAAAATATGCCCGTACATTTCGACAAAATATTTTAAAAAAAAAAACGGCAAATCTGGTCGATAAATCAAATCTTTAAACCCCTAGAGACGATTGGGGAAAAGGGTATTTTCCCAAAATAACAAAGAATATTCCGTCCTAATCAGCACTATTGTTTTTATTTAAAACCCTTAGAATTCGAAAAAAACCTTTTTTTAAAAATTTTTGCAGAAGTAAATTTTTGTAATAAAAAATTTTATATAATATTACAAGATCTTGTTTTGGGAAAAATTTTTTGGGCTAATGAAGGGGCAGAACGAAAAATTAAGGTTTTACCACGAAAAACCCAAAAAATCACCCCAGAGGCATTGGCGAAAATTTTTTGCGGCAATAAAGAAGTACTTTTTTGGCCCCCAAACCCAGAGCAAAACGTTTGGACTATTTCAATTCCTTGCGAAGGGGTGCCAAAAAAAAAAAAAATGGGGAAAGGACCCCCAAAAAATTAGTGTTCAAACCAACCCCAATAGGGTTTCCCAAAACCCTTTCAACATTTGTAATTTCCGATTCTTTTAAGATATCGGGCCATATTTTTTACCCAAAAATAGTGCTTTTTCCAAAAATTTGGGGGCCAAACCCTACCCAATTTACCCCCCCTAAACGCCATAGAACAGCTAGTAAATTTATACAAAACTTTTTCCCTTTTTGGCATCCCCGATAAAATCACCTGTGATAACGGAAAAGAATTCAAAAATGGAAATTTTTCAACCCTTTTTAAGTTATAAACGTTGAATTACACTACCAACCCCCTTTTAACCCCAACGCAATAGCCCAATCGAAAGGGGGGTTTTATTTAACTATTATAGGGAAGGGATACGCGTTTTAAAGGGAAAAAAACCACACCAATATAACCAACCTGATAATTATTATTCTATATACAATAACAGCATACATTTTTTCTTTCCGATATAATCCTTTCCAGATTGCTAAGGGGCCTTGGATCTTTAAAAAACCCCTTCGAAATACGAAGGGGGAAAAAATTAAAATTTATTAACGAACACACCCCAAACACTGCATTTTAATTTTTGGATCACGTGGGAAACAAATTAGAACGCAACCCGAGGGGCCGAATTTTGGGAAAGAGCAAATCGTCATCGTGTAAGATCTTTTTTTCTTTAGATTTTAAACCAACCCTTTTTTTCGAAAAACAACAAAAACCCAAAAAGAAAAAAATGCTTTCATTTAAAATTGAAGACCCTGTAGTCCAAAAACGACGACAAAATATTTACTAAAAACAAAGTGCCATAAAAGGGAATTGAAAAACCCCAAAGGAAAAATTATTGTTTTAGAAAACCAAGATGACGAGAACCCACATTTTTTATTTTGATAAGGGCGATGTAACCTTTTCTTTTTTCTTGTTCGGTAAAATAAAGGAGATAAAAAAACCCAAAAATTGCCCCTTTCAAATAGGTAAGGAAAATTTTAACTAAATTCAGAGAAAACCTTCCTCTATCACGTAAAGTTTGTAAGCCTTAATCATAAACCCCCAAAGTTTAAAAAAAAAATTTCTTATTTTAAAAAAAAAAACATACCCAGATTTAAAAATTTCAAATCATTTTTCATTATTGTTGTCCCAAAAACCCCGACATTTGCAATAATTTTAAAATTTCAAAATTAAAAAAAAGGTTTTAACAATGGGGTCATACCCCCAGTAAAAGAGGTAATTTTTTATGGGATTTAAATTGCTTCTAATTTTTTGTTTTGGAAAAAATGGGCGTAAAAAATATAAATATTTTTAATAAATATTTAGATACATTAAGTTTTAAAAACGAATTTTGTATTTAAAAAATTCATTAGCAAGGGAAAAAGACAATAAATTTAAAGAATTTTTTACAAAAAAATATACCGAAATTTTCGATAAATATACAAAATAACCAAAACCCAAAATTTTAGTACATGTTAACGAGGGTTTTTAAAGAAGTCAAAGATTGGGGTGAACAAGAAAACCCTTCCCTTTTATTTAAATCTAACGATTGATAAGATTATATTAGAATTACAAATTTTACTAGATATAATGAATAATTTGGAGACGGCATCATCATTCGCCAAATTACATGTCACACATCCATCCATCATCCAACTTGTAGAAATTCAAAATTCAATAAATATCTTATGCAATAATCATGACAATTGTTATATGCCAAAATTTAATCATTTAGCGAGTTATTATTCACTCTTTTCAACAGATGCTATAATGACGAATGATATCATTCTGTTCAGAATCCATGTACCCACTATGTCAAACCTTTACAACTATTTTCAATTATTTCCTGTGTACCAAACCAACTATACCATCATACCCCAAACCCAGTACCTATTGCTCGACTCTGTAAACTATTGGAACACCGAAAAACCGTGTAATGTAATAGAAACAAACGTATTTCTGCATCCAAGAGGATTTGGTTCAAGGAGCCCCATGTCTAATGAATCTAATTAGGAACGGTGTCAACGAGTGTCCAATCACAAAGATTAAGATGACAGAGACCATTGTTCACAAGATATCATCAACTAAGATTCTAGTAAATCCTAAAGAAACAACCACCGTTCAATCATCTTGTGACCATGACGGACTTCTTATTATTCGCAATCCGTCAGTCATTGATATGGAAGACTGCAGCATTAAAATTTCCAACCAAACCTTTTGGCCTAATGACACACCTTTGGGTGAGAAACTCTTCACATTACCTGATCTAAATATCTCCTTATCGAACGAGACGGAAAGAGAAGTCCTTCGAGTATCTCATCTCAACCTAGGGAGTATAAGGGACATTAAATTATTAGCGGACAACCTAGGAAATACCACCAGCGTCAGTATACAAAAACATCATTTCAGCGAGGAAATCCTAGTTGTAATTCTGGTACTGCTGATCATTGGAATTCTCTGCTGTCCTGTGTACAAGAAGTTTCAAGAGATCAGAAGACGTCTTGGAAGACCCGTTGGAGAAACCCAAGAACAAATTGAGGTCCCCCCAATTGTTCATTTTAGGGATGGAGGAGTTATGTCAATATAAACTCGTATATCACAATATAAACAGTTATGTTAATATAAACTCGTATATTGTTTGATGTAACGAAGCAAAAAGATTTCGCGTTATACGGACTGTAGATTTGTTTCTTCGCCACTTATTTAAACTTCTCGAAGGACCAGAACTGAGAGGATTTGATTGAAATCACTGTTTTACACTTAACTATTTAATCGTTAAACTTTACAAAGACTTCAATTGTTTACAGCAAGCTATCATCGAACTCTTACTTTATGCTACTGGATGAATGGTGTTTCGTTCAGCTTGGTTACAAGACTCGTCTTAATTGCATTTGCAGGACTATATATAGAAAAGATTTTACAATAAAGAAAAGGTTTTACAATAGTAAATAATACAAGGATACCTTGGAATTTACACCAAGATAAACAACTAAATTGCTAATCCCTAAAATTAGAAACAGGGCTTTAGGTAATGGCATAATAAAAGAATGGATTTAGATTGAACGGCCGACCATAAACCTATTCATGACACATCGCGGCGACCTGTGGTATACAACGGGCAGGTACTATGACTAACAATTTTGAATCATATAATTCTTTAGTATGAAATATTGGGCATTGATAAGACGATTGGAAATTCCAAGGGTTCTACTGCCTTCATAAAGTAGTTGTGAAATTCGGTATTTAAATGAGAATCTTAAACTATCAAAACAAATTGAATTAAAACCAAAATGTATTAGTTATGGCTATAAATCACATAGGTAAAAGTACAAAGAGAACCTCCTGAAGCCGCAACAACCAAAATGAAGTGATGAAATAATATACATGGATGTTTAAAATATACTAAAATTACATTAAACTAGTACAAGCGGTTTGTACATAAGTTATGTTGTCGCGTTTGCATTCATACGCCGCGTCAGCGTCTTAACGCTGCAATACCAAGTGCGATGACGTGACTTATCGCTCTTTCTAATATGTTTGTAATGCATTCCTGTGTTAGGATTTTTCGATCATTATTAATAAAGTGTTTAACGTGCTCACATCGCCGTTGCGTTTATTTCTAATCAATTCCTTGGGATAAACCTTTCTCAAACAAACAGAAAAGTCAATCAAGTATTGACGACAAAAGTGGCGCAGTCATTTGGATTTGTCTACAAAATTCTAAAATTCGAATTTGGCGAGTTTCAACTCCTTGAGGCAAACCCGAACCGAAGAAGAGCAAAACCAGGTGCCCACACCGCCGATCCGTCGATTCAAGGCCCGCAGCGCTTTCACCTGTCGACACACCACACCGCACACCCGAAGACATCAATGAAAATCATAATAACAGTATTAGTGTAAGTCAAATAATTAAGTAATTAGTAATTAAGCTTATCGCATGTCAAATCGCAACCGTTCACGATCACCATTAAGACGAGAAATTCAAGTCACTATGGCGCAAAATATAACGACCGTCGAAATACAAGTTTTGCCTAAATTTACAGGAGATTCAAGGGAATTACCGCTATTTATTAGCATAATTCAAAACTTCTATGATAGACATGCTAATCAGGGAAACATTCAATTTCTGGTGGACATTGTGAAAACCCGATTAGAGGGAGAACCCTTAAGAATCATTGCTGGTAGAAATTTAAATACATTAAACGAAATTTTTACTGCATTAGCCGAAATGTATGGAGATCCAAGAACGGAAATGTCATTAGAATTAGACATTATTAATTATAAACCGAAATCGTCTAAAATTCTGTTAGTAGGACAAGAATTACGGGAGTTAGTCTCGTATTATGAATCAAAAGTTAATTCCAATGTTCTTTACACACCTGAATTGAAATATAATAAAATTGCTGTTATAAAAAATTTAAGTGTACAATCTTTTATTAGAGGTTTGATGTGTTTTAAACAGAAAAATAGGTGAATATGTTTACACTAAAGAGCCGACAAGTTTAGATACTGCTGTAAATCTAGCTCAAAATCATATTAATTGGCTTGAACATTTTGATAAATTTCCTGATAATAGTAAAACTTCATTTCAAACAAAGGAAATAAAGAATAATTCTAATAACGTTCAGTATCGACCAAATTTAATGAATCCTACCCCTGGACCAAGTCATCAACTAGTTACACCTCAACAATACAGACCAAACTTTAGTCATTCTACTAATTCACATTTCCCCCAAAACAAGTCTAACAATAATTTAAGGCCTCAGCCTATGGAAGTGAGATCCTTCTAATAGATTTACACGCCAAATGTAAACCCTTACCAGAATAAAAGGCCAATTATGGGCTTCCAAAACGGAAAACGAATTTTTAATTTAGATGCCGAAAACAGTATACGAGGAGAACAACGATAACAAGGTAGGTTCGCAATTAAACAGCGCAGAAAACGAGGAGGTAAGTTTCGAAGACATTCTATGCCAAAAAATGTTCAGGTTACTTTCAGCGACAGCCCCAATACGTAGAAATGTTTAATTTAGAAATTCCGAATACAAAACTAGATAGCCATAGTACACAGATTTATGATGATGATAATGTTAACTATAATTTCCAATTTGAACTTGTAGAATTTAATAATATTCGCGACTTAAATTCTTTGCCGTACATAATTATTCCTGAATTAGACAACGCTAAGATATTAATTGATACAGGAGCATCAGATAGTTTTATTAATCCCGACTTAGCAAATCTATACTTCCAAGAATATTTGGTGTATCATCCTTTTTCACTTAGTACTATGCACGATACGACTTATCATAATTTTATTGCAGTAACTCCAGCTTTAGTAAGTTTCAATTCTAAGGACAAAGATTTTCGTTGGAATATAGTTAAATTTTCGAATAAATATAACGGTTTAATAGGAAGTTCCACATTAAATAAATTAAATGCTAAAATAGACTATCAGAATCACATGTTGCAATTACCGAATGTGAGCATACAATAAAACAAATCAAACAGTTCCTAGGATTATTAGGTTATTACCGTAAATTCATACCAAATTTCGCTCACTTAACTAAGCCCCTTACGAAATGTTTAAAAAAGGGTTGCAAAATTGACATTAATGATGTAGACTATGTAAAGGCTTTCGGTTTGAGTAAGGAAATTTTGACAAATCCACCTCTACTCCAATATCCCGACTTCAATAAAGAATTTAATATAACAACAGACGCAAGTGAGTACGCCCTGGGTGCCGTACTCACAAGGTCTGATAGGATCTGATAAACCAATTTGTTATGTCTCTAGAACATTGTCCGATACGGAACGCAAGTATTCGACGATTGAAAAGGAGCTTTTAGGTATTATATTTGCATGCAAACAATTTCGTCCCTATGTCTATGGTTCTAAATTCACATTAATTACTGATCATAAACCACTAATTTGGCTACACAACCTAAAAGAGCCGAATGCGAAGCTAGAACGTTGGCGTTTAAAATTGGCAGAATATCAATACGAAATTGTGCATAAACCAGGAAAGTACAATCAAAATGCAGACGCCTTATCGCGTTTAGAAATTAATATGTTAGACTCAATACAAGCCAACGATTCTAATTCCAGTTCACTACATTCTAATGCAACTGATCGCAGAAGTATTCCTATTTCGGATAAACCAATTAATGTTCAAAATTTACAGATATTTGTTAAAATAGGATCACAGCCATCATTCAATAAAGAGATTGTTCACGGAAAACAGGTATTCAATATCGTGGTAAGGAAAGAATTCATAAAAACCGACCTTTATAAGGCAATAAACGAGAATTTAGTTTGCAAACGATATTTCATTATTGTTCAGATGAAATTTATGCTAAATTTTGTGAATTAGTGTTAGAACACTATACAGAGCGCATACAATTTATTAGATGTCTCAAAACAGTAGAGGTAGTGGATGATAAAAACGATCAATTGCATGTTATCAAAATTACTCATGAAACCAATAATCACAGAGGAATCACAGAAACATTTAATGAAGTTCGTTTAAAATATTTCTGGAAAAGCTATCACGAGGATATTATTAAATTTATAAATAAATGCCAAAAATGTCAATTAAATAAATATGATAGGCATCCTGTTAGGCCAATGCAACAGTTAACTGAAACGATGAATAAACCAATGCAAAAAATCTTGCTAGATGTTTTTCAAATAAAAAATGCGATCTTTCTAAGTATTCTTGACTCGTTTAGTAAATTTGCCCATTCAATTGAAATTTCAACGAAACAACCTATAGAAATCGTAAATGCCTTAACACAATTTTTTTTGTAACTATGGCTTGCCAGATCAAATCCAAATGGATAACGGCAACGAATTCAAACATCAAATTGTCCAAGATTTGTTAAACTTGCATAATATCAAAATTCATTTCACTACGAATTATAATCCAAATTCGCAAGGAGAGATAGAGCGATTTCATTCTACAATAACCGAACACATTAGATTATTAAGTAACATTGATAACTCAAATTTTATGAACAGAGCAATTTATCATTATAATAATAGTATTAATCCAATTACTAAAATGAAACCGTTTGACTTATTCTTTGGGCGATATAACGAAATAAACTTTAATGATGAACTAATTACAAGTGATAAGTTAATTAAATGGAAAGCAGAAATTCAAAAACTTAATGATAACATTAGTAGAATACAAGAAACACATAAAAATAAAGTAAGTTTAAAAATAAACACTTCAAGACAGAATGCAGAGGTTAAGAAGGGCCAAATAGTTTATACAAGCGACCAGGAAAATTTAGTAAAAACTAATACGCTACACTTTGGGCCATTTGAGATAATAGAGCTTTTACCGCGTAATAGGATTAAAGTAAAAAATTCAAAAGGTAAAATATTTGAGTATAGCATAAATTCAATCAAATCCATTGTTACAGACGGGGAGTCATCTGGAGACTCAACGAATCCGTCGAACTAGTTAAGATCCGGAATAAGATGCCCGTTATTATGGAGCGAAGTGGCAAGCCTTATAATAGCCAGAATCATTAACATTGATTAATTATACCTATTAAACTACCGCCTACTCACACGTATCCTTACCCCATAATATTTTCGAGTTAGAAATGTTAACGTAGATAAAATATTATCAAGGTTCACGTAAGGTGACATTTATTTTAACCATACCTTTATTACCCAATAATTATTTTATTAGCTACAATTTATACAGGGTAGCGATGCATTTTAGAAATCCACTATTTTATGAATTTGAGCTAGATACCAATGTAATTCCTATTAACGATTCTATATCCTAATAACAATAACTGTAAAGCATACAGGCAAAACTTTATATGTCAATTTTTACTGGAATATTTCATTGCTAACAATAGTAAATGTATTGTAAAGGCAATAATGAATCATAACATTGATAACTGTACTAAACAAGTTATAGAAATTCAGGATTCAGTTCTATGTAACAAAAAGTGAAACAAGATTGTCATGGAGAATAAAGACCTTGAAGTATCAGGGAACTTACATGTTACAGCCCGATGATTTATGTAAATACATAATAAAAGAAACTGTTATTCAAAATTTGTATTGGTGCTCAGGTATTAATGTGGAATTCTTAGATTACGGAAATTCGAAACTTTTAGAAGTAGACAAAACATTGTCGAATCCTATACACTTACATTTGAAATTGAATAAAACCGAAGAATTACTTAGACTTTTGGAATTTAAAATGTAACTATGCATACTTCTTATATTACTCTGTATTGTATCTTATCCCTAGTTATAATACTTATTGTTATTTTATATTGTAATAGAAAAGCGATAAGAAATAAGTTGCATGGGAAAATGGAGGAAACCAAGACGAAAATTTTGCTTCCATTAAAAATAATCGAAACATAATTTTCATTCTAGGACGGGAGGAGTTATGTTGTCGCGTTTGCATTCATACGCCGCGTCAGCGTCTTAACGCTGCAATACCAAGTGCGATGACGTGACTTATCGCTCTTTCTAATATGTTTGTAATGCATTCCCGTGTTAGGATTTTTCGATCATTATTAATAAAGTGTTTAACGTGCTCACATCGCCGTTGCGTTTATTTCTAATCAATTCCTTGGGATAAACCTTTCTCAAACAAACAGAAAAGTCAATCAAGTATTGACGACAAAAGTCATATATTACAATATAAACTAGTGACGCACAGGGTGATTACATATAAACAAACAAACGACCCTCTGCGTCACGCACTGCCAATGTTATTGTAGATGTCATTTAGATATATCATTCGTTTACTAATGATTAGAAACTATTATAAATATAAGAGGTAGAAATGTATAAGAGGGCATAGTATACTGAAGCATCATCACGCTTGTAACCAGTCTATCTTTAAGTATCGAGAAAGTTTGTCTGTTGTATTGTACAAGTTCTAAATAAATTTATTATCTTGTGTTCCTGATTGTTTTTAAAAAACCTGAATCAAGAACGAAAGAACAAAATTCTTGGCTTTAGCTGTTAACACGATAAATGAAAAATGTTGTTGTGATAGGACACATATTTATGTATATACGATATATTGCATATTCTAATGAGATCGAGCACGAAGGTTTTGGTTGGAATTGATTAACCGAAAGCGTAACTTTATTTCGCAGATTTAAAATCTTTTGAAATATTTTGGAGGATGGTTCCAACAATTTTCTTCAGAGTTGGTATATATCGACAACTTGTATATTTCGGTAATTTTCATCAAATAAAATAAATACTATTGACTTACTTTAATATTTTTCTTTAATGGACTAACTTCATTTATAAATTGAGTAAATAGACAACAAAACGATAGAATTTAATTAACGAGATTATTATATGTTACAATAATGTTTCAGTGAAAATATATTAACCACAGTGCAGAGGACGATCAAAACATCCGTATATGAAATTCGAGATAAGTTTAATGATGCTGAATGGTATTATAAAAACTGTAGGTAAATAATATGTGTGTTTTATTTAAGTATACCATTGGGATCAACTTGTAATGACTACGGATAGCCATCGCAAGAATCACGCCCCAACAGCTGGATAAACCACTCGAATAAATTCTAATAGTTTAACCAGGATTTCAACCCATTTTGCAAGTTTTGCAAGTGATTCTGATCACACATTTGTAGCCATATAAAATAAGCATATGAGTGGTATTAATATATGCGCCACCTAACAATAAATGGCACTTACACGGTTACAAGTTGTAATTACACTAATTTACTCAATGAATCCGAGTAAATCTAGATGTCACCTCAGTATTTAACGTAAGACAAACTTCCAAAAGCTGATATTGGAAAGCCTTTAAAGTGCTTTTATAATTGATAAGGTATTCACTTTTAAAAGTATTTCAATATCCATATTTCTCATTATGCCGAAAAGATATATAACTGCATATTGGTATACGATTTGTCCGGGGAATGATCTGATCGGTGTTGTAGGTCGTTTCAGTCACACTGGATGTCGGGATGTGTACGATGATTAATTGACCTAATTTTGCTCATAGTCGTCAGATCGCAGCACCTCACCATCAATTTTTTTGTGGAGATCTAGTCTTGTACATTACCGGAGGGCGTATATATCTACCTAAATTAGTTAAAACGAAACAATAAAGGAATAAGTCAATATAACTAATATTGCTGTAGATCTAATCGCATAGCAGAAAGCATTGTATCATTTCAATGGTAGTTCAACGTTTTGAGAATATAGAAATACATACTCGTATTATAAATAATATTAACCTTTTTAATTACACAATATAAGACAATGTGCAAAAAAGAACAAACTCGAGATAAATAACAAGAAAAACATAATGAATTTGAAAGCAAAATGTACATAAGTAAGGAAACACAATATACTATGCTATACTAAAGTAATCTAAATAAACGTAAACGAAAGCTTAAAAAAAAAAGAACAAAGTAATTATCTTATATAATAATATTATATAAGAATTTGATTTATAGGTATATACCTAACCTGTGGTAAACACGAAAACATGCAAATTTTCAATTTCTTTGCCAAGTTTTCTGGAATTGTACCGAGAATGCACGACATTCTAATAGTTATTTTTTCCTGCAAATTTTACAGTGTAAGGTAATCCTCCTCAAGATTTATAACCTTCAATGCACCTTTATAAGTTATTTTTACAGCTTCGACGTTATATTGTAGGGTAATTTTACCGTAAAATTTTAAGGTTACATGTATTTTTGTACGCAATTTTTATACATTGGGATAATTTTCACGAGAATTTCTACTTTGGCCGTTTTGGGATCTCCTGAACACCGATGTTGTTAGCGAAACCAGCGCCTTGGCTTTAGCTGTTAACACGATAAATGAAAAATGTTGTTGTGATAGGACACATATTTATGTATATACGATATATTGCATATTCTAATGAGATCGAGCACGAAGGTTTGTGTTGGAATTGATTAACCGAAAGCGTAACTTTATTTCGCAGATTTAAAATCTTTTGAAATATTTTGGAGGATGGTTCCAACAATTTTCTTCAGAGTTGGTATATATCGACAACTTGTATATTTCGGTAATTTTCATCAAATAAAATAAATACTATTGACTTACTTTAATATTTTTCTTTAATGGACTAACTTCATTTATAAATTGAGTAAATAGACAACAAAACGATAGAATTTAATTAACGAGATTATTATATGTTACAATAATGTTTCAGTGAAAATATATTAACCACAGTGCAGAGGACGATCAAAACATCCGTATATGAAATTCGAGATAAGTTTAATGATGCTGAATGGTATTATAAAAACTGTAGGTAAATAATATGTGTGTTTTATTTAAGTATACCATTGGGATCAACTTGTAATGACTACGGATATAGCCACCGCAAGAATCACGCCCCAACAGCTGGATAAACCACTCGAATAAATTCTAATAGTTTAACCAGGATTTCAACCCATTTTGCAAGTTTTGCAAGTGATTCTGATCACACTTTGTAGCCATATAAAATAAGCATATGAGTGGTATTAATATATGCGCCACCTAACAATAAATGGCACTTACACGGTTACAAGTTGTAATTACACTAATTTACTCAATGAATCCGAGTAAATCTAGATGTCACCTCAGTATTTAACGTAAGACAAACTTCCAAAAGCTGATATTGGAAAGCCTTTAAAGTGCTTTTATAATTGATAAGGTATTCACTTTTAAAAGTATTTCAATATCCATATTTCTCATTATGCCGAAAAGATATATAACTGCATATTGGTATACGATTTGTCCGGGGAATGATCTGATCGGTGTTGTAGGTCGTTTCAGTCACACTGGATGTCGGGATGTGTACGATGATTAATTGACCTAATTTTGCTCATAGTCGTCAGATCGCAGCACCTCACCATCAATTTTTTTGTGGAGATCTAGTCTTGTACATTACCGGAGGGCGTATATATCTACCTAAATTAGTTAAAACGAAACAATAAAGGAATAAGTCAATATAACTAATATTGCTGTAGATCTAATCGCATAGCAGAAAGCATTGTATCATTTCAATGGTAGTTCAACGTTTTGAGAATATAGAAATACATACTCGTATTATAAATAATATTAACCTTTTTAATTACAACAATATAAGACAATGTGCAAAAAAGAACAAACTCGAGATAAATAACAAAGAAAACATAATGAATTTGAAAGCAAAATGTACATAAGTAAGGAAACACAATATACTATGCTATACTAAAGTAATCTAAATAAACGTAAACGAAAGCTTAAAAAAAAAAAGAACAAAGTAATTATCTTATATAATAATATTATATAAGAATTTGATTTATAGGTATATACCTAACCTGTGGTAAACACGAAAACATGCAAATTTTCAATTTATTTGCCAAGTTTTCTGGAATTGTACCGAGAATGCACGACATTCTAATAGTTATTTTTTCCTGCAAATTTTACAGTGTAAGGTAATCTTCCTCAAGATTTATAACCTTCAATGCACCTTTATAAGTTATTTTTACAGCTTCGACGTTATATTGTAGGGTAATTTTACCGTAAAATTTTAAGGTTACATGTATTTTTGTACGCAATTTTTATACATTGGGATAATTTTCACGAGAATTTCTACTTTGGCCGTTTTGGGATCTCCTGAACACCGATGTTGTTAGCGAGACCAGCGCCTTGAGTTATGTCAATATAAACTCGTATATCACAATATAAACAGTTATGTTAATATAAACTCGTATATCACAATATAAACTAGTGACGCACAGGGTGATTACATATAAACAAACAAACGACCCTCTGCGTCACGCACTGCCAATATTATTGTAGATGTCATTTAGATATATCATTCGTTTACTAATGATTAGAAATTATTATAAATATAAGAGGTAGAAATGTATAAGAGGGCATAGTATACTGAAGCATCATCACGCTTGTAACTAGTCTATCTTTAAGTATCGAGAAAGTTTGTCTGTTGTATTGTACAAGTTCTAAATAAATTTATTATCTTGTGTTCCTGATTGTTTTAAAAAAAACCTGAATCAAGAACGAAAGAACAAAATTGGCGCAGTCAGTCGGATTTGAAGAACTCATTGGAGGTTAGTTTCTACTATTCGCTTCAACGAACCTCGACCCAAAGGACCTTTTGGTGGAATATCTCCAAGGCAGACGGTAGAAAGCCGTACCGGAAGTGATTGAATCTCCGAACTTTGAGTATGTCGAACAATTTCCTTTCTCTTTTTCCTTTTGTACTGAAACAACATTTTACTCTGAACATTTTGATATTTATCCCCTTTTTCTCTCAATTTATTATATACTTTTTATTCTCAATATTGATCAATTAACGGAGTTATTCGAAACAATGGCTCTAAACGGTCAAAATACCACTAATAACACTTGCTATCTCTCCGCTGCAAAAACTATTGCAGAATTCTTGCCGACATTTGGTGGAGAAAGCGATCAGTTAGAATATTTTATTCATAGATGTGACAAATTTTATAATACATATGGTAGGACAACTGACAATAATTTTAGCGAATTTGTATTCAATGTCATTAGTTCAAAATTAAAACATAATGTCTATAGTTTCTTAATGTGCAGACCAGATATTACAACCTGGCCACAGATAAAAGCTACATTACGAGAACACTATGGCGACAAAATCGATCGTCTAACGTTGACCCGTGAATTTTTGCAATTATCTAAAAATAGAAACGAATCAATTCTAGAATTTCTAGAAAGAATAAAACTCGTGAAATCCAAAGTTGAAGTTAAAATTCATATAGACCCTTCGTTATCTGGCGAACAAAAGCGAGTCCTAATTAGTCAAAACGAGCTAAACTCATTGGACGTTCTAGCCGCGAATTCAGATGAAGGATTCCGATTAATATTGGATATTAAAAACCCTACGACATTAATGGAAGCATCGGAACTCGTAACTAGACATTTCTATAATGACACCCGTATTAAAAATCTATCAAAGCGATCGGACAATTCTCAAATTTCGAAGCAACTAAACCCCCAAACTAACTTCAATCAAAGATATATCGCACCCCAGTTTGCAACACCACCTATTCGACAGAACCTTTCTTGCGCCCCCCGACCTGAATTCTTCGCACCACATGGTAATTATCCCAGATCAACAATTCAAAACCGATTTAATAATTTCCAACACATTCCGCAAAATAATTTCCCTTCTCAACCGATTCCCATCCAAACTAGACCTGTGAGACAGCAGTTCCCCACCAACCGACAAGTCTTTGGTAAACCCCCTTCTCAGAGAAATGTTTTCGCTCCAAAATCTAACCCGCCACTGCGTAACTTTGAACCTATGGACACTTCATCGGGCCGTACGAATAGAAACAGCAATTTCTTTAAACCCACCGGACCTAGAAACTTTGTATCTCAGGAACTAAATAATATACAAAATTACTCAGAAGAGCCGTACGAAAATTCTCAAACACCCGCACAGTATAACGATGAAGCTTACTACCAGGAACATCCACCCACTTATCCTGTGGAGTACGAACACCATTATTCGGGATACGTACCAACAGAATACAGCGACAACTACCAATACCCTGAAAACCAATACCCCGAACACCAACATTCTGCACATTCATCATCATATCAAGACACTGCTAATACCCCAGAATATTCGGATTTTCGCACTCTTTACCAAAGAAAGGACCCAGAATAGAATTAAACAATATTAATTTAAATAATTCGTTACCGTATATTAAGCTTGCAAACGTCCCCGTAAGACTACTAATTGATACCGGATGTTACAACTCCCTCTTAAGACCGTATATAGCGGAAAGGTATTTTCCAGACAAAATATACCAACACAGTACACCTATTTCCACTTGCGCAGGCACTAGAACCAGCCATTTCAAAGCAAACGTACCTTTATTTAGCGAATTAGACATATCAGAACCTTTCGAATTCATTTTATTCGCGTTTCACGACTATTTCGACGGGATAATAGGAGTCAGAGATTTAAAACGATTAGGTCTAAGTATGGACACACGACGTCAAGTGCTCCGAAATAATTCTTTGGAGATTCCGTTCTTTTATCGCACCGACTTCGAAACACAAAAAATAGAGATCCCTCCTGGATCATCTATCATGAAAGGCATCCAAACCTCATATCCTGAAGGCACGGAATTAATAGTAGATGACATTATATACAAGGAAGGATTAATAAAATTCCCATCGTGTATCACGAAACTAAAAAACGGAGTAATACCCTTAGAAATTCAAAATCCAACAGATGAAATACAATTGATCGAGTTGAAACCTAGTTTTGTGTCAAAATTTGGGAAACCATTTAAGTCCGATGATCACGAATTTTACCACATTGAAGATGTTTTCACGCCAGTGTATGACCAATGCGACCACTCCTTATTCCGAAACCTGAGAACGAATCATTTAAACTCTGAAGAGAAGTATCATTTAGAAAAGATTGTTAGGGAATTTCCGGACGTATTTCATTGTGGCACGCGTCATCTAACATTCGCCAATAAAATTAAACATGAAATTAGAACAACGGACGACATCCCCATACATTCTAAGACGTACAGATATCCCTATGTCCATAAAGAGGAAGTACAGAACCAAATAGGTAAGATGTTGAATGAAGGTATCATAAGACCGAGCCAATCTCCTTGGAGTTCCCCTATTTGGGTAGTCCCAAAGAAACTAGATGCTAGCGGCAAACAGAAATGGCGTGTGGTAATAGACTACCGCAAACTGAATGAAAAAACGATCGACGATCGATACCCCCTACCCAACATTACGGACATCCTTGACAGACTTGGTCGGTGTAATTACTTTACCACCTTGGATTTGGCATCAGGATTCCATCAAATCGAGCTTCACTCAAATGACATGCAAAAAACCGCATTCAGCGTCGAAAACGGACATTTTGAATTTACCAGAATGCCATTCGGTTTGAAAAATGCTCCAGCGACTTTCCAAAGAGTAATGGACAACGTACTGAGAGATTTACAACACAAAATATGTCTAGTTTACATGGACGACATAATCATATTTTCCACTAGTTTAGAAGAACATGTTAACAACCTAAGAAAAATCTTTCAAAAGTTAAAAGAAGCAGGATTAAAGGTTCAGCTGGATAAATCCGAGTTTCTTCATAAATCTGTAGAATTCCTTGGACACGTAGTGACCTCAGAAGGAGTTAAACCTAACCCGAAAAAAGTCAATGCTATAAAAAACTTCCCACTACCAAAAACCGCAAAACAGATAAAGTCATTTTTAGGATTAATCGGTTATTATCGCAGATTTATCAAGAACTTTGCGCATTTAACAAAACCGCTAACGCGTTGTTTAAAAAAGGATATACGTATAGAACACACCCCCGACTTCATTAGGAGCTTCGAAACATGCAAAAATATTCTCATGGACGACCCAATTCTCCAGTACCCCGATTTTAGTAAAACATTTAACATTACAACTGACGCCTCAAATGTAGCTTTAGGTGCCGTATTATCTCAGGGACCCATAGGTAAAGATTTACCAATAGCTTACGCCAGTAGAACCCTCAACCCAGCCGAATGTAATTTAAGTACCATAGAAAGAGAATTATTAGCGATTGTTTGGGCAGTAAAAACTTTCAGGCCCTACGTTTTCGGAACAAAATTCAATTTAGTCACCGATCACAAACCTTTGCAATGGTTATTTTCGATCAAGGACCCAAGCTCCAAGCTCGTACGTTGGAGATTGAAATTAGAGGAATATCAGTATACTATAATCTATAAAAAGGGTAAGATGAACACAAATGCCGACGCCCTCTCCAGAATAGAACTTAATACCCTAGAACAAGATGAAACCGACTCTTTGATTGTAAACCTAGACCATGCACCAACTACGCAAGCCAACTTGGACGACCTCGACGAAATAATTTCCCGTGACGTTTTACCTGACCAACTTTTACCAATAATTCAAGAGATTGATACATTTCCGACACCACAATCTAACGATTCCCAAAAAATAATCGTACATGAAAATATACAGCTTAAGCCACCCAAGGATTTACCCTTAAATAACGACACAGTTCATTCTGCAGTAGAAGATCCTGTTATCGGTTTACCATATACTGAAAAGTCTTTAAACATGCACCATAACCAAATTGTTTTTAACAAGTCACCCACTAAAACTATGCAAGTACATTTCGACAAAATATTTAATAAAAAACGGCACATCTGGTCGATAAATCAAAATCTATTAAACAATAGAGACGATCTGGAAGAGATATTTTCTAAACTAATCAAAGAATATGTCCGTCCTAATCAGCACTATTGTTTGTATTTCAAGACATTAGAATTCGAACAACCTTTTATAAGATTCTTGCAGAAGTACTTTCGTAATAAAAGTTTTAGTATGAATATTACAAGATCTATGTTGGAATATATTGTGACTACTGAGGAACAGAACGAAAAATTAAGGTTATACCACGAAACCAAAACATCACACAGAGGCATTGTCGAAAATATTGCGGCAATAAAGAAGTACTTTTTCTGGCCCAACCTAGAGCAAGACGTTAGGAGCTATGTCAATTCTTGCGAAGTGTGCCAGAAAACCAAATATGAGAGGCACCCCAATAAATTAGTGTTCAAACCAACCCCAATAGGTTCCAAACCATTTCAACATTTGTATACCGATTCTTTTAAGATATCGGGCCAATATTTCATTACAATAATAGATAGCTTTTCCAAATTTGGCCAAGCATACCCAATCACCTCCCTAAACGCCATAGAGACAGCTAGTAAATTTATACAATACTTTTCCTGTTTCGGCATCCCCGATAAAATCACCTGTGATAACGGAATAGAATTCAAAAATGGTATTATTCAAGACCTTTGTAAGTTATATAACGTTGAATTACACTACACAACCCCTTATAACCCCAACAGCAATAGCCCAATCGAAAGGTTTCATTCAACTATTATAGAAGGTATACGCGTTTTAAGAGAAGAAAAACCACACCAGGATATAACCAACCTGATGAATTATGCTATTCTATCATACAATAACAGCATACATTCCGCTACCGAGTATACTCCTTTCCAGATTGCTAAGGGACAATTGGATCTCAAAAACCCATTCGAAATCACGAAAGGCGAACAAATTACAAATTATATTAACGAACACACGCAAACACTGCAGTTAATTTCGGATCACGTGGTAAACAAATTAGAACGCAAACAGAGACAGAATTTGGAACGAGCAAATCGTCATCGTGTAAGATCTTTATCTTTAGATGTAAACCAACCTTTATATTCGAAAAACAACAACAAAACCCAAAAAGATCAAAATGCTTTCATTAAACTTGAAGACCCTGTAGTCAAAAGCGACGACAAAATATTTACTAAAAACAAAGTAAGCCATCAAAGGCAATTGAAACCTCAAAGGAAACTTATTGTTTCAGAACACCAAGATGACGAGAACGACATTTTTGATTCTGATAACGACGATGTACCTTTATCTTTCTTGTTCGGTAAAAATAAAGGAGATAAAAAACCCAATATTGCCGTTACAAATAGGTAAGGCATATATAACTAATTCAGAGCACACCTTCCTCTATCACGTAAACGTTAGTAAGCCATTAATCATAAGCTCCAATGTTCAAAACAAAATTTCTCTAATTAAATCATATCTAGATAAACATGCAAATCATTTTTCATTATTGTTGTCCCAAAAGCTCGACATCGCAATAATGTTAAATTACAAAATTCAAAATAAAGTTCTAACAATGAGTCATACCCGCAGTAAAAGAGGTATTTTCGATGGGATTGAAATTGCTTCTAATTATTTGTTTGGAACAATGGACGTAAATAATAATAACTATATTAATAAATATTTAGATACATTAAGTAAGAACGAATTAGTATTTAAAACTTCATTAGCAAGGCAACAGACAATATTGAAAGAAATTGTTTACAAGTATACAGAAATATTCGATACTATACAAACTAACCAAAACCAAATTATAGTACATGTTAACGAGTTCATTAAAGACAGTCAAAGATTGGATGAACAAGAAACCATTCTTTCATTAAGTCTAACGATTGATAAGATTATATTAGAATTACAAATTTTACTAGATATAATGAATAATTTGGAGACGGCATCATCATTCGCCAAATTACATGTCACACATCCATCCATCATCCAACTTGTAGAAATTCAAAATTCAATAAATATCTTATGCAATAATCATGACAATTGTTATATGCCAAAATTTAATCATTTAGCGAGTTATTATTCACTCTTTTCAACAGATGCTATAATGACGAATGATATCATTCTGTTCAGAATCCATGTACCCACTATGTCAAACCTTTACAACTATTTTCAATTATTTCCTGTGTACCAAACCAACTATACCATCATACCCCAAACCCAGTACCTATTGCTCGACTCTGTAAACTATTGGAACACCGAAAAACCGTGTAATGTAATAGAAACCACGTATTTCTGCATCCAAGAGGATTTGGTTCAAGGAGCCCCATGTCTAATGAATCTAATTAGGAACGGTGTCAACGAGTGTCCAATCACAAAGATTAAGATGACAGAGACCATTGTTCACAAGATATCATCAACTAAGATTCTAGTAAATCCTAAAGAAACAACCACCGTTCAATCATCTTGTGACCATGACGGACTTCTTATTATTCGCAATCCGTCAGTCATTGATATGGAAGACTGCAGCATTAAAATTTCCAACCAAACCTTTTGGCCTAATGACACACCTTTGGGTGAGAAACTCTTCACATTACCTGATCTAAATATCTCCTTATCGAACGAGACGGAAAGAGAAGTCCTTCGAGTATCTCATCTCAACCTAGGGAGTATAAGGGACATTAAATTATTAGCGGACAACCTAGGAAATACCACCAGCGTCAGTATACAAAAACATCATTTCAGCGAGGAAATCCTAGTTGTAATTCTGGTACTGCTGATCATTGGAATTCTCTGCTGTCCTGTGTACAAGAAGTTTCAAGAGATCAGAAGACGTCTTGGAAGACCCGTTGGAGAAACCCAAGAACAAATTGAGGTCCCCCCAATTGTTCATTTTAGGGATGGAGGAGTTATGTCAATATAAACTCGTATATCACAATATAAAACAGTTATGTTAATATAAACTCGTATATTGTTTGATGTAACGAAGCAAAAAGATTTCGCGTTATACGGACTGTAGATTTGTTTCTTCGCCACTTATTTAAACTTCTCGAAGGACCAGAACTGAGAGGATTTGATTGAAATCACTGTTTTACACTTAACTATTTAATCGTTAAACTTTACAAAGACTTCAATTGTTTACAGCAAGCTATCATCGAACTCTTACTTTATGCTACTGGATGAATGGTGTTTCGTTCAGCTTGGTTACAAGACTCGTCTTAATTGCATTTGCAGGACTATATATAGAAAAGATTTTACAATAAAGAAAGGTTTTACAATAGTAAATAATACAAGGATACCTTGGAATTTACACCAAGATAAACAACTAAATTGCTAATCCCTAAAATTAGAAACAGGGCTTTAGGTAATGGCATAATAAAAGAATGGATTTAGATTGAACGGCCGACCATAAACCTATTCATGACACATCGCGGCGACCTGTGGTATACAACGGGCAGGTACTATGACTAACAATTTTGAATCATATAATTCTTTAGTATGAAATATTGGGCATTGATAAGACGATTGGAAATTCCAAGGGTTCTACTGCCTTCATAAAGTAGTTGTGAAATTCGGTATTTAAATGAGAATCTTAAACTATCAAAACAAATTGAATTAAAACCAAAATGTATTAGTTATGGCTATAAATCACATAGGTAAAAGTACAAAGAGAACCTCCTGAAGCCGCAACAACCAAAATGAAGTGATGAAATAATATACATGGATGTTTAAAATATACTAAAATTACATTAAACTAGTACAAGCGGTTTGTACATATATCACAATATAAACTAGTGACGCACAGGGTGATTACATATAAACAAACAAACGACCCTCTGCGTCACGCACTGCCAATGTTATTGTAGATGTCATTTAGATATATCATTCGTTTACTAATGATTAGAAATTATTATAAATATAAGAGGTAGAAATGTATAAGAGGGCATAGTATACTGAAGCATCATCACGCTTGTAACCAGTCTATCTTTAAGTATCGAGAAAGTTTGTCTGTTGTATTGTACAAGTTCTAAATAAATTTATTATCTTGTGTTCCTGATTGTTTTTAAAAAACCTGAATCAAGAACGAAAAGAACAAAATTCTTGGCTTTAGCTGTTAACACGATAAATGAAAAATGTTTGTTGTGATAGGACACATATTTATGTATATACGATATATTGCATATTCTAATGAGATCGAGCACGAAGGTTTTGGTTGGAATTGATTAACCGAAAGCGTAACTTTATTTCGCAGATTTAAAATCTTTTGAAATATTTGGAGGATGGTTCCAACAATTTTCTTCAGAGTTGGTATATATCGACAACTTGTATATTTCGGTAATTTTCATCAAATAAAATAAATACTATTGACTTACTTTATATATTTTCTTTAATGGACTAACTTCATTTATAAATTGAGTAAATAGACAACAAAACGATAGAATTTAATTAACGAGATTATTATTATGTTACAATAATGTTTCAGTGAAAAATATATTAACCACAGTGCAGAGGGACGATCAAAACATCCGTATATGAAATTCGAGATAAGTTTAATGATGCTGAATGGTATTATAAAAACTGTAGGTAAATAATATGTGTGTTTTATTTAAGTATACCATTGGGATCAACTTGTAATGACTACGGATAGCCATCGCAAGAATCACGCCTCAACAGCTGGATAAACCACTCGAATAAATTCTAATAGTTTAACCAGGATTTCAACCCATTTTGCAAGTTTTGCAAGTGATTCTGATCACACTTTGTAGCCATATAAAATAAGCATATGAGTGGTATTAATATATGCGCCACCTAACAATAAATGGCACTTACACGGTTACAAGTTGTAATTACACTAATTTACTCAATGAATCCGAGTAAATCTAGATGTCACCTCAGTATTTAACGTAAGACAAACATCCAAAAGCTGATATTGGAAAGCCTTTAAAGTGCTTTTATAATTGATAAGGTATTCAACTTTTAAAAGTATTTCAATATCCATATTTCTCATTATGCCGAAAAGATATATAACTGCATATTGGTATACGATTTTGTCCGGGGAATGATCTGATCGGGTTGTAGGTCGTTTCAGTCACACGGATGTCGGGATGTGTACGATGATTAATTGACCTAATTTTGCTCATAGTCGTCAGATCGCAGCACCTCACCATCAATTTTTTTGTGGAGATCTAGTCTTGTACATTACCGGAGGGCGTATATATCTACCTAAATTAGTTAAAACGAAACAATAAAGGAATAAGTCAATATAACTAATATTGCTGTAGATCTAATCGCATAGCAGAAAGCATTGTATCATTTCAATGGTAGTTCAACGTTTTGAGAATAGAAATACATACTCGTATTATAAATAATATTAACCTTTTTAATTACACAATATAAGACAATGTGCAAAAAGAACAAAACTCGAGATAAATAACAAAGAAAACATAATGAATTTGAAAGCAAAATGTACATAAGTAAGGAAACACAATATACTATGCTATACTAAAGTAATCTAAATAAACGTAAACGAAAGCTTAAAAAAAAAGAACAAAGTAATTATCTTATATAATAATATTATATAAGAATTTGATTTATAGGTATATACCTAACCTGTGGTAAACACGAAAACATGCAAATTTTCAATTTCTTTGCCAAGTTTTCTGGAATTGTACCGAAGAATGCACGACATTCTAATAGTTATTTTTCCTGCAAATTTTACAGTGTAAGGTAATCCTCCTCAAGATTTATAACCTTCAATGCACCTTTATAAGTTATTTTTACAGCTTCGACGTTATATTGTAGGGTAATTTTACCGTAAAATTTTAAGGTTACATGTATTTTTGTACGCAATTTTTATACATTGGGATAATTTTCACGAGAATTTCTACTTGGCCGTTTGGGATCTCCTGAACACCGATGTTGTTAGCGAGACCAGCGCCTTGGCTTTAGCTGTTAACACGATAAATGAAAATGTTGTTGTGATAGGACCATATTTATGTATATACGATATATTGCATATTCTAATGAGATCGAGCAACGAAGGTTTTGGTTGGAATTGATTAACCGAAAGCGTAACTTTATTTCGCAGATTTAAAATCTTTTGAAATATTTGGAGGATGGTTCCAACAATTTTCTTCAGAGTTGGTATATATCGACAACTTGTATATTTCGGTAATTTTCATCAATAAAAAAATACTATTGACTTACTTTAATATTTTTCTTTAATGGACTAACTTCATTTATAAATTGAGTAAATAGACAACAAAACGATAGAATTTAATTAACGAGATTATTATATGTTACAATAATGTTTCAGTGAAAATATATTAACCACAGTGCAGAGGACGATCAAAACATCCGTATATGAAATTCGAGATAAGTTTAATGATGCTGAATGGTATTATAAAAACTGTAGGTAAATAATATGTGTGTTTATTTAAGTATACCATTGGGATCAACTTGTAATGACTACGGATAGCCATCGCAAGAATCACGCCCCAACAGCTGGATAAACCACTCGAATAAATTCTAATAGTTTAACCAGGATTTCAACCCATTTTGCAAGTTTTGCAAGTGATTCTGATCACACTTTGTAGCCATATAAAATAAGCATATGAGTGGTATTAATATATGCGCCACTAACATAAATGGCACTTACACGGTTACAAGTTGTAATTACACTAATTTACTCAATGAATCCGAGTAAATCTAGATGTCACCTCAGTATTTAACGTAAGACAAACTTCCAAAAGCTGATATTGGAAAGCCTTTAAGTGCTTTTATAATTGATAAGGTATTCACTTTTAAAAGTATTTCAATATCCATATTTCTCATTATGCCGAAAAGATATATAACTGCATATTGGTATACGATTTGTCCGGGGAATGATCTGATCGGTGTTGTAGGTCGTTTCAGTCACACTGGATGTCGGGATGTGTACGATGATTAATTGACCTAATTTTGCTCATAGTCGTCAGATCGCAGCACCTCACCATCAATTTTTTTGTGGGATCTAGTCTTGTACATTACCGGAGGGCGTATATATCTACCTAAATTAGTTAAACGAAACAATAAAGGAATAAGTCAATATAACTAATATTGCTGTAGATCTAATCGCATAGCAGAAAGCATTGTATCATTTCAATGGTAGTTCAACGTTTTGAGAATATAGAAATACATACTCGTATTATAAATAATATTAACCTTTTAATTACACAATATAAGACAATGTGCAAAAAAGAACAAACTCGAGATAAATAACAAAGAAAACATAATGAATTTGAAAGCAAATGTACATAAGTAAGGAAACACATATACTATGCTATACTAAAGTAATCTAAATAAACGTAAACGAAAGCTTAAAAAAAAAGAACAAGTAATTATCTTATATAATAATATTATATAAGAATTTGATTTATAGGTATATACCTAACCTGTGGTAAACACGAAAACATGCAAATTTTCAATTTCTTTGCCAAGTTTTCTGGAATTGTACCGAGAATGCACGACATTCTAATAGTTATTTTTTCCTGCAATTTTACAGTGTAAGGTAATCCTCCTCAAGATTTATAACCTTCAATGCACCTTTATAAGTTATTTTTACAGCTTCGACGTTATATTGTAGGGTAATTTTACCGTAAAATTTTAAGGTTACATGTATTTTTGTACGCAATTTTTATACATTGGATAATTTTCACGAGAATTTCTACTTTGGCCGTTTTGGGATCTCCTGAACACCGATGTTGTTAGCGAAACCAGCGCCTTGGCTTTAGCTGTTAACACGATAAATGAAAAATGTTGTTGTGATAGGACACATATTTATGTATATACGATATATTGCATATTCTAATGAGATCGAGCACGAAGGTTTTGGTTGGAATTGATTAACCGAAAGCGTAACTTTATTTCGCAGATTTAAAATCTTTTGAAATATTTTGGAGGATGGTTCCAACAATTTTCTTCAGAGTTGGTATATATCGACAACTTGTATATTTCGGTAATTTTCATCAAATAAAATAAATACTATTGACTTACTTTAATATTTTTCTTTAATGGACTAACTTCATTTATAAATTGAGTAAATAGACAACAAAACGATAGAATTTAATTAACGAGATTATTATATGTTACAATAATGTTTCAGTGAAAATATATTAACCACAGTGCAGAGGACGATCAAAACATCCGTATATGAAATTCGAGATAAGTTTAATGATGCTGAATGGTATTATAAAACTGTAGTAAATAATATGTGTGTTTTATTTAAGTATAACCATTGGGATCAACTTGTAATGACTACGGATGCCACCGCAAGAATCACGCCCCAACAGCTGGATAAACCACTCGAATAAATTCTAATAGTTTAACCAGGATTTCAACCCATTTTGCAAGTTTTGCAAGTGATTCTGATCACACTTTGTAGCCATATAAAATAAGCATATGAGTGGTATTAATATATGCGCCACCTAACAATAAATGGCACTTACACGGTTACAAGTTGTAATTACACTAATTTACGCTCGCTCGTACGGTACGTGTCAAGTGGGAAATAAGAAAAATGGTTTAGCCATTACCACAAGAGGCTTTTTATATTTTCTGCAGTAAAACGGCTTCTTTTGAAGCTAGTATGCTTTCCAGCATCGAAAAAGTTCTTTCAGCTTCACAAATTGTAAACCGAGGTACCGCTGTAAATGTACAAATTGCACCTATGCATTTTACTTCGGCTTCATTCTCTTTCTTCATAGTGAAATTTCCGAATATATTTGAGGTGTTTATACGTGTGGCGATAGACACTTTTAAGTAATATTGATTTTTCTTAGTAATCCTCTCCTGATCGAAATTCAAAATAATTAACAAAATTAATCGCTCAAATCCTCAACCGTCGACATAAAATTGAAGTGAGTGTTTAGGAGGAATTTAAAAAGCGGTACAGTAGCTTATCGCCTCATTCTTCACGATAATATTATCGAGTACGGGAATTGTCAAGAAATCATTTAAAGAAAATGTCGGTGAAGTTTGATGAGAGAGTCACGATTTATACAATACCGAACGAAGATCGAAGGTCGCAGTGGGTAGCTATGGCGACCGATAGAAAAAGATTTGCAAACAGAATTAAGAATTTGGAAAGGGTTCTAAGCTTAGTTTTATTGCCTGAACACAGAAAAAATATATACCGTTAGCGATTCGAGGCATCCCCGGTAATCAATACGCAGGTATTTAATACTCCTGACTTTACACCTAAAGAAATGAGCATCACGGATGAACGCAACTATACATCTTCAATTGTCATTAAATATTGTGGAACACTTAAAATTTGGACGACTGATTAACGCCTCTGCGCCGTATCGTCCGTCCCACTTGTCCACGATCTTGATGTCCCTCCGCAACCTCACGTTCTCCATAGTCTTCCCGAACACTGCATTGTTCATGAGTTTGAAGAGATCTTTTCAAACTCATTTCTCGCACCCTGTCGCAGCGTTGTGTCAGGTCGATATATGGTTTGAGCCATGGCGATTGCTTAAATCTTAGGCTTTATGTATCTTGGTCACTCGTATCCCCTCCGCTAGATACTGCTTGAGGTTGCGGTAGTGGACAACGTATTTTCTCCTTACTGTACAGGGTGGCCAGCATCGTTTCATACGCAGACCCGGCGATCTCTGCTTGGTAGCCCATCGGAAGTCCCTTTGTTGATCGTGAATGTGCTGTGGATATTCTAGATCGACCTCCAGAATATATCCTTCCGGTGTGTCGTCGGGAACGTGGAAATTCAAATTTCCCGCGTCCTCAACCCATTCGAGGCCTCCAGTCGGCAGAGACTGCGACATCGCCCAGCTGTACATGGCATTGATGTCGTAATACATCAGGTACGTGCTGGGCACGCGGGATCGTAGTCCGGCATGTACTTGTTGTTGGCTTTGGCGTACCTGTAAACAAAATATATGAATTAGACATTTTAAAAAACAACAATATTACGCATTATACCTTGAAGAGCATTGCGTCATGTCCCCTCGAATGCCTTTCTCCAAAACATCAAGGTGTCCACGTCCTGGAGAGTGTCTAATTCCACGCTTGTGTGCTTCAACATGGCGTCCCACGAAAGTCCGGGTGCGGTGTAATAACGGGCTGCATCAAGCCCATAATTCTTGATGCAGCTTTCCCGGAAGTTCTCGAAGACGTCCGCGAGCAGTAAAACGTCAGTCTTCATATATAGATCCGAATACTCCCCTAAGGTCTGGCATTTGAATTCCCGCCAGACGCTCTGCGCATGCTCGTAATCGTGCATGCTAATGGGAGTATTGGACAGATCGTTGGAACGCCTGTATCGGTGGCAGCTGTCCCTCGCTGAGCCTTTCCCAACAAGACATGTAGCTATAGGGGAATACGCCTTTTCTCTTCAGCAGGGTGGCGTCCTCAAACTGGCTCTCGAGCACGGGGTACTCTTCCAAATAAGAAGCCAGCTTCTCTAACGAAGACGCCATAAACCGGAACGAGTCGATAAATTTAAATTTAATGTCGATGTCGTCCGTGGTCTGCACCATAGCTACATACTGCTCTGTATTGTTGGGAATGACTTTCAAGTGGCCGGATTGCGCCAATTCCTCCACCAGCAATAAAATTCCGAGAATCGCTAAAGGTACTTTCTACCTGTGTGACGTAAATTCTATTTACGTCTAATAAAGTTTTAATGGTAATATTTCACAATATTGCATTATCATGATAGGACGTGTTAAAAATTCCGAGAATCACTAAAGGGTACTTTCTACCTGTGTTCTATTTACGTCTATTCGAAATGAGAGAGAATCAGGTTGGTACGTGCCAATATTCCTGGAATTACTCATTAGGCACAATATAAAACCGCGAGCAAAGTGTCATTGGCATCGATTCCGCGAATGACCGTGAAATTAAGCGCTAATCAATCCATAATACCTTTGCTTTGATTCCGCGACCCCGACTGCCAATCAATCTATATACATTTGCTTCGATTCCGCGAAATCATACGCGAATTAAATAAAATTCCGCGAGATTAGACGTTAATTAAAAAAATTCCGCGAGGTTAGGCGTTAATTAAAAAAAATTCCGCGAGATTGGGCGTTAATTAAATAAAATTCCGCGAGATTAGCGTTAATTAAAAAAATTCCGCGAGATTAGGCGTTTAATTAAAAAAAATCCGCGAGGTTACGCGTTAATTAAATAAAAATCCGCGGAGATTGGGCGTTAATTAAAAAATTCCGCGAGATTAGGCGTTAATTAAATAAAATTCCGCGAGGTTACGCGTTAATTAAATAAAATTCCGCGAGATTAGGCGTTAATTAAATAAAAATCCGCGAGGTTACGCGTTAATTAAATAAAATTCCGCGAAATCATCCGCGAATTAAAAGTCAATTAAAAAAATTCCGCGAGATTAGGCGTTAATTAAATAAAATTCCGCGAGGTTACGCGTTAATTAAATAAAAATCCGCGAGGTTACGCGTTAATTAAATAAAATTCCGCGAGGTTACGCGTTAATTAAATAAATTCCGCGAAATCATCCGCGAATTAAAAGTCATTAAAAACTCAATCAAAAGTGAGCCAGAAACGGCATAGTATACCTACTAACGTCGTATTCGTTCACTACATGTGCAAGCCACGACTTCACTCTTGCATTTCCGAAAACACCTTGTTCACGTTATAATGGCATATTCGTTCATGTAAGACACGACTTTGCTTTCGCATTTCCGAAAAATGCCGATTATGCCGGCTGATAAAAACTATATCTTATTGTAGTATAGGTTATCTTTAAAGCGTAACAAACGGTTGCACCCGCAGAGACGCCTATACGGGGGGGAGTATGTACGTATGTGGATGCATAGTTCAGTAATGCGGTAGACATTGAGGAGTTTGGCATTCGGTTATTTATCAGATTCTCATTGCGTGTTTTCGAAAACATTGGACGTAAGTCTGGTGTACCTCTTGCATCGCATGTGGAGAAACATATTTGGCGTTTCCTTGGTTTGAAATTTACAGGTTCGCACATTCGTTGCAAATTTTGCGGCATAAGGTTGCTAGGTCGCACGACATTTGAATGTAGAAGTCATATTAGAAGTACACGTCATGTATTGAATTAAAGAAACAATATTCCGTACTGGCAATTTTTGTATGACTTTATTTTCACGTTGAGCACGTGCAACACCGACAACACCTAGTAGATAATTAACAACGTTCGTCTTTTATGGGATAAATATGTTCCATCCATGGAAGCTACCAACAAAAAGATAATTGCGGTACAATTTACCACATGTGCAATGTACAGTACAAGACTGTATGAAAGACGAGTTGAGAAATCAAAAAATCTGGCTCACTATGGACGAAACTACTGATGCTCAGAAACACCGCGTGATTCATATTGTGGCGCGTCCTTTAAAACGTAATGGTCCAGCAGCTTCCTTGTTGTTAGCTAGTAAATGGATTGAAAGAACTGATGCCGGAACCGTTGTAAACATAATAAAAAATATGTTAAGAGAATTTTGTATCGTAGGAGCCAAATCCCCAAATATAGCTTCTAACGGAGCTGCAACAATACTAAAAAGCTGGTAGGATATTAAAAGTATTCTTTCCGACTCTTCTTCACATAACATGCCTCATACATGCATGTCATCACGTAGCAGAAATAATTGGGAAGAAAGTATCCTAGGGTGAATGATTTAATATCATCTCCCAAAAAAAGGGGTTGTGAAATCCCTCAAACATATCCGCGTATTCAAGCAATTGTACCCGCAAATTCCGCTACCACCTAAGCCTGTATTGACGCGATGGGGAACATGGATCGAGGCAGTATCTTACTATCGCAAATTTTTATCCCAAGTGAAAGATGTCATTTTCAAACTTAATTTTTGTAATCCTCAAGCGGTTCGCGAGAGGTCAGCAACTTTCTTCCCATTCGGACATTCAAAAAGAAATAGATGACGTTTTCAGACCGTCGGGGAGGCCTGACCGAATCGACAATGGAAGCATTACTTATGTTGCAGTACTACGCGGCGTACCATGGCGTCGCACATTACCAGTGGTCATCGATACGTCAATAAAGGTAACAATCTGTTATTTTTTTATTTTAAAACTGTTTCTACTTTTGCGCGGGACGCCCCCGGGCGGTTCCCCTAGTTTCTCGAACATTATGAATAGTACACGCACACCGATCCACCGGGTAAAAACCGAACGTCCACTCGATTCCTTGTATGTACATGGTAAACACACCTCCTCTGCGGTGCAACCGTTTTGTCACGCTTTAGTTATTTATGCAGTTATCTTCCATGATGTAAGGTTATTCTGGGGCTACGTTTGCAAAATAAACAGAAAGCTTCACGCCTAAACCCCGTAAATTCCCCATTACCCACACCCTAACGCCAAATCCTGTAAAGCAACAGATTACATTATATCTGTTTTTAATATAAAACTACCGTAAAATAATGGTGTAATTTGTGTGTTGACTATTTTTTCCCGTTCCCCCCCCATTGAGTGAAAAAGACATTGTCTTAAAATTCTTTGAAAACTTATGTCGTAGTTTTGTGTAGTTATTACAATAAAAATAACCAAAAAATATTTTTTTCAATATTTCTTTACTAAAAAAATTTGCAAAACATTAAAACCCCGTTATGTTAAAAGCCTAAAATTTCCCATTTTTTGTTACTAAATTTTTTAAACGGTATATACCCCCCACCTATTTTTTTTCTCCCGTGTAATATTCTATTTAAGTTCAATTTTTTTTAAAATACACAATTGAATCTCCTTGAAAAATGAATGTTTATTTTTAGTGTTTAAAGAAAAGCATTAAAGTTTTTTTACTGCTACTTATTAATCGGTTATGCTAATAGTAAATCAAAAATGTTCTCCACTTTTTTGGTTATTACTAACTTCTCCAAAAGTTCCTAATACTTTTTTTTTTTTTTTGGGGGGGGGGGGGGGGATAAAAAAGGGGAACACGCGAGGTTTTTGCTAAGAGGAAATTGAAAAAAACCTAATAAAAAAAAGAAGATATAACAGTGTTATAAAATTCATTTTTATTTATCTACAAATTTATTTTTATATAAAACTTACTCGTCGTTAGGAAAACACCTCGAGGTTTTTTCTTACAGGAGGTAAATGGCCGATAAAATTATTATTCACATAACGCATTATTTGTGTCTCTATTAACCGAAAGGAGCTCAAAAACCCGGTAAAATTTCTAGTCCGAGGGAGGTGGGGGGAGGCGCCGCTAACAGGGGGTTTTTGCAAATTTTCTTCTCCCAATTTGTTATGAAAACTGATTGTCAACGGTAAGGAAACCTTTTTTTAAACGGGACCGTATGGGGGTTATCAAACCGGGGGGTTTCATGCGCATCATAACCAAAAAGGGGGAAAATCTACATATTTGAAAAAGGTCTTTTTGGGTTTTAAACAAAAGAAAAGTAGTGCTAACGCTTACGGAATTTTGTTTAAATTTTTTGGAAAAAAACATCAATTAAATTGAATTAATTATAAATAGTAAAAAAAGTATTCATTATTTACCCACATACCTTTTTTTTTCCCACAAAAATATAGATTTTAAATATTAAAAATGTTCAAGAGTGCTCGCCCCAAATTAAGCTTTTTTGTGGTGCTCATTCTTCTGTTTTTTTAAAATTAAAAAATGCCCAAGGGATAGATATAAATGGAAGGGATCAGACTATTTTCTTGGGGTAAACGCTCATATTTCGAAGAAATATTACTTTTTAGTTTTCTTTAGGTGCTAAATGAGTTGGAAATCATTACTTATTAGCAAAAAAATTACAGCGTCGGGAAATTCGAATTCTAATTTTTCTTTTTAAATTCCTCCACGGGCGTTTTCATGACTTTTGTAAAATTTAAAGTAAAAAAAAATATGACAAAATATTTTGAGAAAAACTGACGTCAAAAGCGCAGAAAAAAAATTTTTAACACAGGGCGAGTCTATTTACAAAAAATAGGGGTGGTAATTTACATTGACGTCGACTTCTACTCGCATAAAACACCGAAAGGTTGGTATGACAACACAACTCGGGTCTTTAAAAATCAATTGGAAATGGGAATGCTGGTGGGCGTGGGATTTATACGATGCTTGTGTAAGATGCATTGCCGACTCTTATGTGCCTGGAATAAAAAACATTCTAATGATCGCAGGTACCTGGGTACCTACAAATTTAATTAGAGATTTAACTAAAAAGTATTTTTTTTAGACGTTTTTTAGGGTAAGTATTTTCATTAAAAACATTGAAGTATTTTATCGATTTATCCACGGTAATCATTAAACCTAATGTCAGCGGCATCTCAAACCATAATACCGTTTTCGTATATATCGAGCTAAAGAAAAATATTTAAAATGAATGCGCGAAGAAGAAAAGGGTCTTAAAAACCCTCTGAATTTAGTCGTTAAAAAAAGGTTCTCAGTGGCATGATTCCCATTTCCCCAAGCTTAAACAATTAAATCGCAAAATCTTGCGCCAAAAAAGGGGAGCAGCTTTTTAGGGGTTTACGCAAAGAAAACTTTTAAATCCATCTGCTTATGAAAAATTTTGCTAAATTTTAAGAAACTAAACGAAAGGGAGAATAACAAATTGAAAATTACAAAAGTACTCTATTCAAAGGTACGAAGGTTTTAAACGACCACCCCCAAAGGTTTTTTAGGCCATTTTAAGACAATTTAGCCCCTCTAGGAATTTTCTTGCGTGATGTGCATAAATCTAATAAGAACGGGTTTTTACTCCAACAAGCCCGCATTGAAAAAAAAATCCTTTTCAGTTGACAATAAAATAAGTTTTAATATTTTCTAGAAAAAAAGACGGTCTAAACTATAAGCTACAAGCTTGGAGAAAAGTCAAATATTTCCTAAGCACACTTCTTTTCATTACAACATGGCATTTCCCAAAATCATCGCTTAGTTTACCATTGCAATACAAAAAGGGTGGGTTACAGTGAAAAAAAACTTCCCGTACAGAATTAAAGGGTCTTTTTTTTCTCAAAAAAGTACCCTATTTTCGGAACCTTTTATAAAAAACAATTAAAAGCACCAGGGCCTTGTTAGGCGGCTAAAATGAAATAATAAACATCGCATTCAAAAATCGGCAATAAAACCAAAGGAATGTGGGGTATCTTTTGGGAAACTTTATCCTTCCCAAATCTGTCACAAAAAAAAAACTATTTAGGAGGAGGGGGCCTTGAAGGATCCCAAAATTTTGGCGGATAAAATTTTAAAGCTTTCTTTCAACAAAAATTTCCCAAACAAGTTTTTTCACAATTTCCTGACATAAAATTGACAGCATAATACCAGAAAAAAGCGCACACAATGTTCTCCTTCCCTACCATTTTTGAAAGAACCAAATTATAAAAAAGCTAAAAAACAAAAAACCCCGGGGCCGGATGGAAAATGGGTAGAATTTTGAAAGAATTTTGGAACCTTTATTTTGGGAAACCATTAACTTTTTAGTAAAACATCCTTTACCATGGTGTATTTCCAGCATGTTTCAAAATGTCAGAAGTTTCCCGGGCTTTAAAAAGGGGAATAGATGATATACGCAACTACAGACCATCTCGCAAAATTCAAATTACAAAGATATTTTAGTATTGAGCTGACACGATTAACATCATTTTTTGATAAGTATAGCTTTTTACATACGAATCCCATAGATTTAGGAAAAACAATCCACTACCACCGCCCTATTTTTCATTCACATACATACTAGAACAAATTGATAAAAAAAATTCTCCCTTGGGAATCTTTTGTGATTTTGCAGGCCTTTACTGTTTAAAATTCCATATTGTGAAAAATTAAATGTTTTGGTATCAGAGGAAATGCTTTAGAGTGTATGCTCATACCTTAGCGGCCGCTCAAACGTTCGGATACAGTATAAACAGGGGCATTTTTAGCCTTTTGGGCCCGGGTTTGGGTCCCCGTGCCTCATGGCGTTTTTTTAGGGGAAATGTTTGGGTCCAGTTTTTTTCAACCTATTTCTTTTGCCTGATTTATTAATTTTCATGTAGCGATGACCCCACCGTACTCGCAACTGGCTAACTCTATCTGGAAACCCAGGGATTGGGAAATAGTGCCATAAATAGGTAATTAAAATGGTTTTGTCCAAATAACTAACCTTAACGGGGAAAACAAGCCTTTGCTTTTTTACCGCGCCAGCGAAAACAAAAAATACTGCTTTAGAAAATATTCACGATAAAACCCCTTTCCCCAAAAAGAGATAAAAAATTTCTCGGAGTACATTTCGGATAACTTTCTCTGGAATGTTTCCTGGCCACCTAAAATGACAATGTTAAATCCAAAAAGTTTCGTTTTGCAGCCTGAGGGTCAGGTTCTTACTCATTGCTGTCGTATTTATATGAAAACAGTCGCGGGGGAAAATGGCATCTCCTCTGGGATCTCTCTACGTTTCCAAAGTCTTTTTGGCACAGAAACAAATTGTTAAATATTGGGGCGGGCTAAACCTAAGAATTATTAAAACCCCCTTTCAAACGTTGCGTGTTTTAACTCTTCCCTCTTTTTTTACATCCTTGAAACCCTGTGTTCCCCCCATTAAACAAGGAGGATATCGTTATAAAAGACAACTCCCTATGAAACCCGGCGAAGAAGTGTCTCCTTTTCTAGGGGGACGCGCAATCCTATAAAGGATTAAAAGCACTGGGAAAAAAAGTATCAATAAACTACCCCCGAAATAAGAGTTAGCGCCAGATTTAAGCAGTCTACTAGAGGTATTTAATAGAGCAAAGCTACTACAGTGTAGAAGAGTTTCTCAACCCTAGCAACTAATCTATAGGGATAAGCCACTCCATCGGTACGTTTCGTATTTATCCTCATGTTTAGTTTAGTTTAGCATTATTCTTTATTTTGTTTTTTGTTTCCTTTACTTTTGTTTGATTGGTTGATCTTTTCTTGTTTTTTTTTGTTTGTTAGACTTTTTGTATTCGACCATTGATTTTACTATCCTTTCGGATACTTTTAATCAATAAAGTATTATTATTATTATTATTATTATATTTCCGAAATGTGGAAACTAGAATCCTTCCCTCTTTTTCGTGCATCTATGAGTCGTGATCGGTTCAAAATGTTCCTAAGGTTTCATTCGTTTTGATAATCAGAATACACGTGATGAACGCATCGAAACAGAAAGAGCTGCTCCAGTTCGTGATATTTGGATAATGATGAATAAAAACTTGGAAAAAAAACTATAGCCATATGAATGCATAACAGTGAATGAGCAACTGTTTTCCTATAAAAGACATACAAAATTTACACAGTACATGCCATCGAAGCTCGCGAAATAAGGGATAAAAATTTTTTGGGCTTGCGATGCAGCTAATGCTCATCCTTTACAAAGTAAATTTTGCAATGGGAAACCACCAGATGGTGAACGTCAAGTCAATATTGGTGAGCGTTTTGGATTAGTTGCTTCCTCCAAAGGTTCTGGAAGAAATATCACCACAGATAATTTCTTTACGAGCTTGCAAGTCGCTCATAGCTTGAAGTCATGGATTTGACCTTAGTAGGAACTGCTAAAAAGAATATAAAAAAATTTTACCTTCTAATATGCAACCTTCTAAAGATAGAGCCATATATTCAACTAATTTTGCATTTAGAAAAGAAGAAACTGTATGTTCGTATGTGTCCAAAAGGGCAAATCAGTTATTCTTCTATCATTAATGCACATGGCAGGGGACGTAGAACAAACGTAGAACCACTGCGAAACCAAGAATTATAAGGTACTACAACCAAACCAAAGAAGGTGTCGACACAATGGATAAAATGTTTGCTGAATATGCGGTAAAGCGTAGTACAAATCGTTCACCTTAGCAGTTTTTTATCAATATGGGTTGATGTTGCTGGCTTTGTCTGCGTACATAATTTACATGGAGCACAATCCCAGGATTAGATCTAATGATCGGAGGCGAATATTCCTAAAAGATCTTGCAAGCAGTGATATGTATCTGCTGTGGAAACTCGAAAGCGTCACTCCAGAAATCGTTGGAAATTATTCTACATGTACCTCATGGAAATGGTTGTTGGTCGGCAAATAATTCAACAAATTGCAACAGCATCTAAAGACCACCCTCCTCGTGATGCTTCTGGACGTATTCCTGTAGTTGGCAATTGTCCTATTTGCCAACAATTGAAACATAAACAACGCAAAACTCGAAAGAGGTGCCACATTTGCACAAAACCGGTTTGCAGTTAGCACTGCGTAATAAAAGTATGCGAAATTTGCAACCAACAGGAAAATCATCTCATATAGATTAGATTTGTATGTATATTTTTTTGAATAAAAAGATTTATAAAAAGTTTATTTCATTTTATCGCAAAGCCTAATTTTATGCAAAATTCATAAAGGTACCCCAACTCAGATGTTATTATCTACATTGAAAAGTACCAAAAATAAAATGAAAAATTATGTATAGTGTGCTACAACACTAGTTTAGAGACGTCACGAAGCCAGTAATCGAGGCGACTTTAAAATCAGGAAAAAACCTTGTTCGAATGCATAAAGTTACCCGGGTACCTTCCCAGTCCATAAGGTCAAGTCCCATTTTTTGTGATGTGTGCATATATAAGCATTATATCCTTTACATTGTAGGAAAAAAGTCGGGTGATTATCATGATGACATGAATTCTATAAATTTTTCTCCAGGGGGGTTCAACGTGCACTTATTCCTAATATCCCAGAGAATTTAGTACTGTTTCTAGATAATACCTGTTATCAAACAATTTCAAATGAGAAAGAACCTACCCAAAAATTCATTAAAGAAAGAAATGATGGACTGGCTGAAAAGTAAAAATATTCCTTTGATAGAGCATTAACCAAAGTCTAATTATATGAAATAATTAAAAATCATAAAACAAAAGAGCCACTTTATGCGTTGGATGTCTTGATGAATGAGTACGGCCATGACTTTTTTAAGCTGCACCTTATCATCTTGAATTAAACCCTATGAAAAAATTTGGGGCAATTATGAAAAATTGAGTAGCAAGTAAAAATGCTTAAAAATTATCAGATGTCGAGGATTTAGTGAGAGGAAAATTTAATTTGATTACCAAAGAAGCTTGAGTAGCTGTATGTGAACATACAAAAAAAAAATAAAAAGGGACTTACATGGAAAATAAACGCCTTTTTAGATAAAGCATTTGGGAATTGCAATTTACTGTTAATACAGGTTCTTCGACGGGGAAATGTTCTAATAGTTAAGCTGAATCTGATTAATTTGCAGCAGATTATACTGAAACTTTATTTATTACTGTATTCTAATGTGTTATTAAACGAACTCTGTAATTGCTATTTAAATGTAGGAGTTATTGTTATATGCGATATTTGAAAGTTAATGTAATTTAATTATTATTCTTGAATTGCACTTGTAAAGCCCGAGCAATTCTAAATTCAATTTAGGGCAGTAACGGAGCCTACGATAGTTGAAAAATATGTATATAAAATTCCTTATAAAGATTGATTTAAATAAAAGCACATAAAAACGTGATTTTTGTTACAACTGTAAAATTATTGGGAAGGCAAAAATTCCTGTATATATTTTATTATTATAAAATGTGTAAATCAAGATACAACTTAACATTTTTTTATTTGATAATCAATAAAAATACCTTCGTCTTGTAATTAAACATATTAAATGTTTGAAAAATAAGCTTTTGCTCAATTTGAAATACTCTGATATTTCTATATAGCAATAATAAACGAGATCGTATTATCTGCAAAATAAGAAATGTCTCCCCCTATTTTCTCGCTGATTATCAATATTACCTTCCCCGCGGGCTTCGGGTGTGTTTCGGTGTCGTAGGTAGAAGAGCTGGTAGATGTAATGATGATTTACTTCCTAATTTTTTTGTTTGTAGGTTTCTATAATATATTTACTCGAGAATTTTTGGTTTACATCGCTTCCAGTTTTTTTTAAGATTCCAGTTAGATATTTAAATTTTCTCTTAGTAAGGGTAACGTTATACTCTCTTTAAGTCCGTATCTACCGTAATTTATCTGATGCGTAAATAATTATCCGTAGAAAGCGGTGTAATTAGTAATTCTGTATAGGACTGTGCTTACTTCTCTTTAGAACAGTACTTATGCTTAATGTGAGAGGATGCACATGTCAATATATAATTGATTAAAATATTAGAGGTATTTGCATCTGGTTGAAAGCATTCCGAAAGATTTTATAGAAATGAGAATTAATTTTAATATAAAAAGCAAAAATGAATTATTTATAACAGAACAAAATAATATACAGCGGACCTTATATGGTATTAATCCGGATAAAATTTGTTTAATAAAAGGAGTGATAATCTCTTAAAAAAATTATAGTAGCAGTTTGCGGAAAATTAAACGACCCATTATCTAAACTATGCTAATTATAAAGTTGCAAAATACCTACTTTAACAGATGAAAACAAAATCTACAATGTTGTCAGATTTTATTTTTAGAAAGAAACAACAAATAAATAAAATAACAAAAATTAAATAAAAAATCACCAATATAAATTTCTCTTTGTTACGGTATTCATTATTAAGTGGTACATTCTATATTGAGAGCAACGATAACTAAAAACAATTTCAGGTAATCATATTAAATTTAAGTAGATGTTTACATGTACGCATGAGGAAACAGTCTACTTCGTATATATACGATTTAAAAAAATATTGAAATGCCATTACCTTCCACAAAGCTATGCTGACGAGATGTATAACATCGAAACGCGCGTCCATAGATGGTGGATAGGTGATGGCATTACGTTTCAATTAATTAATTAACCTATGGCGGTTTAAGCCAGTAGTTGGGGCTACTGTCGCGTCAGAATTTGTAGCAATACGATTTGTTCAGTTCTGTAGAGGCGTTTGCAGTAATTTACTCGACAAAAATGTACAAACGAAGATATCTAATTAGATTACCTCATGCGTACATGTAAACATCTACTTCGTATATATACGATTTAAAAAAAAAAATTGAAATGCCATTACCTTCCACAGAGTTTATGCTGACGAGATGTATAACATCGAAACGCGCGTCCATAGATGGTGGATAGGTGATGGCATTACGTTTCAATTAATTATATTAAATTGACTTTAAACACATTCATTACTCTGAAAACAAAATGAAATTGAAAGTTTATTAGTAGATAAGCGCAAGTGGACGCGATTGAACTGAAACTGACGAAGTGAACTACGATAAGCAAAGAACCACACAATTTTTCATTTCTTTTAATTTTTTTAAGAGATTATCACTCCTTTTATTAAAACAAATTTTATCCGGATTTAATACCATATAAGGTCCGCTGTATATTATTTTGTTCTGTTATAAATAATTCATTTTTGCTTTTTATACTAAAATTAATTCTAATTTCTATAAAATCTTTCGGAATGCTTTCAACCAGATGCAAATACCTCTAATATTTTAAATCAATTATATATTGACAGTGCATCCTCTCACATTAAGCATAAGTACTGTTCTAAAGAGAAGTAAGCACAGTCCCAGCATTATAATTACACCGCATCTACGGATAATTATTTAAGCATCAGATATTAATTACGATAGAGCACGGACTTAAAGAGAGTAAACGTTACCCTTACTAAGAAAAAATTTAAAAATCTAACTGGGAATCGTAAACTAAAACTTGAAGCGATGTAAAACCCTAAATCTCGAGTAAATATATTATAGAAACCTACAAACAATAAATTAGGAAGTAAATCATCTTTACATCTACCAGCTCTTCATACCTACGACACCGAACACGCCCGAGGCCCGCGTGGAAGGCAATATTGATAATCAGCGAGCGATAGGGGGAGACATTTCTTATTTTGCAGATAGTACGTATCTCGTTTATATTGCTATATGAGAATATTAGAGTATTTCAAATTGAGCAAAAGCTTATTTTTCAAACACTTAATATGTTTAATTACAAGACGAAGGTATCTTTATTGATTATCAAATAAGTAATGTTAAGTTGTATCTTGATTTACACATATATAGTAATAAAATATATACAGGAATTTTTCTGCTTCCCAAAACTTTACAGTTGTAACAAACTCACATATTAACAAATTCACGTTATTTATGTGCTTTTATTTAAACCAATCTTTACAAGGAATTTTATATACATATTTACAACTATCGCAGGCTCCGATGGACTGTACTGCCCTAAATTGAACTTAGAATTGCTCGACTTTGCAAGTGCAATTCAAGGATAATAATTAAAATTACATTAACTTTCAAATATCGCATGTATATAAGTAAATCATCTTTACATCTATCAGCTGTTCATACCTACGACACCGAAACACACCCGAAGCCCGCGTGGAAGGTAATATTGATAATCAGCGAGCGATAGGGGAGACATTTCTTATTTTGCAGATAGTACATAGAACTAATAAAAAAACTTTAATAGAACTACTTCGCTTTTAATTTTTGTAAATATTAAGATTTTATGCAATATTCATTCATTTATCTAATATACGCATTTAAAATTTGCTATTCAATATATTTTCGCTTCACAATTTCATTATAAGTAATTATTAAAAAACACCACATTGCGACGCTACTGAAGTTTACCGCCAAATTTACGGCGCATGGCGTCATGTTCTTCTTAAAATAATTTTGCTCTAGTAATCCCAACTAACCGTAATCAATCGCATGGTGTTGAATTACGCTATGTTTACCAATTCACGTAAAAGTAAGAGTGCCCCATTCTTTAAAAAATGACAAGGTAAACATGTAACTGCTCGAAAATTTGCTTCAAGAGAAACAAGAAATTGTTAGGAAGATAAGTTTATACATCAACTGTTTTGATGATAGAATTGATTTTACCATGCAGTCACCTGATCTTCAACGGAAATCATTACTGTTGTTTTCTGTTTCTGTTTAGCAGGACTCCTATCAATTTTCAGTATTTTTGTAATTTACTACGTATTACTGGTCAATTATACCAATGCAAAAATAAGCGATATGCATTTCTACTATTCTAGTTACTTAGAACTAATTTACACTCACTGGACTTCCGCATTTAACGCTATTCACTAGTTTCTTTCTTTTATTATTTTGCTGATCATTTCTGTGCGTTGACAAAATATACGATTTTCTTACTAATCTCTTCATAATATAAGCGTTTTCCACAAGAATCCTCACCTAAGTGTATAAATATTAAGTACTTATTTATTTGTAATTCATTTATTAAAAAACAATTATTAGTATCAATGGATTAACACAAAAACACAACATAAATAAATAATTCTATAGAAATATATAAATAACAAACTTATGTATATTATACCCCAAAGCCTAATAAGTTACCAATTATGTGCAAGTATATCAAAACTTGATTTATCTGATGTTCATCCTAGATTTAAAAAAAAAATGGCTTCGTATATTGTAACATACTTTTAACTTCTTACCATTTATTTAAAAACGCATATAAAATTTATAGTAATGTAATAATATCTTCAAATAAACCAAGTTCAATAACTATCCTCGAAAATTTACCCCAAATGAATGAATCTATCTCTTTAGACTCTAGCTACTGACCGATTAACCACCACAACATGAAAATTAAAGTAATAAGTGAGTTACAAAAAGCTCTAGTGAAGGTTCTTTTTTATTGTTCGATAATTTCATTACGCCTGATATTTTTCATGTACCAAATCGTTTTATTATGTATTTAACTAATTTTTGTTATTATTTAGTAGCCTTCTCCTTAATTTTTTTCTTTTGTATGCGTTTCTGAAAAAAAATTTGAATCATGTTAGTACAATCGATAATAAATGAAGCAAAACCTATATATATGAATAGGCACACACTGGAATCTATTGAAATTTCAGTTATATTATGAGTAATGTAATATGTGTAGGTGTAGTCCATTTTAAGTAAGATAAGATGTTAAACGGGAAAAAATTAGATTTAGCGAAATTACTTGACTAATTTTGTGGTTTGTAGGTCCGGGAGTGTCCCTAGACACTCTTCGGCATTTTAAATACAAATTAACACCCAACATTTACGTTTTACACGAATTAAATTTGAAAAGATAAAACTAACCTCAAATTGCAACGTTTCAAATATAAACCCTGCGGTTACGCGTCCTCAGAATCTCGCGTATTTTTAAATAATCATACTTGACTCTCACTTCGTAATTGACGTTGAGTTTGAGTACTAGGAACTTGAATTCACAATATACTTAGCCAAACCCGTGATAAGACGATAGTAGTTCGAATTAAACTCAGAAAATGTTAAGCGTTCCTTGTTACGACTGAGATACCACTGAATTTATTATTTAAATTGTTGAGGAAAATATTCCATTAAAATTGAGATTTAAGGTATGAAGAAAATGGACAGAGGACAAATTATTTATTCGTCCCACCATGATCGTCGCTGTAGGAAGATAACTTTATCTCTTTACACTCCCGCGTTAGGGAGAGGGAGAACCCGAAGGTATAAAAGGAACTGGAGACACTGAGAAAGAGGTCATCAGCTCACAATCCAGTACTGATGCGACTGGGAGACCCTGCATGCGAGCAGAACAACCCACCCGTCCAGAGGATTGTTTCCAGCCAACATCATCAACGCCACGATCTGCCTGCGCTATTTCCCATCACCATGGAAATGCGCGGACGTGGTCATGCTGAAGAAACCGGAACAGACCGCCTCAAGCCCGGATAACTACCGACCGATCAGTCTACTTCCAGCGATTGGGAAAGTAGCCGAAAGGATCATTCACACCAGGCTCGCCGAGGAAGTGGAGGATCGGCACATCATCCCAGATGCCCAATTCGCCTTCAGGGGAGACCACAGCACCACGCTCGGGGCCCTGCGACTTCTCGAGCATGTCAAGGATGCATTCAATCGTCACGAATAGACAAGGGCTACATTCCTGATTCGATCATTCCTGCACCAGCGAAAGTTTCGAGACAAACTGGAAGCCCACAGATCCACCACAAGAACCATAACCGCAGGGATTAGTTCTCTCGCCGATCTTGTTCAATATCTACAAACACGGTATCCTGATTAGCCCGACTTCCAATCTCGCGATGTACGCAGACGACGTATGCGTCTTCACCCGTTCGCTGAACCCCCATATTGTTGAACGTCGCCTGCAAGAATCCCTAAACCAACTGGACACATGGTACAAAACCTAATCGCTATCCACCCAGGAAAAACGGCGGGAAGCGAAAGCTGAAGCACGGACACCCAGTAGAACTGACCATCCTGGGGGGCGTTGTCCCTGGCACGCCGAGGTCAAGTATCTGGGGATCGCCTGACATGGGGCTCGCATGTCCGATCTGTCATCGACCGCGCGCGACGGGTGTCAGCAGAATGCTGAGTCGGCGAGGTAAGCTTGATCCTGCTTGCAAGATCGGACTCTACAAGTCCGTTATTAGACCGGCGTTGACCTACGCATCTGTCGCCTGGGCGACTGCAGCTGATTGTCATATGCGCAGACTTCAAGCTGTCCAGAACCGAGCATTCCGTATGGCTCTGGGTCGTCAGAAACGAAACCCTCCACACCAACACTGGAATGGAAACGCTTCAAACCTTCATACGAAGACTAGCCAGCAAGCACCACCTTCGGCAGAGTACAGGACCATCCGAATCCACTACTTGCCGAACCGCCGTTCAACAACAATCCTAGAATCCCATGGCGCTACAGAAGACTCAGGATGTTCCTAGATCAAATTCCGCCATAATGCAATTACGATTTCCATCCCCTTGCGATGGGATCCCAGAATCAGAGGACAGAAAATGTTCACTCCAGCGGAAGGTGGATTGAGTAGCCGGAAGCTGGGGTGAAAATCCAATAACGACGGAAGAGGCAAAGGATAGTTCCTGGAACTCTGCAACCATCATAGTCCATGGTCCATAGTCCATAGAGAAAGAGGTCAGAGGAACTTTGGTGTTGAACGAGTGAACATATTGTAGTTGGCTGAAGGCATTATACGTGGCGCTGATGCCTACTTTCGATGTTGTAATTTGTAACATTACAATATATAGAATGCCTTCCTTTGTTATAAAATAATTTAAGTCTTCCAACTCTCATACTAAAATAGTAAAATAATTGAAAAAGTGTCGGAAATTTTAAATTTTGATATATGTTGTGTATCTGACACCTGGAAAAACAGAAGGATAAACAAGAAGAAGACATAAGTTGTGTTTTCCAAATTGAATCCTCAAATCTTTATATGTAGTTCGGATAATTTTCTGACTTCAAATATATACAAAATAAAATTTCCCAATTGATCTTGTTAAATATTTTCAAACAAACGTATAGCAAAATTCTGTGCCATATAAAAATAAAATTGACTTGTAACCTTACTAACTATTGTTTGATTCTGTTCAACAAGGTATGGTTCTGAATAATTAAACTAGATGTAAATCAACAACATGTAATCTTTGCTGAAAAACGATGTGGGGGTGACTTACAGGCCAGGTCTTACAGTTTTATAGGTACCGGCACCTGTTGGGAGTGGGGATTTCATTTATCAATGAAACCAAGTATCCAGGAGTATGGTTCGGTTATAGACTTGTAATTTGATATAGAGTTACGATCTCCTTTTTTAAAAATAGATTTTATTGAAGCAGCTTTCAGAGACTTAGGGAAAGTACCTGTTTCAAAAGAAGTGTTGTGTGTTATTGGTTTAACCAATTCGTACTTGAACTCTCTCATAATGCGAGCGGGAACACCATCAGGGCCTGAAGTGGATTTATTTTTAATGTTGGCAAAGGTTTGTGAGCATTTCACTTTCAGAGTAGGGATGCAAGTATATTGTATAATCGTTGCCAGTAATATGAGTATTGAAAATAAATATATTAGGAATGGACAACGATGTGGAGCTTGGGAGAAGTGCTGAATGAAGGCTTCCAAATTAATATCGAAGAAATTAAGCCTAAGTCAAAACGCTAGTATTCCGTGTCGATACAAAGACAGTGCTGGAGTATATTAAAAGGCTGATTATCGATCCTTCGCTATCTATTCAGATAGTCAAGCAGTACTAAGGGCACTGGATTCCACACAAGTCAAAACTGGTGTGGGACTGCATGAATGTGCTAAATAAACTGGGTAACCGGGCGGAGACAACCCTATGCTGCATATCAGGACATAAGGGCCATCGAAAGAACATCAAAGCAGTCAAACTGGCCCAAGTAGACTCGTTAATTGCTAATAGAAATCCGAAGCCCTCTGTAGGCATTGCCTACACAAAAGTTGAAGCAGCTGCCAAACGATGGAAAGAAAAAAAATTCAAGACTGGTGGAATAATATCCCAGGTCAGAGACATACAACTACAGACTTAAATTTACAGCTGACCTATCTAGGCAGATGCAGAAAGTCTGTTAAAACAGTAGTAGGCTTGCTAACAGAACATCATGCTCAAAAAGCGTGGGAGCAACTTTAATCTGATAGAGGAAGCGATATGTAGGTTCTACCAGGTGGAAGAAAAGACTCCCATCCACATGCTGTGCGATTACACAAGGCTTGCAGCAACATGGCTCTCAGAAATGGATTCGGAATACCCAAAGGCTGAAACTTACGCAGAGGAATCACTCACAAGGCTCTTAAGTCTGGGGAAAAAGACAAAGGTAACGTGAATGATCTAGCAACCGAGGAACCACAATATACCTGAAAAGACCGCAAGTGAGGCATGCCAGGGAGCACTTATTATATAATCTAATCTAAGTATTAACACTACCATTTTGTTGCAAATCTATAAGATGTTGCCCAACCACTTCGGATTCATTTGAATTTCTGCTGGGAATCAAAGAGCCAAGTGATATCTAATTCACTTGTAAGCTTCTTTAACATCAAAGAAAATTTCCATTTTATACGAATACACTTTCCAGATTTTTCTAGAAATTTGCCAAATGGTAGTATAACTTAAGTTGAGACGTTTTGCAAGTTAACCGGCACTACATATTTTATAAAACATTAATTTCATCACATGAAAACTTCAGCAACATTAATATCATTACTTTAAGTAGTGCTGACTTTTTTTTGGAAAAATGAGCAATAAACCGTTATAGTAATTTAAATGATAGATTATCGAACTTCTAAGGCATACAAATGTTCGTTAAGTGTTTAACCATACACCTGTCCTGTATCTAGGTTTAAAATTACGAAAAATAATTACAAAATGATTTGTTACATCCAAATTAAAACATTTTTTTACAACGCAACAATATTATTCAAATGTGATTACTGAGTAATCTAAACATTTCAATATCTAACAGTGCATGCCAATTTTTAATCTTTTATATAAATAGCATTAATGTTATCTTTTAAATAATTAGTTGACTCTGTCAACTATACCACTTATACGTATCCTACCATTATCCGATACTTTTCTTTACATGCAAAGTCTGATTCGTCCACATCCTTGTAGCAGTCACTCTTGTAGTGTGGTGGTAATGGTTTGCCTTCAAATTCACACAATTTTTTAAGTGGTTTTGCTCTGAAAAATATATACATATGTATGAGTTAGATCCCAGTTGCATAATGTTTTGAATGATTTATTATAATTATTGTGAAAAATTTCATATTTGATTAATAAACGTTAGTAAACAGTTTTGAATCACCTGTATTACTAGTGCCTTTGCAGTGGTTTATTCTTTTTGGATATATTCGTGTATCCTCGTGTAAGGCAATTCGTTACCTTTTTAATAATACTCTTTTTTTATACAAGCTGTTTTACGAGGAACTGCATCGTTGGGTATATGAAAGAGCATACATTGGAAAATTCTGAAAACTTGGCAGTACGCTAAGGTCGGCATATACTATTGAACTAAAATATTTTTAATAACCTGACACTTTCGGTTATACCGGAAGTAGGTGTCAACTTTGTTATTTTAAATGGGACATCTATATATTATTACATTTTTGAATACCTAATTCAATTTTAAGGTTTGTTTGATCAAACAACAATGTTGCTATTTGTAACTATATTTGAAATATTTGCATATTTAAAAATCTTTTGCGAATGGACGAATGCACTGAACTTTTATAACTACGGTGTTTAACTTGGAAAATTGAAATTTTGCAGAATTGTTGAACGTATTAGATAGGATTAGAAACTAGAGCTGGGAATTTTTTAACTGAAATTGGTTCGAAGTATTCAAATTTTCGATTTTTTTTTAATTTTTTCTCTTTCTTATCAAATTGCTCTAACAAAAACACAAAAAAAAGTGTCATATTCATTACCCGTCTAAAATGGATACTTTCCAAGGTATTTAGGAAAATGTGTATTGTAACACAATTTTCTTTAAAAAAAAAAGAGTACTCAACAATGAGTATGTATTTTTTTTAAATGTCATCCAACTTTGAAGATGTCCAAGTTAGTCATGGCTTAGGAAACAATCCAGCATTGATGAAACGTTAAGTTCCCAGCTCTCCTGGAAGTTTTGGCTTAATTCGTCCAGATAATGTTGTCCAAAAATAATTCGTGCTCTTGAGACTATATTAAAATAAATTCGCAAAAACACTAGGTTTTTTTAATTTTTTGCCTTGACCGATCCGAAGTTTTTCAAATTCTGTATTATTCATTTAACTGTGTTTGATGACGGTTTCTGCTTTTGTGGATACTGAGCGGCAAAGGTATCATGTTATCGATATCACTTTATTGCATTCTTATAAGCTCCTACACAAATTAACAGACCACTTTATTAAACTTAAATAATTACATGAATGAAAACCATAAAAATTAAACCAAATTATAATGAAAACTTGGGTTTATAATAATATAATTATTTGAGAAAGAAACCAGCGAAGCATTGGCCTTATTTTAAATCATTAAACACTTCTTTTGTTGAAAATTAGAGATCTGAAAATGAAAATCAAAATAAAAAACATTTAAAGAATCGAAAGCAATAGAATTAATGGATCCAATGTGACGTTAGTACCTTGTAGGTCTTCATCTACTTCTAATTACCGCATTCATACTCCTTGGCATGCTAGCGATTAAGTTCTAAATAGTATCTTCGGGGTGGGGAATATTCTCGCATTCTTCAACTACTGCATCCACCAGTTAATTATGGTTGGCAGGTGGGAGTCTACGATCTCGGACCTTTTTCCTAAGATGGTCCCATAAATTCTCAATGGGGTTGAAGTCGGGACTGTTAGGTGGCCATTCCATTCCACCTCACACGTATAGGGACCAACCCTGTATGAGCGCCGAAGTTGATGGACTCCCCCCCCCCCTCCAAAACATTACAAAGCCTCCACCAAACGGGACCTTCGGGAAAAGATTACAACTTGCAGATTTTCAGTTAAAACTCGTTTCGTCAGAGAATAAAACCTTTTTCCAATCATGAACAGACTAATGTTGATGATTTCTGACAAAACGCAAAACTAGTGACTCTCCGGTTTCTAAGAGTGGATTGTTTCGGACAACGGTCATCCCTTGATCGGTACATCTTTTTCGCCCTTGCCCTGGCCTTCGAATGTAAATCCGTTTCGCTAAATCGTCTAGCCATGCACTTACACGGGGAATGATTTCTTCCTAACCACTAGCACATAACGCATCGGTATCCCTCATCCAAAGGTGTGCCCGTACTGCTTTCCTCCATCAATAATTTCTTTTGTGATTTATTTTTCTATTTTGAAACATCGTAATATGATGGGAAAAAACGTTATTTTTTAAAAAACGTTTTTAACCGTTATTGTTTTTTGAAAAAACGGTTGCAAAAAAATAGGTTTTGCGTTTTTTTTCTGTCTACGTTCTACATGATAAAACCATCTGATTCCTATAACCATGTGCAAACTGCTACTTCGCACCTAAATTTAAAATTCAGAAGTTTTTTTGTAATATAAATATTTTATTGCGTTTTTTGCAGATAAATTATTAACTGGTTAATAAATTAAAATAAATTAAGTGATAAACTATTCATTGTTGTACTATCAGATTCAATACAATCATTGTTACAGCAGCGTTTAATATCCACCATTTTGACCGATCCTACTGTTATTTTTCTTATGTTTTAAACTTAGTTAATCTTCGAGATGCGAGAATATCTATGTGCTTAATTCCTATATAATAAATATAAGGGTTTTATTTTTAGTTTTTATAAGTAAATTGTTTATATACATCGGTCTTGTATTTTACATTTGATAATTCCAATACATACAATTATTTAGAAAATATGTCCATAATAATCGTCCAACGTCCGACTCGATGTCGGCTACCGCCGTAATAACCGTTCGAGAGGATATTTATGTAGGCACGTGATGTTTTTTTTCTAGGGGAATTGTAACTATTATCTGTAATAAACAGCGGCTTCGATCAGACAGTCGTAGCGCCACGCAAGTTGAGTAACGGCCGCAACGGCGGTCGGTGATATGTTCACAACAGTCCGAAAGCAACCGTGCTATACCTGTTTTTTTCCCAGCGAGATAACACCGCAACACTGCAACCGTTATTGCATCTATAACGGTTGAAAAATAACAGATAGTTAAAAAACGGCCCATCCCTAGTCGTAGATGAATTTTAAAACACAACCGATAACAAGAATTAGCTTAATAACTTGTCTTCATCAGCAGTTTCTAATGAATTGTGGTCAAACATGACTAATTGACATTTGCAATTTCAAACAAAACAGCATTTTGTTTGAAATGTCAGAGGAGGTCCAAAGCCTACTTGTAAGACAGTTAGCAGATTAAAAGTTATCACTATGTTTAAAAAAAATGTTAGTGGTACGTTTGATGTTGTCCATATTTAGTTTTTCATCAATGCTGAATTGTTCTGTAATGGTCATAATTGACTTGGATGTCTCCAAAATTGGATGACATTTAAAAAAAAAAACACATAAGCTACATCCTTATTGATGAGTATTCTTTTTTTTCTGAAGACAATTGTGATACAATACACATTTTAAATGCGTAATGAATATGACATTTTTGTTTTTTTGTAAGAGCAATTTGGTAAGAGACAGAAAGGTAGTTGTATTAAAAAAATTAAGTTTTGCAATTTTCCGTTTGAAACGTTTAATCGTAATTGTCGGACACGCTGTATAATGTTTTCGAAAAATTCTTTTGGGTTTTTCCAATCTTACCCTATACGGCCAACAGTTTCTGCAAATTTCAGTTTTCCAAGTTAAACACCTTTCATAGTTATAAAAATTCACGTGCACTCGTCCATCTGCCAAATTTTCAAAGATGCGAATATTTGAAATATGGTTTAGAAATAGCAATAATATTTGTTTTACCAAACCAACCTTAGAATTAAATTAGGATTCAAAAATGCAATAATATATAGAGTATTCTATTTAAAGTAACAAAGGGGAGAGCTACTTCCGGTACAACCGGAAGTCCTGGATAATTTAAAATATTTTAGTTCAATAGTGCATGTAGACTTTAGTATATTACCAAATTTTTAGAATTTTTCAATGTATATTCTCTCATATATCGATAGATGCATGAATAAGTAGATAGTAGTGAATAAAAAGGCGATAAAATCACACATTTTTTTATTTATTAGAATTATAGTAACATAATCAAACATATAAAAAGCAAATTAACAAAAAAAGATAGAAAAATCAAATGAATATCAATGAGAGACTTGAGTTTGAAGCTGAGAAACAAGATGATGAATATTGGGTCAATATCACTAGTACATAGGCGCAAAGTGTTTTTCTAAATTAACATCTGTAAGTCGAGTGCGATGCTTATTTTTATTAATTTTCATGATTGAAGAAACTGCTCACATTTATACGTGCTTCCGAATGTGCAAATTATTTTTCCTGCGAAAACTCTCAGCTGTGGATACTTTTCTTCGGAAAGGTATGTTCTGTAAAATTCGCTTAGTTCCACATCATCAAATTTAGACTTCAAATATGAGTCTTCTTGAAGCTCGATCAACTCCATTTGTAGTGAAGCGGAGCATCTTCCACATTACATTTACACGGATTTACAAAAATATTGAAAGTGCTATCCATATTCCTAAATCGGAAAACCGATCAGGGGAATTGCTCTGACAGTAGTTTCAGTTCTTCAGCATAGCGACCGTAATCAATGTTTTCGTGACTGGATAATGTTAAAAAATGAAAACAGTTTTTTACTTCTCATTTGTGTTTTCCACAAGCGAATTTTGTTTTGAAAAGCTTTAAGATGACTGTACAGCTGATTTACCAATTGCCCTTGTTTTTGAAGCTCCAAGTTCAGGTCGTTTAAGTGTCCTGTGATGTCAAACCAGAAATGCCAAGTCATAAGCCATGTTGGATAACAAATTTGCGGCAATGTTTTCTCTTTCATTTCCATAAAATCAGCTATTTATAGGTCATAAAATCTTTTTAGCATTTTGCCTTTGCTTGGCCACCTTACTTCGCAATAGTATGTCACATCATCGTGTTCTGAAGAGAGTTCATCCAAAAATGCTTCAAACTGGCGATGGTTAAGACCGCGGGATCTAATAAATTGATGGTATTTACTACCACATCCATAACGTTCTTCAGTCGAATGGACTTAGAGCACAAGTTTTTGTTGGTGAATAATGCAATGCAGAATGATTAAATCACATTCCTTGCACATTCATAGCGGTTGCTCTTTCCTTCGGAATTCCGATAAAACCTTATCGTGGACCGACCATTGAAGGCGCACCATCTGTGCACACTCCAACTAATTTACACCACTGCAAACCATACTGCTCAAAAGTACTTTGCACCTGCAAAAATATCTTTTCCAGTAGCGCAGTCCCTTGTAGCGGCCGTAAAGCCAGTAATTCCTCTGTCACTACAAATTCTTCATCAACACCTCGTATAAAAATAGCTAACTGGGCTGTGTCAGATAAATCTGTACTCTCATCCAAAGCATCGAAATGCTTGAAAACCACCAGTCTATCAGTCAATATTTTTTTGATATCACTAGCCATCATATCTATACGTCGAACAACAGTACGTCGCGATAAGTTCACTTTCTCAAACTCTTTTTTCCTTTCTGGATACAAAAGTTCTGCAACATCTACTAGGCACTCTTTAACAAACTCTCCCTTAGAATATGACTTCGATATTTTCGTTATTTTGAAACTAACTATAAAACTAGCTTTAACAACACTGTCTAGATTTGATCTTTGTGAATGGAACATTTCTTGCTGTTTCCCTAAATGGGTAATGAGTTTTTTTTAAATTTTATCCTTTCTTAACTGGCCCGTAAGTAATTTATATTGAGCGAAATGCTTGCTGGAGTAATGCCGCTTCATATTGTATTCTTTTAAAACAGAAATTGTTTCATTGCACAGCAAACACATAAGTTTACCACTGTGCATGATAAAAAAGGATTCTTCAGTCCATTTGTTTTGGAATTGATGACATTCTGTGTCCACTTTCCGCTTTTTTTAAACAAGACATCTTGATAGATTTTTTTTCTTCTGAGCGGAATTTGCTTGAATATTTTCCCGCGTCCTTTTCTTATCAGTTGTTAAGAAGTAATGAGTTGATACGCGCGCTGAGCGGTTTGTATATTACCCGCAATAAGCAATTAGAATACTCTCGATCGTACGCGAATATGCGATGCTAGCCGCGTTTATGAATAACATTCGGCGCTGGAGCGCTTCGAGGTCATCGGGCGGCTTCCCGAATGTTTATCTGTTTGTCTCTTTTCTAACGACTATTTCTGACTCGATCTGTGGCGTTCCAATGCTTAATAACATTATTTAACGATTTTAGTCTTTATGATTTGAATAAATACAGTTTTTTGGTTTTGGTTTTACGGTAATTACAAATAAACTATGTGCGCTAAATCTTTAATTTTTTTGGCGCGTTATTTGAATTTTTCTCTCGCGGGCCGGATTGAAGCTGGTGGAGGGCCGGATCCAGCCCGGGGGCGGGGGCTTGCCCATATATGCTGTAGAACATCCTATACATTCTGCAATTTCAACATTCGTTGTAAAATTCCCAATATAGCAGATATTTTTGTAGAGCAGAAGATGCTCTAATCTCCAATTTTATAGTATGTTGGTCACTGAACAATAATCTTAGTTACCGTCAGAAATTCATTTGAAAATTTGCTTTCCGTTCCAATTTTTTAAATTACAAATTTCTCGCCTATCATTGTTATTTTTGTTTTTCACGTTATTTCTTCCTAGGAATTCTATTCATTTGGTACTTCAGAATGAATCAAAATGCATTCAAGTATTATTTTTGCGGGGCTACCCAAGTTAGTCCCATTCTAAGTGGGAAAATGGAAGAAAGTCATGTGCTTAGATGGTAAATGATGTAAACTTAATTTTAAATATTTTGGGCAATTGATTTTGAATGATTGGCCTTTCATTTGATTGGCCATTCATTATTGGTATACAATATGTGCAAACCCACTATTCTAAAACTTTATTGAGTGAGAGTATAGATTGGATGAAATGAAAAACGTTATTTAAATGAGTTACAGATCTTTCTAGGAAATGTATTACAGTAAGAACCTGGTATTCGCGTTGAATAGGACCGGAGTCACCTCAAACTATCAAAACTCAAATATACGGAAAGTTACAAAAGAAGAACAGAAAATAACAATAGCAGATAATTTATTCATTCATGCAGTAATGTAAAAACACTAATTTGTTTGCATATTCTTGTAACAGAAGTATAATAATTAATAAAAGAAATACTTAAAAATTAAATTTGAATTACTAACATATTCTCCGAAGAATAAAGCAAAAAACGTCAACAAGTATACAATAAATATATTGATTTTAAAACAAAGTAACATCACTTATAGAAAAAATAATAATGTTTATTAACATCTCTTGATAACTTTAATAATTTTCATTATGTTTTATAGATATCTATGTTGGAGTTGTGTCTATAGCATGTATGTATGTATGTTTTTTACACCATAGCAACCATTATTTTAATTATTTCTACTCTTCATATGTAAATGCCTTTGTAAAGTTCAAAGTGTTTTTTTTTTCTTTTGCTTTACGTAAGTTTCGTAATGTAAACTTCCTATAAGTTTAAGGACAAGTGATTACTTTAAAGAATATTGTATAATAATTAAAATAATTATCTCTTTTTGTTATTTAATTAATTGAATTGCCCATATACTATTCCATTTATTAAACTATTGAAGGGAAGTGCTAAGGAAAAAGTAAACAATTAATCATTAATTGCTAAGTTAAATTATAAATGTCAATAAATTCTTACAATATCCTTGAACTTATAAATCGTCGCTTGCTATCAACTTTAGAAAGTTGTTTTGTAATTATCTTATCTCAATTGCCGCTGAATAATTAGTACACAAAGACCCGTTATATTGCAATCTAAATGTAGAAGATTGAAAAAATTACTGTTAGAAAATGTTACTTCCACTTGCGCTACATGGTAAAGTTTAGTTCAAAAAAATACTAAGCTTTCTAAACCTTATAGAAAAGATGGTCAACTTCTATATTGACGATCGAATAGAGAAAGTGATAAATATATTTTAATGGAAATCATCACATACATAAGATGTGTCCGCAGATAGAGTTCGTTTATTTTAGGTTTAGGAGAAAGTCATCACAACTAAAACATTCCATATTATTTAGAACATACTATTTGATATTGTATTATTTCAATATTTCTTCCTAACTCTATCTGTGAATACATTGTAGAAGTCGACAATAAACGCTGAATTGTAAAACTTTTTTCTGAACTTATAAATTGGTGGTTGTTACAGTGAAGCTAATAATTAACCTGGGCAAATATGAGGTAACAGCCAGAGGCGTGGCGAGCGCATAAAAGTTTACACATAAAATAGAAAGTAAGAAATAAATTATAAAACGTGCTGAAACACTTACCGTTTTAAAAGTCTTCCGTGAAATCACAAACTGGGCAACATCTGTTAAATATTTGAATCATTAGATATGTTTCCATAGCTGTTTCAGTCAAGTGAGTACGACGTGCGGAATAAATGTTTTTCAATGCCGAAAACGACCGTTCGACATCTAGCGATGTTATATTTGCATATTTAAAATAATCTTTGAAACAACTTAATGCATCTTCACACGCACCTTCACAAATTTGTCTTAATATAAGAAAATCGGAGTCTTTCTCTAAAACACTTTCAAATTTCGTATTACACACCAATTTGTTTCGCCTTCTACAGCGCATAACTGTGCGTGAACATCATTCACAATTTGAACAGAATCCACTACTGACATCAAAACATTTTGTAATTTTTCTATTCCCTCCGCTAGTCCTAAGTAATTGTTGTGAATAGTTTGTAAATCTCTTTTAACCTGACTATCTTGAAATATTTCCTGGCTTTTCTTGATTGCTGCAGCTTCTGTTGGATTGAATTTTAAAACTACCTTCTTTACTCGATCAAAATATTTGTTGTAGTAAAACGCAGCCTGCAAGCATGCTCCCCAACGTGTAACAATCGGCTGTGGTGGTTCAGGTAAATCAGGACACAGTTTGTGAATTAGTCGGGTACGTTTCGGAGACTTTAGAAACACTGCCTTTGTACTAGCAATCAATGCATTTACTAGTGGAAAACATATAGGAATCGTTTGTGCCGCAAGATTTAGAGTATGGATTTTACACGTTACATGCAAAAAGTTACCACTGTGTTCTTTAAGAGATCGGCCTAAAGAACGCATGTTTGCGGCACCATCACTCATAAACATTAAAAGTTGCTTAATTGAAACTTCAAATTTGTTCAATGAGTTCAACACCACCTTTAAAATCTCATCGGCAGTACAATTTATAACTCTTTTGTAAGCACGTAAGAAGGAGAATGACGGTCGATGTGGTTCCATTGCACGTACCATTGCATTAACCACAGAATGTTTTTAACGATTTGTTGTTTCGTCCACACACAACCACAGTTTTTTATCTTTTAATTCCGTTTTCGTTCTTTTTTCTATGTTCACGAGAAAATGGCACTACATTTCGTATCGATGTCCGACTAGGTAATTTACAGTCCGCATATTTATTCCAGAAGGAGACAAATGCTTCTTTGTCTAGTAAACGAAACGATAGATTACATAAAATAAGAGTAACACATAAATCAAATGTAAATTTTTCTTGGTCTCGTATGCCACTTTTTGCAGAAGAATGCTGTTTGCTTTCGATGTGACGTTGACAATAGCTTCTGGACCAGCACATTAAAGCGATTTTGCAAACTAGACATTGAATTTTAGCGTCATCAAAAATTAAGTCCGGCATGTCCACTATAAAGTTTTTAACTATGTCTGCTATTGGTCGTTTTCGCAACGTACCTAACTGCGACATTTTTAAAGCAAACATAAGCGTACAATTACGAAATAAGTTGCGACAGCCTACATATACACAGAACTACTCGCATACAGCATCGATTTAGTACTGACGCTGTGAACGCGTGAAATAAATAATCGCCGACTCCGCAGCACATATCTACTACACTGACTGTTACCGCTGTTTGCCCAGTCTACTAATAATGTATTTGACCTCCTATCAAACTTGATGTAATTGTGGTAACAATTAAACGCTTTCTGCTGTATCCCCGACCTCTAACAGAGAACTCAATTAGTCAGGAATTAAGACCGCATTAAAATATGCAAATATGCAAAAAACACCTAATTAAAGGCAGTTTTGGATGCCCAATATATTTAAGTATTTAATACGACGCTGGAAATTACGGCCAAAGCAAATATTTGTGATTAAGTAATCAAACAAGCTTTAATATGCAAGGTTATATTATGACATTTGCATAAAATGACGGTAAGAAACGGAAGAAAAGAATGGTCACTGTTTTAGATAATAATGGTATTCAATAGCTTTAATAGATGGCATAATATTTTATCTGGAACATAAACATCAAAAGTTTTCCTTAAAATTGACTAAGAAAAAGAAATGTATTGGAAAGAAAAGAAGTTAATTTCATGTCAATCAAAACATGGAGAGTGACGAACATATTTTTTTTTTACAATAAGGAGTAATTTAATTGTTGTCATACTTCTATCATTTTCCTGTATAAAACTTTCTACAAAAGTCGTAAAAATATCTTGACAATTGTCGAATAACCCTCCAATGCTGCAACTTTGCGTTTAATTGTTACTACTACAAGAATACAAAGAAAGTAATGGGCAAGCTTTTCAAAAAATATTTTTTGTGGATTTCACTGGATTAACCAATTTTTAATTCAAAAAGGTACTATTGTCATCTGTCATTGATAATTTTGTTTTCGAATTCTATGTTCCCTTCATTCGGGATCAGCAGCATTCTTGCACAGACGTAGGGTTCGAAAATATTGTATTTTTATAAGTATTATACCAAAGAATATTTCGTTTATACGGGATGTTTCATTAATAATTGTCCATATATGTAGTAACTGGAGAATCCATGACCCAAAGTACGACGATTTAATCTAAAACACATAGATAAAATATTCCTCCTAAACGAGATACGGACTGCTTTATTTAAAAATTTAAGTAAAATAAAACGGTTAAAGATTAACGTATTTAGGTTTCAAAAAAATGTATTTGGACTATTTGTAACACAAAATAAAAATAATCAACAATTATTATAATCAGCTTTCAAAGTGGCCTCTATTGACTTCATCAAATTTTTTAATTTCTTTGGATAAATTTGTCCTAACCCTTAAAAATATGTTTGGTTGCTTTCTAATAAAATTCGCAGCATTCTGTATTTGCTGCCATAATTCTTATCGGGTATTAAGTCTCCTGAGCGTACACTAGTTTCTTCATATGTCCCCACAAATAAAAATCTAGGGGTTAAAATCGGGACTTTGAGCAAGCCATGGAAATTCACTTCCTCGCCCTATCCACCTATGAGGAAATGCATTATTTAAATAATTTCGCATCACTAAGGGAAAATGTGGTTGGGCGCCATCTTGCATAAACCACATACCTCTTCTTTGGTTTAATGACAACTATTCCAACTCATCAAAAAGCGAAGTTTGCGTGCTAGAAGCGTGCCTCTCTGACGAGATGTGGATTTTCAGTATCCCAATAGTGGCAATTTCTCCAATTAAAAACGCCTCTGCGTGTAAAAGTGGCTTTATCTCTAAAAAGAATGTTGCTAACAAAATTGTTATCTTCATTTGTCTTTTCCGTAATAAATTGTGCAAATTCCATTCTTCGAGGGAGATCTTCGGGTAATAAGTTCTGCACTGGAGTGAAATGGTAAAGTCTTAAGTTCCCTTTTTTTAGTATTTTGAAAACTGAAGTATGCCTCACTCCACTGGTACTTAACTAGGGGTCATTAGGAATTCTTATTAAAATGTCGTCTCCCTGATCTACTGTAATTCTTTTTGGACGTTCTACATCTCGCTTTGGATGGAATTGACCAGTTTCTGCTAATCGATTATAAACGTTTTTAAAAGTCCTATAAGGAAGTTGTCGTTTGTTCGGATATAATTGCAAATACCTTTGAGCAGCAGGACTCCCCCGATTTTCTTATGCATACCACACATACCATATCTCGCATGGCCGCATTTATAAAATCATTATGTGGCATTTTCACGAAAAAAAAGCTATTATAACAATAATTAATCTTACACCTCTCAATGAAAATTAATTGTTTGACAGTTATAACATAGCCTACTACACCTTTAACAATAGACTAGTGCCTACTAATCGCAATTGTTTTAATGATAATTTCTCAAAGTATTGATTTCTTTTCAATTCTTGCAATTATGATAATATTTTCATAATCGCAAGAATTATAAAATAAAATTAAATTATTTAGGAAAGGTACTGACTCTGTCGCAATGAGACAAGAGTAAGATATTTACTTAGAAAACAATGCCGTCGAATGTAGAGGGGGGAAAGTAAGTCTCTATCACTACCGTACGTCTCTGGTAATAGGGGGAAACTATCTTCAACCATAATTTAATGTGCGCTAACATGTGCCAAATATAGAGCAAACATATTATCATAACAGTGGGAAATCATTATAAAATGAAACATCTGGGTTAGGAGGAATATTTTATCTAAGTGCTTTAGGTTAAATCGCCATATTGTGGGTCAAGGATTCTCCAGTTACTATATGAATAATTATTAAATACATGGGCACTGTTGCAAATTTGCTCACTTCAAAATAATAAGGGCGGGGAGTTGCGCGACGGGAATGTATCAGTATCATCTAACCACTGTCATGAGTAGGTCCCACTCTAGTCAAGTGATGCGCATACCCCCAGTTTATTTCTTTAATTGATTGTCATTACCTTCCTCGATCTTTTGCTCCTTTATTATTTTTGATTTGTTTTGTTTGTATCTCGTAGTTATGCTGTGGAATAATTTTTTTGAATTATGCTCTTTCTAGGAAGTCGTTAAATGGTACTACGTTACTAGCAGTACTGCAAATGAGTGCTTATTTGAATATCTATCCATTATCTATACAAATACGATTGATTTTGAAATAAGGTTCCATTAGATTGAGAAAACATGTTTTTGTTTTGGAATTCAATTTACACTTAAAAATTTATGTTTTTGTTATGCACTTTCTATTATTTGAACATCTAATATGTTGGATACTTGGATACGAAAAAATATAATCTAGTTATTTTACAATGAGGGATTCTATCTACTTTTGGAGTTTATCATTTTTTTTTGGGAACGATTTCTTTGCTTCATATATAATCAACGATTCAATACCATAAAAATCAAATAAGGTGTATTACGTATTTCCTAAAATCAACAGTTAAATCAAACTCACAACTCAAACAGGTATGATAGGCGACTGACTGGCATCATCTGCAGCGTTGCCGGTAGCAGTGCTAAAGCACTATTTGTAGTACTCTTTTAATGCTGCAGTATCAAAGTGCTACTTTTTTGCACAATGTAAATTTGCTTATTAAAATTTGTGATAAACGTTTACATTTGCGCCTTTTCTCATGATCACCTTAATATGCATTTATGTACTGAAAAAAACTTACTTTAAATATCGTTTTGAATAGAAAAACAAGAAAAAGTAGTGGGAAAAGATGTATATTAAATGTATTATTAATTTGGCGTAATAAAATCCTAAAAAATACGCGGTTAATTGGTTACTTGTAGAGGTCAGATGATGTCGTTTGGGTAAATACATGATATAAATGGAATGTGAAAGCAGCAGGTGGAATTAGTATAATTTAGAGATCCAATTTTCGATTTCAAATCGATTTTGTCAGTACTTTTTTTTTGTCTTGCTAAAGTACTTTTATGTTGGTGCCCCTGGCAACACTGATAATCTGGCATGTGTGTGGAGAAACTGAAGAGTGAGGGGGGCGCATTTACATATAGACGACAACCATATTCACTATATGTATGTGACTAGCGCTATAAACGAATCCTTTCCAACGCTAGTATATCTACAAAGCTGCTAAATAATTTGTCGTTGTTTGAGATGACTAGTCACACAGGACGGCTCTGTACGAGAAATCACATTTGTTCTCTTGTGTAAAAATTTATAACGCTCTACGGGTGTCTTTAAAGAATATTTCTAACATTTCGCTTTTCGCGAAGAACGTTAAAAGCTTCTTTTCTTGATTGATGACTAGAGTTGGCCACGCGCGCCAAGGGGCAGTGGCGTTGTTTCGATTAGGCCTCGGGTTCCACTAGAGCTATTGTGTGTAGATGTTTGCTGTCGTAAATACTTTCGCGTAGTTGTTAAATAAAAATAAAATAATGCGTGTTCAAATACTTACCATTTTAAGAGTCCTCCGTGAAATCGCAAAGTGAATAATGTCTGTTAAATATCTGCAATATTAGATATGTTTCAACAGTTGTTTCGATAGATCGAGTGCGGCGCGAGGAAAAAATGTGTTTATATGCAGAGAACGAACGTTCTACATCTAGTGACGTTATATTTGCGTAAGTAAAATATTCTTTGAAACAACTTAACGGTTCTCTTGACGCATCTTCATAAATGTGTCTTAATGTGCCAAAATCAGAATCTTTCTCTAAAACACTCTCATATTTTTATAGAACACAAACATTTCTTGCGTCTTCTATCGCGCATAGCTGTGCGTGAACATGTAGCACTATTTGCACAGATTCCACTAACGACACCAAAGGATCTTGTATTTTTTCTATTGCCTCCGCTAGTCCGTAGTAATTGTTGTGAATAATTTTTAAATCCATTTTAACCCGACTATCTTGAAATTTCGACTGGCTTTTCTTGATAGCGGCAGCTTGCTTTGGATCGAATTGTAAAACCACGTTCTTAATATTCTCATAATATTTATGATAATAAAACGCAGCATTTAACCAAGTTCCCCAACGTATAAGAATAGGTTCTAGTGGCTCAGGTATACGGGGGCACAGTCTGTGAAATTCGCGAATACGTTTCGAGTATTTGACAAACACTGCTTTTGTATGCGCTATTAAAGCGTCTACCTCAGAATAACATTTTCTGATACCATCTGCCACAAGATTGAGAGCATGAATTTTACACTTAATGTGTAACAAGTTAGCAGAATGCTTTTTAAGAGACCGGCCTACAGAAACCATGTTTGCGGCACCATCACTCATAAACATCAACAGTTGATTTGTTGAAAGTTCATACTTTTTCAATGTATTTAACACTAACTTTACAATTACTTCGGCAGTACATTGTTGTATTCGTCTGGAAGCTAATAGAATTGAAGGTGACGATTGATGCGGTTCCATTTTACGTAACATTATATTAACAACCGAATGTTTCTTACGATCTGTCGTTTTGTCCACACATAACAACATTTTTTTTTCTTTCAACTCAGATTTAATTCCTTTTTCAACATATTCACGAGCAGATGGCACTATCCTTCGTAACGATGTCCGACTTGGTAATTTGTACTCCGAATAGTTATTCCAAAACAAGACAAACGCTTCCTTGTCTAGTAAATTAAACGGTATATTACATACGATAAAAATAACACATAAATTAAATATAAATTTGTCATAGTCCCGTGTGCAAGTTTTTTTTGAAGCATGCCGTTCACTGTTTACGTGCCGTAGACAGTCCCTTTTGGACCAACTCATCAACGGGACATTACATACTACACATTCAATTTTAGCGCCATCATACGTTAAGTCAGGAATTTCGGCTAAAAATTCTCTAACTTGGTCCGCCTTGGATCGTTTGCGCGACGTACGCAACATTTCTAAACAACACGTACCGCGCTAATGGAAGGTCGAAGCTACACTGAGGCTTGTATGTAACCGTATAGATACAACGCAGCTGCCTGTTGGCGCGCGTGGCCAACTCTATTGATGACACATGGCAGACAAATTCCACAATTATATTTGTTTTTTTTATCCTACCTGCCATTGTTATAATGAATAACATGAATATATTATTAGTATAAACCTCTATTATTAATATAAGAGAACATTAACAATTATGGAAGGTTGTTATTATTCTTTGACTGTTATTTCTCGGCTATAATACAATATACAAAATAAAATTGATTTGTTATGGGATTTTAAAAGTATGTAAAAAGTAAAGTAGTATGTCACTTCTGATGAAATCAAAGCATTGAATACGTATCGAATGTTAATCAAAAAGAATGAACCACTACAAAGATACGTAGGTGTTTCCATATTATTTAGTAACCTTGTACATGTACATATGTGCATCTAATTTCAAATCAATTTCGATAACAATTCCACGACAATAAAAATAAAATTTCATTTACGATTAGGGCTTTTAGAAGTGACGGTTAAATGACATTTGAAGAATTGCATACGGCGTATTTCAGACTGAAGACGTTTTTTTTAAACACTGGACGACATTTTATTAGTCATCGTTTTAATTGCAGTTGCATGGTGCGACACATATGTTCATATTTTTTTAAGTTGAGAGTGTCCTTTGGCGATTTTTTCCTTGCTCTTTTACAGTAATAATTTAACTAATCATTACTATAAAAGTTGAGCAAGAAGTTGATTGATTGTAAGAGTGTCGTAGTTATAATTATAACAATTTTGTTTTATATTATATACAGAAATTAGATTCACTCACAGATTATAAATATAAATGATGCTTTATTGTATGTATTTGAACTTAAGCAGCAAACAGTACCAGTGCAAATATATTGTAACGGATCTGTTTTATTAATTATTAAGATTAATGACACATCTTTTTAATTTTTTAAATAACTTACTTGACTATCAATTTATCAAATCCTGTAGGCTTCTGTATGGGACAGTAGAAAACATCTGGCGTATTTTTATCGAACACAATACTTTTCCTCATCATATCTTTGGCCAATATTTGTCCTATCACGGATAACAGGACCACTACGAGGACGAAGATCGACCTCATCTTTGCGGCGGGTCGGAAATCACTGATTACGTTGAAAAAATCGATATCACAATTCCCCCTGTCGATTTTAGAAAGTTGTTTTTCTATTCATTCCAGCCCAGTTATTTCTATAATTAACAGACGAAAACATGTTAAGTTGCAAGCTTTAATAAAGTAGAAAAAGGTAGAATATCTTCAAAATTTACCTGCGAGATTTTGCCGCGTCGAAAATGCTGTCCACCGCGAAGTTAACGCCTGTACCGTTCGTATATGGTTAAATCTTTGGTATTACACCTACAAACAACTGTTAAGTTCTTAGTCATCGAGTGGTTCACACTTTCACTACGTAATCTTTTGTTATTTACAATATATTCTTCTCATATACATCGAGCTACACAAACGTAGCGTAATATATCCTTTCGATTTTTTCTAATGTGAAAACTTCCCGTTTAAATTCGACGAAAGTGTAAGCTTCTGTTGTATCTAACGCGATTATTCCTCACCCATTGTTAAGAGTTGAGGTTGTTTCACCTCAAGAATACGCGCACCTGAGAATTCCTTGTACAGTCAAGGCAAACTTACGACGAGTGTGTTTGTTTTAGCGGTACATTACATCATGCGTTAAAGAGTCTATTATTGACTTCGTACAAATAGTAATTTTATTAGTTTTTAACGTCTTGTTTGAAAGAAAATATTGGTAAAAACGCAAGCGTATTTTTTATATACGTATTTACTCAAAAAAAGTTATAAAAATAATAACTTGTGAATGTCATGCAATTACTCATGAAATATTAATAGTGCGTTTAAAGTCTTTCAAGTACAATAAATGCAAAAAGTATGTAAGAAAATTGAGAAGCGGTAGGTGAACAGTATTAATTGATTTTATAAAATGGGCCAAATTTCATGGAAATGGTAGGCAAATAACCAAAGAAGATACAGTAATAGAAGCACTTATTTACATTTACTCGTAAAATCAAAACATTTATATCAATTTCCCCTAGAGTGGGGGTAAAACTGGTTTGAACATTGTCGATTCTAATCGTAACTCATCGGTATCACAATTTCAATCTGTGCTTATACCCGACATTTCATTGCTTACGGTTCCAATCTCTTATGCTGGGGCTACACTAACGTCTAATGCCGTTAATTATCGCGTCATTTACACAAATGTCAAATAACGCGATAATTAACGGTATTAAGCGTCAGTGTGGCCCCAGCATTATAGTTAGTCGTATAATTATATCGTGCATTTCAAGTGTAGTCTCATGCTGAACGCATCAAGATGATGAAAATGTGCAGCGTATAAAAAAATGCTACAATATAAAGGAATTGTGAAGTATTAGAGGATTCGAAATTACGAAACAGAAAAAAGTATGGAGCCTGGAAAATGCTTCATTGTTTGTATAAACTTGTACAAAATCACAGAAGCTACCCTATGTGAAGCCTAACAGAATTCCGTATTTAAGCTTCATTCACAATCTCTAACTTATACTTACAATTAAGCAAGTTAATTAACACAGTAATTTGCGATTTTTGATCATTCATAATGCACGCACTAATTTCAATTAACCTGTATTTTGCGCGGCGTCCCCTATTAACTATATTGATTATTATAATTGATCAATAATGTAGAGTCGCTATATTATTGACCGGGTTAGGAGGCATCAATGAAAACGACTGATATACTGTTCAAATATAAACCTAACCAAATCCTAATCTCAATCATTACCATTAGGTATGTACGTAGTAAGTATCACCGTGGTTTTAACATTACCCAAAGATCATACATATTACCAAACATAACCTTATTGCTGAACCACATTCATGCCAATCCAAAACAACGCATGCGTCAACTCTACGTATACGTACTAATTGAACCTAGAAGATTGGAATTTACAAACTTAGCTTCTGTGAACATTAAGATTATTCATTTCAAAAATTGTGAACGGTCGCATTTAAACACCTTTGCTATACTTTAAACACTAATTGTAACTCTTAATTATGGCTACCGATTTTGAGGTTGTGAATGTAGCTTTACAACTAAAAATATCAAATTGAAAGCAAAAATTTTTTAATCAACTGTCCGAAGAAACCTACACTAAGTTTGGAGAACAAATATATGAAGAGTATTTTGACGGACATGCAATCCAATTAATTAAACTTATCCTTGACAAGTTTTTAATGATTCGCTTTTATCATGAAGCAAGTTTTATTGGAGGAAAGTCATGAATTGGAAGCGTATTATATAAATAAATTGTATTTAGTGATCAATAAAATATTGTATAAGTTGTAATGTGTATTTTTTAAGTTTAGCTGGTAGTATGCCTCGTGTTTAATATTCTCTTTTATTAATATCTCTTTCCGAAGTTTAGTGAGCTCGTCAGGTATCCTTTCAGTATTTATATTCCATAAATATAAACCTTGTTTATTACAAACTGGAACGATCACCTTTTTTAAAACACTACGCGGCTGCACACAAATTTTAAATTTCCACGTAAAACATTTCACTACCTACAATTTTGTTCATAGTCAGAACATGTATAATAATTAGAGTAACCTAAACTTGCGGACTCGCATAGGCGTCGGTATTTCGGGTTAATATAAGAATACGAAAAATTCATAAATAAACTAAACCGGTAGAGAAGCAGGCATGTAGTGTCGACCTTGAATATGAATCATGTTAAACTGCGCTGAGAGAGATTTCGTTTTAGTACCGGTTGAGCTGTTGCAGAGATTAGTCGAACGGTCAAGGTTATGTACTTACGTGTCGCTTTTGAAAATATAGCTGGTGTTTTTTGTGTGTTGTAGTATTATACCAAGTACATAATTAGTGTATCGTTTCATATAGAACTAATATTTGCATACCTAAGAAAACAATGCCTCGTAATAGATTTGCTACTAATGTACATAAGTATGTGTCACTTTTTCCCCATTCAAAATATGACGGTAGTGCAGTTTTTTGCTTAATATGCAATGTTCGTTTGGCTGCATTGGACAGAACTGATTGCCAGAGCCATGTCAATGGTATTAAGCATATGAGAAATGCAAGAACTGAAATACCTTATACACTATTCCTCATACATTTATTAATTATGTTTACCTCTTGTAATCTTCCGTTGTCGTTGGTGAGAAAAGCAGCTTTTAAAACGTTTTGGCGACAATACGTTCCAAAGTACCCATTACCCTCACAAACACAATTACAGAATCATTTGCCGCGAATGAAAGAGATGCTAGAAAATGTGTGTAAACGTGATTTGTGTTCCAAAAAAATATGGATTGCCGTGGATGAGACGACCGATATAAAGAAAAACAGTATTGTGAATGTAATAGCTCGCGTTTTATCTAACGAGAACACAGCATCTCGATATTTGTTAGCTTGCAAACGTGTTCAACAATGTACCGCGGAAAATATTCAAAAAGTGATAATGAACGCTTTGAAAAAATTTAAAATTGCCCAAGATCAAGTTGTGATGATCGTGACAGATAGTGCAGCAACGATGTTAAGTGTTGGGCGATCCTTAAAACATATATTTCCTAACTTAATACATATAACCTGCGTGCTGCATGCTTTGCATTTAGTTGGTGAAGTTGTTCGACAACATTACGGAAACGTTGATCGGATGATTGGAAGTACTAAAGCAGTGTTTCGTAAATCTCCTAAACGTTTAAGAGAATTTTGTAAATTTTGTCCAGGTGTTCCAGAACCTCCTGAACCAATTTTAACGCGATGGGGTACTTGGCTAACAGCAGCTTCTTACTATTTGATCCATTTTCAACAAATTCAATCAGTTATAATGCGATTTAATCGGAATGAATCCAAAGCAATTAGAGAAAGTCAAAGAGAATTTCAAATTCCTCAACTTTTAGAAGATTTAACAACAATATGTACCAATTATACAGTATTACTAGATGCCATCAGAAAACTACAATGTACTGAATTGTCATTGCAGGAATCATTAGACATAGTGGAGAGTGTAAAAAATAAATTACACACATTAAATGATACGCCAGGATTATGCGCTAGTCAAAAGTTGGCAGATGTTGTAAGGAAAAATCCCGATTTTAATACTTTAGAGGCCGTTTATAATAAGTGTAAGAATAGTGAACTTTTAAGTGATTTTGAAAAACAGTTTCTACATGTAAATGTAACTTCCTTAGATGTGGAGAGATCGTTTTCTATGTATAAGAATATTTTTTCTTGTCGACGCACAAGGTTTAAAGAAGTAACTGTGGAAACATATGCAATGATGCAAGTTTACAGTAGTCCACATCCTGATGCCTCTAATTTGTTGAATAATTAGCAAGTAAGTTTATTTATGAATTTTTCGTATTCTTATATTAACCCGTAATACCGACGCCTATGTGAGTCCGCAAGTTTTGGTTACTCTAGTAATAATTAAAGCGTGACAAACGGTTGCATCCGCAGAGACGCCTGTACGGGGGGGTGTATGTACATACATATCTGGATGCAGAGTTCAGTAATGCGGTAGACATTGAGGAGATCAGCCGTTCGGTTATTTATCGGATTCTCATTGTATGTTTTCGTAAACATGGGATGTAAGCCTGGTGTACCTCTTGCATCGCATGTGAAGAAATATATTTGGCGTTTCCCTGGTTTGGAATTTACAGGTTCGTACATTCGTTGCAAATTTTGCGGTATAGGGTTGCTAGATCGCACGACATTTGTATGTAGAAGTCATATTAAAAGTAAACGTCCCACAACACCTAGTAGATAATGAAAACTTTCATCTTTTTTGGGATAAATATGTTCCATCATGGAAGCTACCAAAAAAAAGACAATTGCGGTACAATTTACAACATGTGGAAAGTACAGTAAAAGACTGTATAAAAGACGAGTTGAGAAATCAAAAAATCTGGCTCACTGTGGACGAAACTACTGATGCTCAGAAACACAGCGTGATTCATATTGTGGAGCGTCCTTTAAAACGTAATGGTCCAGTAGCTTCCTTGTTGTTAGCCAGTAAAAGGATTGAAAGAACTGATGCCGAAATCGTTGTTAACATAATAAAAAATATGTTAAGAGTATTTTGTATCGTAGGAGCCCAAATCACCATGTTAGTTTCTGATGGAGCCGCAACAATGTTGAAAGCTGGTAGGATGTTAAAAGTATGCTTTCCGACTCTTCTTCACATAACATGCCTCACGCACGCGTGTCATCTCGTAGCAGAAACAATTTGAAGCAAGTATCCTAGGGTGAATGATTTAATATCATCTACCAAAAAAGTGTTTGTGAAATCTCCCAAACATATCCGCGTATTCAAGCAATTGTATCCGCGAATCCCGCTACCACCTCAGCCTGTATTGACGCGATGGGGAACATGGATCGAGGCAGTATCTTACTATCGCAAATATTATTCCCAAGTGAAAGATGTCATTTTCAAACTTAATTTTTCTAATTCTCAAGCGGTTCGCGGAAGTCAGCAACTTTTTTCCGATTCGGACGTTCAAAAAGAAATAGGTGACATTTCCAGAAACTATTCTGTAGTGACACAAACTATTTCGCACTTAGAAAATACTTACTTGTCTATACAAGACTCGTTAAATAACATCAACAATTTAGCAGCCGCTCTAGAAGGCTTGACGGATCCTATAGGACTAGATGTCGCGCAAAAATTTCGTGCAGTTTTAAATAAAAATCCGGATGTAGAAAAGGTTCGCTCTATATCTGGAATTCAAGACTGCACAGAAGAGATACAGGAGTATTTGAATTTCGCAAATCTTACTTCATTAGATGCTGAACGATCATTTGCAAAGTATACGAGAACGTTTACAGACCGTCGTCGAGGCCTGACCGAATCGACAATGGAAGCATTGCTTATGTTGCAATACTACGCGGCGTACCATGGCAGTCGCACATTACCAGTGGTCATCGATACGTCAATAAAAGGTAACAATCTATTATTTTTTTATTAATACTGTGTCTACTTTTGCGCGGTACGCCCCGGACGGTTCCACTAGTTTCTCGAACATTATAAATAGTACACGCACACCGATCAACCGATAATAACCGAACGTCCACTCGAGTCCTTGTATGTACGTAGTAAACACAGCTCCTTTTATGGCGCCTCTGCAGGTGCAACCGTTTGTCACGCTTTGGTAATAATAGTAACATCTAAATTCAACGATCGGTGGAAATTAATAACTTAAAAATTCATACTGCTGTACTCATATTTTCAGTTTCACAATAAATGCTGCAAGATTCCATTTCTCTCGTTTCTCGTTAGATCTCAAATTGTTTTTTACTCATAGTTAAAGATTAATTACTAAAAGGCCAAGTTCACTGTAAAAAGAATACTGAAAAGCTACCCGTGTGATTCTAGCGGATATTTCTTCTTTATACTGTTAAAATTGAAATAATTTAATTTGCGTCAATTAAGAAGACAGAACGAAATTGCTAATTATTTCACATACCCTGAACACAAAATTAATAATATGAATTTGCAAGTATTTAATTAAATAAAGTTTAGTAATCTAAAGTATAATGAACGCTTTTAGATACGAAAGTAACCAAACGCAGACCGAGTGCGGCGCGAGGAAAAAATGTGTTTATATGCAGAGAACGAACGTTCTACATCTAGTGACGTTATATTTACGTAATTAAAATATTCTTTGAAACAACTTAACGGTTCTGTTGACGCACCTTCACAAATGTGTCTTAATGTGCCAAAATCAGAATCTTTCTCTAAAACACTTTTATATTTTTCTAGAACATAAACATTTTTTGCGTCTTCTATCGCGCATAGCTGTGCGTGAACATGTTGCACTATTTGCAGAGATTCCACTAACGACACCGAAGGATCTTGTAATTTTTCTATTGTCTCCGCTAGTCCGAAGTAATTGTTGTGAATAATTTTTAAATCCGTTTTAACCCGACTATCTTGAAATTTCGACTGACTTTTCTTGATAGCGGCAGCTTCCTTTGGATCGAATTGTAAAACCACGTTCTTAATATTTTCATAATATTTATGATAATAATTTATTATCATAAATATGATGAGAATATTAATTTATTACTATTATTATTAGTAAAAGTTACAAGATCCTTCGGTGTCGTTAGTGGAATCTGTGCAAATAGTGCAACATGTTCACGCACAGCTACGCGCGATAGAAGACGCAAAAAATGTTTGTTCTAGAAAAATATGAAAGTGTTTTAGAGAAAGATTCCGATTTTGGCACATTAGGACACATTTGTGAAGGTGCGTCAACAGAACCGTTAAGTTGTTTCAAAGAATATTTTAATTACGCAAATATAATGTCACTAGATGTAGAACGTTCGTTCTCTGCATATAAACATATTTTTTCCTCGCTCCGCACTCGGTATGTTGAAACAACTGTTGAAACATATCTAATGTTGCAGATATTTAACAGACATTATTCACTTTACGATTTCACGGAGGGCTCTTAAAATGGTAAGTGTTTGAGCACGCATTATTTTATTTTTATTTAACAACTACGCGAAAGCATTTACGACAGTAAATATCTACACACAATAGCTCTAGTGGAACCCGAGGCCTAATCGAAACAACGCCGCTGCCCGTTGGCGCGCGTGGCCAACTCTAGTTATTACATTTTTATTTCAAAAAAGAATGAACTTCTAATTGCACTTTTATCAATTCAAAGTTTAATACAGAATTCTATTGTTGTTTCACACATTCACAATTTATTTTTGAATACGTGTAAAACACCGCTATTCAAAATACTTGTGTCATCGATCCTCTTCCCCTTTTCTAATAATCCAAAATTTTGGTTTTCTTCAGTCCAAAAATATATTGTAACTATACTTCCTTGATAGAAAAAAATTGTTAGCTTATAATTCCAATCGCTCTATATTGATTTTCACATTGAAATACGAGGCGTGTTTTTAAAGTAAGTCCGTTTTGAAATTCTACAGAAAGATTCGACCGTGTTTACGTTTGTTTGTTACTATTTAAAATGTCTCCGTCGATCGAGAATCCCGCCGACTGTGAAACACGCGCTGTGATTCGTTTTCTTAGTGTTAAAGGCATTACATCGGCCGACATTCATCGTCAGATCTGTGAAGTATATGGAGAAAACGTTATGAGTGATGGAATTTAAAGATGGCCGCACGAATGTCCATGAGGAGAAACGAAGTGGGCGACCTTCTGCCATTGTTGAAGATTTGGTTCAGAAAGTTGACGAAAAAGTGAAAGAGAACAGACGCTTTTCGATTTCATCGTTATCTGATGAGTTTTCTCATGAAGTTGTGACCAGTGGTTGTTAAATCAGGCGGCAGACTTCTATGACGATGGGATTGTAAAGCTGATTGTACGATACGATAAAAAAGTAGAATAAGATACAGGCTTTCATGTAAAAATGAAATTGTTAAGAAAAGTTTACTTGTTTTTGTTTTATTTGAAAATGGTACATACTTTAAAAACAAGCCTCGTTACATATAGGTATTTATTTTCGTAAATACTAGTGACAATATTTTCTTTTCAACTTTTTCCCAAATTAGTAGTGTACGAGGATAGTCTGAAAGATGGCGTTACTCGTCAAAAATTTCTGGTAATATAATTGCGCATGTGTTGAAAGATACTTTTGAAAATTTTAGCCAAGTTGGACGCTTAATCGTTGTTTGACAGTTGCTTGTGTCAGTCAATGTTAGTGTTCTTCTAAAAATGGAAAAAAATAAATATCGAGCTGTCATTAAATTCTTACATTTGAAGGAAAAATTAAAGCTGAGGTGAACGCTATTTACGGGGACCTTGCTCCATCATTTGCCACAGTGAAATTTTGGACAGCTAAATTTAAACGTGTTCGAACCAGCTTGGTTGACGATGAACGTTCGGGCCGGTCAAAAATTCCAACCACTACCGACAGCATCGGAAAAATTCACCAAACCTATGGGCATCTCGAAAGAAAGTGTTTGTCATATATTGACTGAAGATCTGGGCCCGAAAAAGCTAACTGCGCGTTGGGTGCCACGCTTGCTCACTCAGGACTAAAAACGTATTCGAATTAACATTTCCAAAACCCCGTTGAAGCCGTTTAAGCGAAATAAGTCGGAGTTTTGATGTCGATTAATAACTGTAGATGAAAGTTGGATGCACCAGTACACTCCTGAAGCCATAGCATAGGCGAAACAATGGGTTGCGAAGGGTGTAACGGCTCCGAAATATGCGAAGACTGTTCCATCGGCGGGAAAAGTGATGGCGACTGTTTTTTTGGGATAGTCATTGAGTTGTGTTTAATTGACTCTTCAAAAGGGTAAAACAATAACGAATGCATACTACGCATCAGTACTTAACAAGCTGAAGGCAGAAATTGCGAAAAAGCGGCTGCATTTGAAGAAAAAGAAAGTTTTGTTCCATTAAGACAACTCACGCTTCAGTGGTCGCCATGGCAAAAATTTATGAATTGAGATTTGAATTGATTCACCAGATTTGGCCTCCAGCGACTTTTTTTTAGTTCCTAAGCTCAAAGTTTCGCTTGGAGGACACAGATTTTCATTGAATGAGGAGGCCATCACATTGGTAAACGCCTCTTTTGCAGAACAATATGCAATCTACTATTCGGACAGATTAAACAGATAGGAGAATTGCTGGAGAAAATGTATAGACTTACAAGGATACTGTGCTGAGAAATAAAACTGAATTTGACAAAAAAATACTTGTTCCTGTATTAGGCTGAAAACTTTTCAGACTACCCTCGTATAAGTTCTGAACCCCATCAAATGTTCAACAAAAACTTGTTAAAAAATATTAAAAAGGAATTAAAAATAATAGAAATGCTGACATACGTTAATTGTCAAGGCTCAACTACTCAAGTTGCTTTATGAAAAATCTTATTATTCGGAATATCGTAAATTATCTTGAAGAAAGAAGAAATTCTTAGAGAAATAATTTTATTATGTATTTAAGTTTAATAAAATGATATAAATTGCAAAAATATCTGTTTTTATGAAAATTTCAGGAATAATAGAACGAATCCAAAATTGGATCTCACTAATAAATTTATCTTTAAAAATTGATACTGAATATTTGCATCGCTTACGGATGTCTACATTACGAACTAAACATAATCTGCCACTAACACCGAATTTGGTTCACGTTGTACAAAGTGGCAGATAAGTGGTACACTGTACTTATAACTAACGCTGACCACGAGCGGTACCGCGCATCGGCGTAGAATCAGTTCGGACCGAGAGGAACGGTAGTATTACTTCGTCTGCGGAGCAGTACGGACATTTTCGCTGCCGGTCATTTGCGCAATTGTTTATCTGTCCTAGAAAAATTATGATTTCGTCAGCAAAACGTCCGCGGTCGTACAAACTTCGAAAATTTATTGCAGAAATTCCAGACTTAATAAATGAAGGTGCTAAAATTAAATGTGTAATCTGTAAAATCCCGTTAATGTGTTGGTCCAGACAACATTGTCTACGACACGTAAATAGTGAAAAGCATGTCTCAAAAAGATATTGCGCACGAGACAATGAAAAATTTATATTTAATTTATGCGTTACGTTTATCGCATGTAATATACCGTTTAATTTACTAGACAAGGAACCATTTATCTGCTTTTGGAATAACTATTCGGAGTGCAAATTACCAAGTCGAACATCGTTACGAAGAATTGTGCCATCTGCGCGCGAACATATCGAACAAAAAATAAAATCGGAGTTGAAAGATCAAAAATTGTGGATATGTGTCGACGAAACAACAGATCGGAAGAAACATTCTGTTCTTAATGTAATGGCACGCAAATTGGAACCTCATCAATCGGCACCTTCAATTCTATTAGTCTCCAAACGAATACAACAGTGTACTGCCGAAGTAATTTCAAAGTTAGTGTTAAATACATTGGACAAGTTTGAACTTTCAACAAACCAACTCTTGATGTTAGTGAGTGATGGTGCTGCAAACATGCTTTCTGTAGGCCGGTCTCTTAAAAAGCATTCTGCTAATTTGTTACACATTACGTGTAAAATTCATGCTCTCAATCTTGTGGCGGATAGTATCAGAAAATGTTATCCTGAGGTAGACGCTTTAATAGCGCATACCAAAGCAGTATTTGTCAAATCACCGGAACGTATTCGCGAATTTCACAGACTGTGCCCCCGTATACCAAAGCCACCAGAACCTATTCTAACTCGTTGGGGAACATGGTTGCAGGCCGCGTTTTATTATCATAAATATTTTGACAATATTAAGAACGTGGTTTTACAATTCGATACAAAGGAAGCTGCCGCTATCCAGAAAAGCCAGTCGAAATTTCAAGATAGTCAGGTTAAAATGGATTTAAAAATCATTCACGACAATTACTTCGGGCTAGCAGATGCAATAGAAAAATTGCAAAACCCTGCGGTGCCGTTAGAAGAATCTCTACAAATAGTGCAACATGTTCACGCACAGCTATGCGCGATTGAAGACGCAAAAAATGTTTCTGTTCCAGAAACATTTGAAAGTGTTTTTGAGAAAAATTCTGATTTTGGCACATTAAGACACATTTGTGAAGGTGCGTCAACAGAATCGTTAAGTTATTTGAAAGATTATTTTACTTACGCAAATATTACGTCACTAGATGTAGAACGTTCGTTCTCTGCATATAAACGCATTTTTTCCTCATGCCGTACTAGTTTTGCCGAAGCAACAGTTGAAACATATCTAATGTTGCAGATATTTAACAGACATTATTCACTTTGCGATTTCACGGAGGACTCCTAAAGTGGTAAGTGTTTGAGCACGTGTTATTTAATTTTTATTTAAAAGATAAGCGAAATTATTTGCGGCAGCAAACATCTCTATTAGCAGAATAACTCTAGTGGAACGCGAGGCCTGGTCGACTCTACGCTACTGCGCGGTACCGCTCGTGGCCAGCTTTACTTGTAACTGGTTAAACATTGCTTGCATTTATTTCTTGTTTTCTACTTCAAAAACTTTTCCTCGTCTGCATCTGTTTAGTAGCTGGGACAACCGACTTACTTTTTTTATAACAATCCATCTTTATATTTTTTATTTGTTCTTCACTTGTAAACATCAATTTATCAAGTCACTGTATTCACCTTGAAAATGGCTACCCTGTAAAAATTTTACTGGCTGGTGAATAACATTTTACACCTGTGCTTATATATTTTATACTATTATAATTTGCAATGATAGCCAAAGTTAAATCTAGAAATGTCAAATAAAAACCTGACTTAAAAAAAATACATATTTACAAGTGAGGAACAAATAAAATATTCAACAATACACGCAAGGTAACGGGTTTTATTGGCTCCAGAAGGTGACTGGCTCGCCTTCGGCTCGCCAATCATATCCTTCTGTACGCCAGTAAAAACCCTTTTACCATGCTAGTAACGTTAAATACTATATCATTCAGTCGCATTAAATGAATCATAATTATCAGAAGAAAGTTATCGTAGAACTGAAACACACCAATAAATGAAATCTAATTAATTATTGACTTTAGATATTCAGAGTGAATTAAATAATATCGCAGTCTATCGTTAAACCTTTCCGCTATACTGGTAAAACTGTTTCTCAAATTTGATGCATTTCACACGTAACTTTTTTAGTGATCGTCCACTTTTTTTACATGTCTTTATTAAATGAATTCATTACAACTCATCTAGTTATTATATTTTCAGATGGATACGAGGAGATAAATTTTCGTCTCAATAGGACGGAACCATTATCCAATCCTTTGATACTGGAGAGCCATCTAGGTCGTCAACCAAACCACGGCCTTGGAGTAGGACGTTGCTCTAAGGGCGACAATAAAAAACTGTTCCTCACCCTCATGGTCGTTGATATCAGCGCAAGACGCTTGCTGAGGAAGTATGTCGCTGTCTCCGCTTCAATTTAGCAGCCCTTGTAATACAAATTTCCGGTTAATTCTATCCTGAAAAGGTGCATCTTTAGCCGGCAATACCCAATCCAAATCCATTTCATATCGCGTCTTCAAGGAATGTTCATAGGGGATAACCTTGCTCCTGTCATACTTCGAATCTTGAACCGTCATGCTCGATCCTCTATTAGCCAGTTTATTCGCTTCTTCCTTACCAGGATGAGCCTTCAACCATATTATGATTATGTTGTGTGTTTCAGAAATTATTCAACGTTATTAGTCGATTCAATGTTGATACTACCAACTTGCTCTCAGTAAACTGGTTGGTACTTCTTTCTGCAATTTTGAAGTAATTGGTGAAGTGCGTAGCTAGGGCACTGTTTGATTCCACGTTTTTTATATTCTTTTTTACTCAAAGAATGCATAAAATTAACAAAAAAGAAAAAAGTAGGAAGAGCAAGGAAGACCCAGTTAAAGAATAAGGACACGATTATACAGATTCACACAAACGGAAAACTAAACCGAAACAGGGAAAAGGAAAATAAGATAAAAACAAAGGAATTGGTTAGGGTGGGGGTGTGGAATGTGCGGGGGATTAACGGAAAAGAAGACGAACTAGTGCAAGAAATTAAAAAAGGGAATATAAAAATACTAGGAATTACCGAAACCAAAAAGAAAAATTACGGTATAACGAAAATAAAAAGTGGATATGTGATGGGATGGGGAGGAGTAGAGACAGAAGCACGCGCAAGGGCTGGAGTAGCGGTATTAATAAGTAAAGAGAAAGAACAAGATATAGATATATATAGATATAAAATATATAAACGAAAGAATCCTAACATTGGAAATAACTATTGGAGCAAAGAAGTGGTACTTCATAGTAGTGTATGCCCCAAATGATAATGAGAAGATGGAAGAAAGAACTAAATTTTATGAAGAATTACAAAAAGAGACAGATAGGATAGAAAATAATAATGTAATAATAATGGGAGATCTCAGCGGGAGAGTGGGAAAGAAAAATAATGGATTGGAGAGATGGCTAGAAAAAGAGGGTGAAGAAGCTGTAAACAGCAATGGGATGAGAATTATCGATTACTGCAGGGAAAATGATAACATAATAGCAAACACTAAATTCAAGCACAAGGAAATACATAAAATCATAAGACAGGAACCAAATAGAAAAGAGAAATCGATAATAGATTACTTTATAGTAAACGCCGCAATATGGGAACGAGTTAGGGACGTAAAAGTAAAGAGAGGATTAGAAGTAGGCAGTGACCACTATTTAGTTGAAGTAATAATAAAAAATGATGAAAAACAGAAAGAACCAAACAAGAGAAGAATAGAAACAGATAAAGACCTACAAATTGAGATAAATAAATATAAAAGTAAAATATCAGAATGAACTTAATGAAATTAAATAAACTCAAAACTATGAAGACATAGAAACAAGATGGAAGAACTTCAAGGAAAAAAATAAAGGAAATAGCAGAAAGGATATGTGGAACAACTAGGATTGGAAATGGAGCACGAAATTAACGAGAGAATTGCGAAAGCTGGAAAACTCTTCAACATAATAAAAACGAAATTTCTCATCAAGAAGGAAATACCGAAAGAGGTAAAAGCCGAAGTAGTTAGAAAAGTTGTAAAACCAACGCTCACCTACGCTTGTGAAAGCTGGACAACAACAGAAATTTAAATATGTTCAAAGTAATTTCTTTCAGCAATACTGTATGCAAAATACTAATGAATGGCAGTATCAATTTCTTCCTCAGATATCTCGCAAACGTTTTTCAAGGAAAAAAATGTTATAAAGAATCAAACAATTGTAGAACGATTTACTACAATTTGTTTGAGTATATGTATACTACTGCCTACAACTTACCCAAATCCCTACTACTTATTATGCTTAATGTATTTCTGTTAAACACATTATTGTTGTAAAAATTTAGTCAATGATCTGTTACAAAGGTTTTAGTTACATATGTTGTAAAAAATGCAACGATATTGTTCTAAAGATTGTATTGCAAAATGAAATATGTATGCAGTGTTCTTATAATTATGGTTAAAAGAAATAGTAAAACGCAATAACAATTATTCTTATGTTTTCTCCAACAGCTTCCCAATTTACTGGTTACCAACACCTGCGCTGTTCCGCAGGTATATGATTCCATTCCTCCAAACATTCGTCAAATTTGGAGTAAAAAGATAAACTACGGAAGACTTTATTCCAAAAGAATTGTGAACCCGATGAAAATGATTTGACTATGTAAAACCAGATGATTTATTAGAAAAAAAAAGTTTTCTTTAATGAATAACCAATGCTAACTGGGTCTAATCCTAAGACAGGAAACATTTGGTTCATTCATTTAGGTAGGCTTCGATAATAAAATCGTCTGCATAGATAAGTAATGATTTATTTACAAACTCACTCATTTTCTATTACTTATTTTGAAAATTCTGCTCGTCTCGACACAAAGATTATTGGGAAAAATGATAGATTTATGTGAAACAATACAATAGAAACTTGGCATGCAATAATTAACAAAAATCTACGGTGGATGTTCTATTACTTTTACATCTCTTCCACCAGAAGTCAGTTGGATCGTGGGAGTTGCGGAATAGGACAATGCGTTATAGTGATACAACAAAATGTCCTTCTCAGGAACCCTACTGAACACCATAACATTTTTCGGTGTACCAATTAGCTGTAACTGCTTTTAGTTTATCCAATTTAATTTTACATACTGGACCGTACTTCTAAAGAACACCGCATACATATTTTTTTCATAGCTCGCTGCTTTTTTCTCATTGTTGGTGTTTCTTCGTCTTTATGGATCCATACACGACTCTCTTGACGGGTAGGTATGTCAAAAAAGGAACATATGCTTCGTGACCTGTCACAATTTTAGAAAAAAATGGTGTTCCCTATATTCTTCAAAAGAGTTAAAGTTTTATGGCAAATTCTCACACGCTCTGCTTTTTGAAAATCAGAAAGCTGATGCGACATAAAACGACTGACAACTTTTTTCAAATACAGGTGATTGTATCTTAACAGTTGAGGATCCAATCTTGAATTGATGCTTTATTACAGCACACGTGACTCTGATGTCCTTTTCTATTATTTGCCTAACAGCAGCAATATTTTCAACGGTCATGGTCTTACGAAGACGTTCTGCTCCTTTCAAATCCTGAACGGAACTTCTTTCGCGTTCGAAGTCTTAATACCATCGGTAAATTGTAGCCAAAGAAGGTGCTTTTTCATTAAAGGTAGAATCTAAACTTTTCTTGCATTCATAAGCGCTTAAAAACTTTTTTTCTAAATTATTTAGGAAAAAAATTATCTTCTACTCATGCACTAGGTGGACACGCTGTATTTTAAAGGGAAAAAATATTCTTGGTTACTTCTCTACACATAAAATGATTTTTTAAACTTGTTTGAAGTGAGGCATAATTTAATGGCAATGACAAAATAATTTACGTCTGCCATAAACAATTAATGAAGTATTTTCAAGGTATTATATGTTATACCCATACCTGTTTACATATGTAACTTAAACAACGCAGTGTTAGTTGTCTAACAATAACTATTTAACAGAGCTATACGCATATCTTGCTCTCGGCATTAGAAATAAATTAGTTTTTTAACATGTTTGAACGTCGGTTTCTTATAATAATTATTTTGTAGGCAGTTAGTTATTATTCTTCGTGAAGGTCATTGCATTTAAAATTGAATCGCATTAGAAACATAAAGCGCAATACAGTCTCAATTTGAACATATTCAAAAGAACAGAATGGAGTTATTTTCAATAAGAACGAATCCAACAAAATGTTTATGAAACTAGACATAAAAAAAAGTAACAATAAATAATTAAAACCGCTCATTGAAGATTTTTGAAGTTTGGGAGCCACAAACGTACAAAACGTGGAGGCATAACGTAAAAAAAATAATTGGGGTAACGATAAAACCAAGGTAGTAGATAAGAGAAAAAAATAAAAAAGCATGAGTATGGTACATGGTATAAGAATAAAAGACTTTAGCTTTTCAAATTAATATAAAGGAACATTTATTTATTATTATTATTCGACATGTCAGTTGTACATGTTTGTTTTGTGATGATTAGTCTGGGCAAACAGCGGTAACAGTCAGTGTAGTAGATATGTGGTGCGGAGTCGGCGATTATTTATTTCACGCGTTCACAGCGTCAGTACTAAATCGATGCTGTATGCGAGTAGTTCTGTGTATGTGTAGGCTGTCACAGTTAGGTACCTCGCGAAAACGACCAATGGCAGACACAGTTAAAAACTTTATAGTGGACATGCCGGACTTAATTGTTGATGGCGCTAAAATTCAATGTCTAGTTTGTAAAATCCCTTTAATGTGTTGGTACCAGAACCCATTGTCAACGTCACATCGAAAGCAAACAGCATTCTTCTGCAAAAAGTGGCATACGAGACCAAGAAAAATTTACATTTGATTTATGTGTTACTCTTATTTTATGTAATCTATCGTTTCGTATACTAGACAAAGAAGCATTTGTCTCCTTCTGGAATAAATATGCGGACTGTAAATTACCTAGTCGGATATCGATACGAAATGTAGTGCCATTTGCTAGTGAACATATGGAAAAAATAATACAATGGAACCACATCGACCGTCATCCTCCTTCTTACTTGCTTCCAAAAGAGTTATAAATTGTACTGCCGATGAGATTTTAAAGGTGGTGTTGAACTCATTGAACAAATTAAATCTTGCGGCACAAACGATTCCTATATGTTTTCCACTAGTAAATGTATTGATTGTTAGTACAAAGGCAGTGTTTCTAAAGTCCCCGAAACGTATCCGACTATTTCACAAACTGTGCCCTGATTTACCTGAACCACCACAGCCGATTGTTACACGTTGGGGAACATGGTTGCAGGCTGCGTTTTACTACAACAAATATTTTGATCAAGTAAAGAAGGTAGTTTTAAAATTCAATCCGACAGATGCTGCAGCAATCAAGAAAAGCCAGGAAATATTTCAAGATAGTCAAGTTAAAAGAGATTTACAAACTATTCACAATAATTACTTCGGGCTAGCGGAGGGAATAGAAAAATTATAAAACGTTTCGATCTCGCTAGTGGATTCTGTTCAAATTGTGAATGATGTTCACGCACAATTATGCGCTGTATAAGGCGAAACAAATTGGTGTGTAATACGAAAATATGAAAGTGGTTTAGAGAAAGACTCCGATTTTCTTATATTAAGACAAATTTGTGAAGGTGCGTGTGAAGATGCATTAAGTTGTTTCAAAGATTATTTTAAATATGCAAATATAACATCGCTAGATGTCGAACGGTCGTTTTCGGCATTAAAAAACATTTATTCCGCACGTCGTACTCACTTGACTGAAACAGCCATGGAAACATATCTAATGATTCAAATATTTAACAGATGTTACCCAGTTTGTGATTTCACGGAAGACCTTTGAAACGGTAAGTGTTTCAGCACGTTTTATAATTTATTTCTTACCTTCTATTTTATGTGTAAACTTCTATGCGTTCGCCACGCCTCTGGCTGTTACCACATATTTGCCCAGGTTAGTGATGATAATCGTTAATATCCATTGTGATCTATAGCGAATAAAGTTATTCTATTCTCTTACAAACAAACTCCTGAAAAAGTGTATTTATATCTTAACAATGCAATACAAATGTCTTTTATAGTTTGTTGCGTAATTTATTCTAATTTTCGCTTTAGTTTTTGCAAGAGATAACGTTTCATTTGGTTTCAGATCAGCCTGAAACAAATTCACGCACACGTTGGAGTTTGGGAGTTACAAACGTACACGGAGAAAATCACTTGATAGAATGTACTACAATATTGTAGTAGTCATTAAAACAATTATGTAACAGGACCACTGATTTTTGTTAATTATACATGTTGTCACAGATAATACTTCAAAGTTGTGGTCAAATCTCTGTTGTATTATTTCACATAAATGTATCATTTTTTCTTACAATCTTTGTGTCGTGACGTGCAGGAGAAGATTGTGGCAATTTTTGACATAGAACTTGACATAAAATTTCTTCAAAATAAATAATAGAAAACGAGTAAGTTTATAAATAAATCATCAGTTATCTGTACAGACGATTTTATTATCGAAGCTTACCTATGAGGTAGGTGCTACAAATTCTCGGCCTAATATAGAAAAAATAAACTTAAAATATAACAATTTTTATTTTTTAATATAATCTCCCCTAACTTCAGAAAGAAAATTTATCTCTACCAAGAGAAGATTTCAAGGTGTCAATCATCAATCGGATTGAAACTCAGCAGACTTATGGGACCCATCGAGTATTGTAAAATGTCACTTTTCGTTTCAGTGGAATCCGGAAAACGTTTAGGGGGTGAAATCAACCTTTGGAATTTTTGTAACTTACACCATTGTTATGAAAAAAAAAAATAAACGTATATATCACCAAATGCGAATTCTATAGGTCCATCAAACTAGCATAGATGAGATTTTTTTTTTGACACCCTTACCAGTACTCCCCGCCCCCTTGCGGAATGAAGATTGAATGGAAAAGAACAAACCATAGGCAGAAGTGAACCCCGGAAATACCATTCATGTCTATACCGGGTGTCCTTCAGTGTTGCAAACGATGTATTCCTTATTTGTGGAGATATAAGATCGAGCAAGGTGTCGCCGAAAATGGTTTGCGGAATTCTAAAAGATATACTTTTTAAATCTACCTCTACTAAACCACCCTCTAAGGAACCTACTCCAAACCATTTTTTTTTTGCACCCCTCATCTTTTTGACTTTATGACAGATGCAACGGTATAAACAAAAATTGCATTTAAGAAATATTTAATACAAAATGATCGTATTAATAATAAATAACAAAAAAGTTAAATAAACATTAAATAGGCACATTAAAAATTCATAAAATTAATCACTTAGAGATATTGTTCAAAATAACCACCATTCGACGCAACACACGCTTTAAATCGACCAATTAATTCCCTGGTAGTTGCTGCTTTGATCATATTGATTGTAACGGAATTACATGCACGCCGAATCTTAAGTTTCAAATCGTCTAAGTTCGCAGGCGGAGTAGAATACACAACTTCTTTTAAATATCCCCACAAAAAGAAGTCCAGTGGGCTTAAATGCATCATTTTTTGTAAGTCAGAAAAAAAATATTCTGATTTAATTTTTGAACATTTATTAATAGTAGCACATGTAAAAATACAAAAACCATATCTTTGTTTATTCATATTTAAATAAATACCTGTTGCATATTTGCAATATTATGCATTTACTTATTGATTTGTGTGGTAAGTTTTAAAACAGTAATTTTTTTATTACAGCATAAATTGACACCACATTTTTCACAAACTGTTTGCGGAAATGCTGAGCACTTGGGTAACTTGCACCTGTTACGTGTATCAGCTCAATTTATCCAATGCCCAATTTGATCCATCCGAACATCGACTGGAGGACCATGTTGGGCTGGACTGCGTCTCTTCTTTTCCCTGATCTCCTCTTCTAAAGTGTTTTGAGAAGAAGGCCGTCCCCTTTTATTCGGTGATGTAGTACACCCCATATTTAAAAGGCAAATAGTTACTTCCTTTCTGAACTCGTAATGAGTGATGGCCGACTTTTCCTGGTTTTTCACTTTCATAACTTTTTTGTATAAAGTCCAACAAGGGGCATATCTATCAAATGGCATGTACCACCTCTTACTTTTCAAATATATCTTATATCGTCCCATGTTTGCGTCCAAAAGGTCACCTCCCATATGTTGATTATATTCTTTTATAACATGGACATTTTATTTCTTTAGTTGATTTAGTGGCCTTGTCGTAATCGTTTGACAATTGATTCTGGTTGTTGTCCGGCAAAGGTAGATAAAAGTGTTACCAGTTTATCTTTCCAAATAACTGAACTAATATCTATGCCATCTTGAATCCCAACGAGTTCGTAAGATTGCCCACATTGCTTTTTCTTCATATCATGTTCATTTGGAAATTTGCAATTGCTAATTCTGTTACGTCGAACAGTTCTTAAACTATAAATTCCCTCACGTGCAAGAAAGGTAAGCAAATTTACTGTAGTATAGTAATTGTCGAAATACAGTTTATAATTCTGGTTTCTAGGAATAATGTGAGAAAGTCTGACGATTACGTTTGCGCATGCTCCTAAGTCTGATTCATTACCCATTCTTCTGGACTCACTATTCTCCTGTCCTGAATATAACTCAAATCTATAAGCGAACCCATCTGCATCAGAAAGAACAAATAGTTTGAATCCCCATTTATGTGGTTTTATAGGTAAATATTGCTTCATATACATATATTTAGTTGAACACAGTTGCTCATCAATCGAAAGTTTCTCTTCGAGTGGTATTTTAGAAAATTCTGTATTTAGATGGTCAATTATAGGTCTAAGTTTGTGTACTCTATCATGGTTTGGAGACTTTGGAAAAATGTTTAGTGTTATCGTTGAAATGTAAAAATGCACGGATTTTTTCAAATCTATTGACTGTCACACGCTCTTTTATTTTATCGATCCCAATATCAGGCGACCAACAGTGATCATATTAGGTAAACGCACAATTGATGTATAAATTACAATTCCTGTATACACCATTAGTTGAAGAGTCAGTTGCAATGGTTTATTTATATCCTTTTAAATAGCATACAGATTTGATTCAGCAACAATATTTTCCAAGAATGTAATAAAGTAAGAAAGACATTGGTAGGGCGAATGAATATTACAAATTTCATCTGCAAGTGTGTTGCATCCATGAAGTTTTAATTGAAAATCATTGAGAACTAAGTTTTTGTTTTTCCATGCAATATTTTGCCCCTTTTGAGTTTTCCTGGATTTTAAATTGAGTGTGGTAACTGAGTTCTCTTCTGTTTCTTTTTCAATTTTGTCGCTTACATTATTATCTCCAAGGTGAACGTTATTATTCATGCGATTTTTTTCAGTATCTGCGTCATCGCTCTCATCGTCTTGGATGCGCTGGTCAGGTACATACATATGTATTTCGAATCTATCAACGAGTCCGTATCCAAAAAATCATCTAATTCACTTATTTCACTTAAATTGTCCGCAAAATATGCTAATTCTTTTTCCGATAAAGGCTGTCTGTTGTTTTCTATCCATCCTATCTAGAGTGAAAGCGAAAATTATTTATATTAATATTAAACGGTAACGAGGAACCAAATGTATGATGTTGTATATATGCATCATATTATATAATACGGAAGTACATATTGTTGCAGCTGTGTATCACATAGAAATTACGAAATTGTGCAATACAATAAATAGTTATTTACTTATATGTATAGACTGTAGCAATTTTGACACAGCATGTGTTTGCCACATTTAGTGTATCTATTGTAAATTAAGTGGAAAATACCAGTATGCACTTAAGGGTTAAGTGTAGCGAGCCAGCTGGTCATTGAATAGGACCGTTACTACCAATCCGTCGATTGGGATATATGTATGACATTTAAATACTCTACAACAAACCGCGAGTGCGGAGCGCCATCTTGTTGCTACCACAAATCGTTGCGCTCTGCTAATGGAACATGTTCCATTAACTCGGGAAGGTCATTATGTGAAAAATGTAAATAACGTTGCAAGTTCCTTCAGAGATGTATGGACTAATGATCCATTAAATAATCCACACCAAACGTGGACATCCCATGTTACCTGAAAACGAGTCTCACACGCCTAGTACTGGCAGTTATGGCGATTCATGACCCCATTGTTAAGAAATCGTGTCTTGTCAGTTCACAAAACGTTATTGGCAATCGTGAGACATTACTTGCATTACAGCAATGAATCCTAGTTTTCGTTCAAAATCTTACGCCCTAATGCATGCAGCAACAGAATTTTAAAAGGATAATATTTGTGAGATTCTAGTATTCTCTGTACTGTTGATTTACTTATTGCCATATCTTCTGCCATAGTTCTAACTGAAATATGTGGATTCGATCCAACATAAGCTAGTACATTTATTTGCATTTCTTCTGTTCTAAGTGATATTACATAATGAGAATGTTTTTAATTTGATGGAAATGAGCCCGTTCGCATTTTAGTTTCAACACTCTGTTAGGAAATCGTTCTCCACAAAGTGTTGCTGCTTCACGAGAATTTTTATAATACTTTCCATAAATTAATAATATATTCACCTTCATTTGGAGCAAGATTAGAATGCATTTTAAAGATGCCACTACAACACTACTTCACTACGAATTTAACTATAGATACGTAAACTATTTTCACAAATCGAAATAAATATTTGAATCTTTTTTGTTCCAGCAACCTATGCGACTGTATAACTACAACCAAATTAAAACAAACAATTTATGTTTTTATTAACCATTTGTTAAATGAAATTTTTGTTTATATCGTTGTATTCCTAACTTCTAGTACTTCAATCATCAAGTCAAAAAGATGAGGGGTACGATTTAAAAAAATGTTTGGTTGAGGTCTCTTAGAGGGTGGTTTGGTAGGGGTAGATTTCAAAAGTATATCTTTATCGCTTGTATCATTGAATCTAGGACACCCGGTGTACATACTTGCTTCCAAACCACCCCTAACTATCCCGAATAAAACAAAAACTAACTTGTATAGCATACAATAAATCCAAACAATTTTAATAACCTTATACAGAGTGCCAACCTTTTGAAATTGTAAAGTTGGGCTTATTATATAAATAATAAGAAAATATGATTTTTGGTAAAAGTGTTATTATGTACAAGAAAGTTTATCTTCAAGAATATTATTTCAGCAAGAATCTGATTTTTATTGTTCCATTTCTATTTTCCCAAAATCATTAGATATCCGGACTACCTACATTTTTTAAAAGAACGCAAAATCATATTTAGATACTATAGATCTTTGAATAGAAGTTATTTATACAAGTATTCGTATAAACGTATACAAATTTTAACACCGTTTTGTTTATTTGGTTTACATCTATTTCGCGCAGATGGAATAAGCATCAAGCACGATTTTTAAAAACAACGTGCGGCATGTCTAATTGGCATGTATAGAGAGCGATTTTAATAAGGGGACAGTTTCGTAAAACTGGCCTTTACGACCCGGTATCTAATTAATACTTCTCCATACGTACGACAGGTTAAAAAGGCAATGGTACGCGCGTACGTTGCGAAATTTTGCTGCGTAGTGGACATCATGAGCGCGACTAAGATACATTTGGTCTATATATTTCATTATACGCGGCTTGAACATACAAAAAACAGTTAGAAAGCGAACCGCGTGCGTTCAAACAACTCATCCAACGATCCGATAAAGCCGGGCCCAAGAAACGCTTTTCCCCGAATTTTGCGATTGGAATTTTGGCGACGAGGCACGGGTGGATGTACTACGGTACGTTTCTTTTTGATTTTTGCGCAAAAAACGGCGATTTTGTGTTAGAAAAGTATCTAATTTGAAGACGAATAAGGGAAGTCCAAGGTTAGGTGTATGGTTTCGTGCTTATTGCTTAAAGCAAAACATTACGTAAACATATTTAAACGCATGATTATAATGTACATTGTCGTTGTATAACCATCATGTTCGGCATAACTAATGTTATTCGTTGATGCAATGCTTGGCGTGAGTAAAATACAATCTTCCTAATAATCACACTTGCAGAAAGAATATTAACTCAAGTTTATTTTTTTTTTGTGTTCAATCAAACCATTTAATCTTCAAGCAGCAAAAAGGAATTTGTGTATAGTAAGTATTCCAAATTGATATTAGTGAAAATCACTAGTTTATAACGCCTTGTACAATAATTGCCCCTTTTGGTCAAGTCATGTAGCATGCTTTGTTCTTAGAACAAGTCCAGAATTTCCCAAATTTAGTTATATATAATACATTTAGTTTATCTTTCGTATCACTCGTCAATTTAAACTCATAGATGATAGTGTTACTTTTTTAATGTTAAATGTTTTCTCTTCTTTTTTATCCGTGCATTAGTTCTTCTTGTTTTATTGATTAATCATGAAGGCATAACTTGCAACTACTTACATCTTCTCCGGTCTCTGTAATAAACAGAATCAAGGTATAGACTTTGTAAGTAAGACAAATAATATTGAATTAGAAGATGGGGAGGCGTTAGTATCGTTAGATGTTTGTTTACTCTTCCTCGGTATATACTGACCCCAAAAACAATAGAATATTTGGTCGAGTTCTTAAAACTTAATAACATTGATGATATCAAAATTGCGGAATACAAAAGATTAACTTCACTTTGCGTGAATCAAAATCGTTTTCAAATATTATGAGCAACTAGGTACGGCGAAGGGAAATCCACTATTACTTTTCATAGGCAACTTGCTCATGAGCAAATTCGAAACGTGTATAAAAAAGGACACTGTGTATTTGGCGTACGGCTTAGATATGTAGACGACATTTTCACGATTGTTGATACTAAGGTAAGAACTATTCCAGAATTTCACGCGACACTTAATTAAAAATTCAAAACCATTAAATTGACAGTAGAGGAAGAACTGAACAACTAACTCCCGTTCCTAGATAGCTTAGTAATTAGAAGAAATAAAAAACTGGAAATAGACATCTACAGAGAGGAAACCACCTCTAATAGATACATTATGACAGATTCTAAATACAGTGGACAACACAAGATGGCCGCGATTAATTAATAGATTGGTAAAATTTTTCTTGAATAAGAGTAGATATAATAAAGAACTTAACTTTATAAAAAATTTTGCCATTTATGATGGTTACTCTTCTACAGATGTCGATCACATCCTTAACAAAGTCCAACATAGGCATTATGTAAGAAAGTTCACGAGTTTAAACGCGGCAGAAACCCGCGATAAGAAATTAGTAACACTTAAGATAAGATATCAACGTGTGTTTCAGTTCATAAAATACACTCAGCAACCTTCTATACCAGGGGTCGGCAAACTTTTTAGGACAGCGGGTCACTTTCAAAAGAAATATCTTTAGGCGGGCCACACAATCCAAAAAAATACATTATTTAGTAACAAGATTATTAAAATGTTCTAGTAAGATAATAAATAATAAAAGTGAAACTAATAATATAATAATACAAACCAAAATAACTCATTTTATTGTAAAGTAAACATTGAAATTCAATGCTACTTCTGCCGTTATACGAGGTGTGGCAATTAAATAACCGGACTGGTGCTACTATCGGCAAACAGCGAGTACGCCACAGCAGGTTTGAACATGCCTGTGCTTGTAGATGCTTCCCCCACCCTCAGCTCGATGGGCACGGTTGTACGTCGCTCAGTCTCGCTGTAGCAGTCCTTACGCTAGCGTCGCGTCAGAAAAATGCAGAGTGTTCAGATCGAGCAACGAGTTAACCTCAAGTCTCTTGTGAAACTGGAAAAAAACTACTACAGAAACTCATGCCATGTTAAAGGAAGTGTACGGAAGTGAATGTTTATCGCGCACCTAAGTTTTTGAGTGGTGTAAAAGGTTTAAGGAGGGACGTGAAACGACCGAAGACGATCCGCGGCCTGGACGACCCTCAACATCAAAAACGGATGACAACATTCAGAAAATTGGTAAATTGATCCGCGAAAATTGTCGTTTGAGTGTCCGAGCTTTTGCTGAGATTTCCGGAATTATGAAAGAAACTGTCCGTCAGATTTTGCATGAATCATTCAACATGCAGAAAGTTTGCGCAAAAATGGTGCCAAAACTTCTCACTCCAGAGCAAAAGGAACCGAGAATGAACATTTGTGCTGACCTTTTAAACAACATTGATGATGATCCAGAATTGTTAAACAGAGTGATTACTTGTGATGAATCGTGGTTTTTTACCTACGATCCTGAAACAAGGCGCCAATCGATGCATTGGAAGAGCCCAACCTCACTACGGCAAAAAAGCGAAAATGAGGAAGTCTAAATTCAAGGCCACGATGATTGTTTTTTTTTTGATACACGTGGATTGTCTATGTCCATTGGGTCCCCGAAGGTCAGACAGTCAATCAACATTATTACGTTGAGGTTCTAACTACCCTTCGTGAACGAGTGAGAAGAAGAAGACCCGATTTATAGAAGAGCAAATCCTGGATGCTCCACCAGGACAATGCGCCAGCCCATTCCGCCTTGTCTGTGAAGGTGTTCTTTGCGAAATCCGGCATCACCGTGTTGGACCACCCACCATTCTCGCCCGACCTGGCCCCCTATGACTTTTTTTTATTTCCTAAGGTAAAATCGGAGCTTAAGGGGACAAGATTTGACAGTGTGGAAGCGGTAAAAGCGAAAGCGACGGAGATTCTCAACAAGCTCAACGGCAAGGAGAGTACATTGAAGGCGATAAGCTTTGTAATATAACTGCTGATTAATAAAATGTTTTGTAGCACCAGTCCGGTTATTTAATTGCCACAGCTCGTATAATTTTTGATAATTCATCGAAGTCGGCATCAGTGTGTGATACAGAGATCCTTAGAATGTTTTGTAAATTGTCATCGGTCAACCTTGTCCTGTACTTTGACTTAATAACATTCATTCTTGAAAATGTTTGTTCACATAGATATGTGTTTTCAAAAATGCAAATCGTTGGTTTTTCAAAGTTTTTTAAGTTGGAAGTTTATTTTCTAGTAGACTTGAATAAAATAATGGCAAATTATTTTCATCAAAATTACGAAGACTTATGACGGGCCTCTGTGATTGCCGACTTCTGTTCTAGATAATCCGAAAAATAAGGTCGGAAATTTACAAAATCGCCTTGGGTGCCTATGATGCCTATATTGAACAAACGAAACGGGCGATAGCCTCCAGATACAAAGAACATATAGCTCAGTACCGCTGTGGAGGGATCGAATCATCAAGTGTAGCACAACATAAAGGACACTGGGCATAATATTAAATTAGAAAACCTCAAATTAATTATGAACGCAACTTTGTCGCGCAAAATTAGACGCTTACGAAACCATTTATATGAAAAAGAATGCAAATTTGTTTAATAAGGAAAGAGGTCCACTTAGCCACTCGTCGGTGTAAAACGAACACATGTTTACGTTTTGTGCTGCAAGTAAGAACCTTTTCTTTTAGTTTCATATATTTCGCATGTCCTAGGGTATATAGGCGATAAAAGTAGATACTTGTCAATATTTTTTAGAGTAGAAGAAGAACAAGGCATATTAGAATTAACATCTTTTTCTCGCATCATTTGGTCGTACGGTTGACGATGGGAATCCACGAATTGTTCCGAATTAATAAAATAACTTATCTGGTGCGAAGTGTGCCAGTACTTTAGTGTTTTCATTATTGCTATCATTATTTAGAATAAAGGTTTCAATATGTCTCTAATTTCTCTGTTTGCTATGCTGCAGGGGTCTTACAAGTAACATTTCAAAAATCATCCATTCAAATAGTGTCCAGAAATATTTAAGTTCAGTAATTCGTTAACAAATGAATCTATTACTACGTAAAATCATTACGACATCACGATTTTTAAGCATTTTTGGGAAAGACTGCTAAAAATAAGCTAGAAAGAAGTAATTCTAGGTGCCTTTCATTTGGGGCTGACTCGACACACTTCTGTACTGCTTCAGTCCTATTTTTTTTGATTCATTGCTTGTATCTTAATTTTTTATGACAGCCTAGAGCGTCCAATCGTCGCTACCACATAGCTAGACCAGCTTGGAAAATGTTTTATAGATAGCCATCTTCTTTGTTCTTTTTTGTTTGTTTGCTCATTTCCCGTCTGTGCAAGAAGTAGGAATAACCTTTTTTTTCCAGGCTGCAGTATGTTCGAGCAGCATTGTCGGCTCGCATTACAGAAAGGTGCAACGCTCACCTATTTGTCGGTTTTACTAACTCGCCCCTCTTATCGTTTATCGTAACTCCACTATAATCGCACCCTAAGGCGTTTAAAATCTCAAATTATCTCAAATACGATAAGATGGATGGGTATAGGAAATATTGCCGAAACTTAACGCGAATTGAAGAGGGATAACCAAACACGTAATAATATACATCCATGCTGTTCTATTAAAACGACCAAACCTATTTTGTTTGTAGCAGAAACTGAACACTCTGTATACTTATAAAGGAATACCGGCAACCTGAAAATTCAGATTTTGATGGAACTCTAGAAACTGAAACAGTACTTTTATATGAGAATATTTTCTTTGCGGCCGAATCGCCCGATTTCGGGATACAGCTCTCTTAGAAATTTTTAAATGTTTGTAAATATCTCGGAATCTATAACAGATATAATCTTTTTCAGAACATAATTTCAAGTTTATTATATAGCCTCAAAGATTATGCAAATTATTTACGGGGGTACTCGGTCCCTCTTTATTTTTTTTTCGAAGAAAGTATACAGAATCCTTGAAACTATGTAATATACTTGAAATTATGTTCTAGAAAAAAATTATATTTGTTTCCGAGATATAACAAAAATTTTAAGATGTTGTAAATCTAAAAGGAGCTGTACCTAGAAATTAGCGAAATTCAGTCCCTAAAAGAAATGTGTTCTTCTTATACCAAGATACTCGTTCAGTATCCAGTTTCATTTGAAATTTTGGGTTGCCGGTGTTCCCTTGTTAAGTGTATGTAATTTTATGTTGCGCAACTCCTATTTTTTAATTGAAAACTAAATTACCCAGGGACTGAACTTTCTTATGCCCACACAGTAGGTATAGTTTGTTTTGTATATTCGTATGTAACAATTTATTATTTGGTGTGCAACTGCTTAGGCGGTATTATAGTTTCTATCTTACGTAGATTATAGGCTTTAATAACTTCGTTTTTCTTTTGGCACTGTTTATCTGGTAGTTTTCCAAGTTTTCACTCAAAGTTTTGCAGTTATTAAATAACGGTCATTGCAGGTTTCTATTTTTCTCAGCTTAACGTCCAATACTTCTTTCCTATATGTTTTCTTAACCAACATATAATCAATTATTTATTATTGATATGTATTAGGTATCGTAATTATGGAAAATATTTTTATTTCGAATCCCCAAATTTCATTTTTGTAATTGTGTTGTCTCATGAGTAGAGCAACGCAAACTGCGCTGAAAGCCTGTGGCGGCGGCATAAAAGTTTACACAAAATAAACACGGCCGGGAAAATTCGGTATAAGCGTTAGTATAACTGCGACTCGAAAGTCGATCTATTGTGTATGCATCTACGCTGTCGTATACTATATCGTAGTTCTAGGTTTGTTTTGAAAATGTTTCCTACGTCGCGAAAACGACCAAAGCTGGACACAATAAGAGAATTTATTGCAGAAATGCTTGATTTAAAGTGTGATGGCGCTAAAATTCAATGTGTAGTGTGTAAAATAGATTTAATGTGTTGGTCGAAAAGTGATTGTCTACGGCACGTAAATAGTGCAGGGCATGTTTCAAAAAAAATTCCACACGAGATTATGACAAATTTAAATTAAATTTATGTGTTACCTTTATTGCATGTAATTTACCATTTCATTTACTAATGAAGAAAGCATACGTCTCGTTTTGGAATGAATATTCGGACTTTGAGTTACCAAGTGAGAGAACATTGCGTTGTGCCGTCTGCTCGTGAGCATGTCGAGAAAAGAATTAAATCTTAGTTGCAAGATAAAAAACAGTGGTTATGTGTGGACGAAACAACAGATCGTAGAAAAACATTCTGTGGTTAATGTAATGGTACACACAATGAAACCACATCGACCGTCACCCTCAATTTTACTAGCTTCCAGACGAATACAACAATGCACTGCCGAAGTAATTTCAATGTTGGTGTTAAATACATTGGAAAAGTTTGAACTTTCAACAAATCAACTGTTGATGTTTATGAGTGATGGTGCCGCAAACATGCTTGCTGTAGGTCGATCTCTTAAAAAACATTGTGCTAACTTGTTGCATATTACATGTAAAATTCATCCTCTCAGTCTCGTACCCTCAGAAAATGTTATCCAGAGGTAGACGCTTTAATAGCACATACAAAAGCTGTGTTTGTAAAATCCCCAAAACGTATTCGGGAATTTCATAGACTATGCCCCGGTATTCCTGAACTACCACAACCTATTCTTACTCGTTGGGGAACATGGTTAGAGGCTGCATTTTATTATCTTAAATATTTTGAGAATATAAAGAACGTGATTTTAGAATTCGACCCAAAGGAAGCTGCGGCTGTCAAGGTAAGCCGCTTGAAATTTCAGGATAGTCAAGTTAAAACAGATTTGGAAATTATTCAGAACAATTACGTGGGACTAGCGGATGCGATAGAAAAATTACAAAATTCTTCGGTGTCGTTAGTGGAATCTTTGCAAATAGTGCAACATGTTCACGCACAGCTATGCGTGATAGAAGACGCAAGAAATGTTTGTGTTTTAGAAAGGTTTGAAAGTGTTTTAGATAAAGACTCTGATTTTGGCACATTAAGACAAATTTGTGAAGGTGCGTCAACAGAACCGTTAAGTTATTTGAAAGATTATTTTACTTACGCAAATATAACATCACTAGATGTAGAACGTTCGTTTTCGGCATACAAAAACACTTTTTCTTCACGCCGCACTCACCTTGCCGAAACAACTTTGGAAACATATATAATGTTACAAATATTAAATAAACATTATCCATTTTGTGATTTCACGGAGGACTCTTAAAACGGTAAGTGTTTGAGCACGTATCACATTTAATTTGTTTTGTGTAAACCTTTATGCGTCCGCCACTGGCTTTTAGCGCAGTTGCATTGCTCTACTCATGAGTGGAAATTAAGCCTCATAGAAAGATATTTTTCGTACAAAAAGTATAACAGAACATACCTGAAAATTTAGAGGAAATTTTGAAACAACCTAACCTTAACTAAAGCTTTTGCACTGGTCACTAGAGTTGCTCAATTTGCGCCAACAGTCAGTGGGGGGCGCATAAAAGTTTACACAAAATAAATGGTCAGAGATAAAATATAATACGTGCTCAAACACTTACCGTCTTAAGAGGCTTCCGTGAAATCACAAAGTTAATAATGTCTGTTAAATATCTGCAACATTAGATATGTTTCCACAGTTGTTTTGGCAAACCGAGTGCGGCGTGAGGAAAAAGTGTGTTTATATGCAGAAAACGAACGTTCTACATCTAGTTACGTTATGTTTGCGTAATTAAAATAATCTTTGGAACAACTTAACGGTTCTGTTGACGCACCTTCACAAATTTGTCTTAATGTGCCAAAATCAGAATCTTTCTCTAAAACACTTTCAAACCTTTCTAAAACACAGACATTTTTTGCGTCTTCTACCGCGCGTAACTGTGCGTGAACATGTTGCACTATTTGCAGAGATTCCACTAACGACACCGAAGGATTTTGTAATTTTTCCATTGCCTCCACTAGTCCGAAGTAATTGTTCTGAATAGTTTTTGTAAGAATAGGTTCGGGTGGCTCAGGCATACGGGGGCACAGTCTGTGAAATTTGCGAATACGTTTTGGGGATTTGACAAGCTTTTGTATGCGCTATTAAAGCGCCTACCTCAGGATAACATTTTCTAATACTATCTGCCACATGAATTTTACACGTAATATATAACAAGTTAGCACAATGTTTTTTAAGAGACCGGCCTACAGAAAGCATGTTCGCGGCACCATCATTCATAAACATCAACAGTTGGTTTGTTGAAAGTTCAACCGTTTCCAATGTATTTAACACTAACTTTGAAATTGCTTCGGCAGTACATTGTTGTACTCGTCTGGAAGCTAATAGAATTGAAGGTGACGATTGATGTGGTTCCATTGTACGTACCATTACATTAACCACAGAATGTTTTTTACGATCTGTTGTTTCGTCCACACATAACCATAGGTTTTTATCTTTTTACTCCGATTTTATTCTTTTTTCAACATGTTCACGAGCAGATGGCACAATTCTTTGTAACGATGCCCGACTTGGTAATTTGCAGTCCGAATATTTATTCCAAAAGAAGACATATGCTTCCTTGTCTAGTAAATTAAACGGTAGATTACATGCAATAAAGGTAACACATAAATTAAATTTAAATTTGTCATAGTGTCGTGTGCAATTTTTTTTGAAGAATGCCGTTTACTATTTACGTGACGTAGACAATCCCTTTTGGAGCAACGCATTAATATTATAAACTACACATTGAATTTTAACGCATTTAGGTCAGGCATTTCTGCTATAAATTCTGTAACTTTGTCCGACATTGATCGTTTTCGCGACAAACGTAGAACTACGAAATAGTATTTACGGCAGCGTACATGTATACACAACAGATCTGGTTGAGACTCGCAGTTATACCGAGGGTTGTATCGAACCTCCGCCACTGCCCGTTGGCGCTAGTGAGCAACTCTACTAAATGCTTGAAAGCATACTTACTTCAAATTAAACCTAAAAGTTAGATCATCAATATCATCATACCGTTTATAAATGTATGATAAAAAACAATATGACGCAGCACAATTTTGCCCGCCCAAAACCAAAAAAAAATTATTAATATATACATGAACTACAATTCCTCTTTAAAATTCCCAATCTGTTGGCCCTATATTATGTAAACCCCATGTTTCTGTAGTTTAGAGTTAAGACTAAATTTAAAAAATCGGATGCAAGCAAAATCGTAAGCCCAAATAGTTACATCAAATTTCAAGCCATAGATTATCATATTTCATAAATCGTAAATCTAATTATTCAATTTACATAAGCAAAATACTTGAAATACGCTTGAAATAGCTGTCTTATATTTCCTTACTTGCAAAAATGCTGCAGATAATATGCTTAGTCAACAAGATGGCGAAGTGGATATTGAAGAAAATGAAAAGTAAGCTTTGCATTGCCATTTTTTTATTGTTTAGTAAAATTTAATTTCTGTTACAAATGGTATTTTATCTTCTAAAACCCTGATGGTCCTGTTAATAAATAAAATGAGGCGCATACATCAGACTCTTGTTTTAAATGCTAAAATAGTATGCCTTTTTCTTATGTTTCCATTAAACGATTTTGTTTTTGACATAATTTAATACGTGTAGGATTTATTAATAATTTATTTTCTCAAATTAAGGCTTTTACATTAACCCCTCAATCTAACAAATCGTACAAGTACATCGATAATTTCTTTGAATGACTGAAAGTTAACTTTGCTTGGGAGTTAATTCACAGTACTGTACGTAAATAATTACATTTAAGAAGACTACATAAAATTTACATTTACTTGCGATGATAGAATACGACCATTAAAATATATGACGTCAATAAAGCTTTGTAGAAACACAAATAATTTCAACTTCTTAATAATGAATTACCTTTTACTACATGGAGAAACTACTGTACGCGGCAAAATTGCAGAATAAATTCATTAAACTTGAAGTAATTTGTTTTGGAAGAAACGCTTCGACAGGTCGAATTTATTTCTTTTAAATAAACATTTTTGTATCAATTTTAAGTTTCCCCGATTTCTAGTTTTCAAATGATGACGTCATCGACAAGGACAGCTCCCGATTTTTTTTTTATTCTGATAGATAATTGTCTAAATGGTACCATCAAAATTTTAATACCTCACGTAACCAAATTTTCGAATAAAAGTCATTTAAAGAGTGGAAGACACAAATTTTATAAATAACAAAAAGCTAAAAATTATTGCTGTTATTCAAGAAATGAAATGATTGTTTCCTTTAACCCTTTCGATCACACCAACTAAATATTTAAGAAAAAAAATTAAGTTTGGTCAAACACTACTACTCACTTCAATGCTTTTAAAGACAACTTTAACAAAATATGTCCTTATGTTCCTGAGGATGAGCGTGTCCATTGGAATGGACAAGATAACTTCACATGGTAAAAAAAATAGAGAGCATAACTCTTTTTTGTTTTCTCTAGCTGGATACATGGTTTTATTTTAACAAAACAGTTCCTATCCTTAACAAGATATAAATGTACTTTGCACTTACAATTAGTGTAAAATGTATGCACTTTCTTTTGGCACCCCTCCATCTTGCATCTAGAAGCTTTCTTTTTAGTATCAAATTCAGGGAAATGATTGTATCCGTCATATCTTACGTGAATAGATGGCCGTACTTCCTGTGGTATTGCGCGTTGAGTAGTACTTGTTTGGCTGAACTTTGATATAACATTAAATGTTCTGCTACACTTTGTCTAAATCGCAAAAGATCTGGTATTTGCTGTTTAGGTATTCCCAAAGATTCTGCATTCTTTTTGTATACAAGCCAGGCGCTAACAAGTTCGAAATCAATTGCATGAATCAATATACGCATAGTCCATTTGCGAGATCTTATATGGGACCTGTAGGTGCTGAGCAAAAAATCCATTTTATAGACTCCAGCCATTGTAACTGTTGTACAGTTTTATACACTCTGGCCTTTCTACGTATACATAAGTCTTAGTCGACTTGTCCCATCGCTTACATGTGTTTTTCCCACCAACTGCTATAAAATTTGATGCAACAACCACCGATCTATTATCAAGCCACTTGGTGAGAACGATACTTCCATTACTTACAACGATATCAAAGGAACCTCTTCCCTTTTTCTTCATTTCTTTAACATCCAATAATGGTGGACTTGCGAAGCGGTTTACACGAATCGTTCCAACAAGAAATATCTCTTTTGTAGTTAAATATTCAAAAAGTTCGTGACTTCCAAAATAGTTATCAAAATATAAGGCATGATTGCTCTCTGTAATTCTTTGTCTTAAATGCATTGCTGTGCCTGCTCCAGACCCAAAATTCAAAAAATCTCCTTTATATCCGTTGTAGATCCTTGATATATGATAATATCATGTACATCGTGTCCCCGGTTTAACGCATGGATAGGTAAGACAGACAGAAAATTAATGAGTTGAAATTTCATCTTTTGGGGTTCAACCATGCTTGAATAGTAAGTAATTTTATTGTTGAAAAATGAAGTATATCTTGTAAATTTACAAAAAAGGAGTTTTTTCAATTAGTAAGATGTATATTTTATAGGAGATATGATAATAGAGTTATTAAAAAACAATGTTCAGAGTAATAAATTATACCAGCACTTAGTGTATAAGCATGGCTGAACCCCAAAAAGATGAAAATTCAACTCAATAATTTCCTGTCTGCCTTACCTATCCATGCGTTAATCCAGGGACACACTATAGTTGACCACTCTGACCAACTAAGATAAATATCTTGATGCCCCATTTATTTGTCTTATTTTTAATATATTGTTTTATATTTAGCTGGCCTTTAAATGGCACAATCTGCTCGTCAATACAAAGGTTCGTTTCTAATGGTAATTGATGATATCTGCTTCTTATAGCATTGTAAATGCTTCGAATATAACAGCATTTATTTTTGCCTTTTGCCTTTTAAAAAAAAAAATAGTTATCATTTAAAAAAAATTTCGATTACGTCATTACTTGAAAACCAGAGGTGGGGGAAACTTAAAATTGATGTAAAATGTACTCCAAATTTAATGAATTTATTCCATAATTTTGCCACGCAGTGTATATTAATTATTCTACATACTTACACAAATTTAATAAATTATGTTACAAACTTTTAAATTTGTCTGTAAAACTAAATATTAGACGTTATGCCCCGTCTTAGTACTCCTAATAGTGTAACTTTCATAAAATATGTTAAAATTATATTCGTTAACAATTTAAAAGTTAGACTAACGTTTCTTTTTAATTTAAAAAACAGCGCCATCTTTCAGAATAATCTGTGTACTAAATACTGTCCATGTGCTTACCAATAATTAAAAATTCAGAATAAAAATAATAATTTATTATAGTTCTTAATAATTCCAATGCGTGTAGTTTTGAAAATATATTTGTACGATATTTAATACTAATCCAATTTCCTATAAATTTAGAACACAAATAGTTGAGTTGCGCCATCTATTAGAATTTGATAGAATTAGAATGACTCCCATTTTGGCATTCTCGACTTTTCTAACGTTACGAGATGGTTACAAGACGATATTAATAAAACCTTGTATTCGAATAAATAAGCCAGAGTTCGCGACCCTAGTGTGATTCAATTGATTAAACTTCACCGTCAGGATGACTCTTGAGAAGACATCTTTAGACGAAGAACTAGAGAAGCTGGACCATGGACAATTGCTGGAGCTAACGCAGAGCTCCCTGAGAAGGCTACTTGCTTCGGATCCACTATTAAACGATTTACCATCCGATGTTACGACAGAAGAGGTTTTGGCACAGGTAGCAGTAGCACAGGGACAATCTATTACTGTAAACGTGCTAAGAAACAGCGAAAGTACTCTATCTGTAGTGGTGAGTGGTTTAAGGTTATGTTTACATTTATTTGGTGCTAAATTTGAATTGAATTAGTTCTTATAAACTTCTTGTATCTGCTCTACCAAATGACATGCCATAAGTGACCTCGTTTTTTTTTTGTTATATCGCGTCCTGTAATTATCATTAATTTTCAAAAGTATTTTTGTGTATATGTAATTATCAATCATTAGCAAATTACAATATGTATATTTTCTGGCATAATTCCTTCTAAGTTTTATTGATTTATAGAGCGTTGTGACATGCTATTTTGTTATAAAATTTATGTATGTATTTAATTTTATATTTTCTTACGTTTGATGTATGATTTGGCCTTGATATATTCCCAGGAATATATATTTAGCCCTTTATTTATAAGAAAAATCGGTTTTTGAAAATATCCTATGGGAAGTAAAGTGGTCACACTCAAAGGTAATATAAATGTTTAATTTCCGAGACCCAAAGGAGTTCTATAATAAACGGATTTATTTTTCTATTCGGAAGACTTTTTTTTGGAAGTACTTCTTTGTGTTATCGTTTTAAAATGTATACGTCACTTATCTTGATGTGTCTATGTTTAAGATTCCCATAGGATGATTAATTACTTGATTGATTTCAAGGCCTATTAGTGTTAATGTGGTGAAATGTGGTCGTGCTAAAGTCCATTCTATTTTATCCTAATTGGGTTCTGCTCATTACATAATTTACTTCTTGTGAATTGCTATAGCATCTAAGATAGTATATCTACTAATTATCTCAGACTATGTTAAAATACGCGGCTATCAATCTTAAGTATTAGCATGTTAATTCTCCCGGTTGTTCTGGCATTTGCTGTTATGAGTTATGAAAGATAAATCGTGAAAATCAAAAAATTTTGATTGATTTACTATTGCTTCTATATGTAACTGTTCAGAATTTTTTGAAAATTTTAAAATTATTTATTGAAACATCAAATACATCTACAATTATATCCTCTAAGCATAATAAAGATGAAATAATTGATAATAATGTAGATGATTGATTAATTACAGAATTCATTTTTTATACTTTATTTATTTTTGCCTAAATTTTTTACTTTTTTCTAAAACATTTTCGAATTATCAAGGCGAGGTGTAACACTGCCCTTTTTAGCCATAGAGCCTAAACATATGCCATCCCATATCATAATTGAGCCTCCACCAAAAGAGACAGTAGAAGTGAAATTAAATCTTTTCCTATCATGGATTGAATTTACATAGAAACGGCTCTCAGCTGTGAACAAAATGCGACCCCACTGAACATCATTCCAATTTTGGTGTTCATAAGCGAAGGCTATTTGCGCTACTCGATGATGTCTTTGAAGGTTTGTAATATATCACCGCAAACCAACTTCTTTGAGTCTTCTAATTACACGCTCACTTATTGTGGTTCAACGCACTCCTTCCAGTTCGTCTCTTGTTTGAATTTCTGTCTGACGCCTGTTTGGAAGTGTTTGCAACGCTATAAATCGATTATCTACAGCCGTTGTTGAGTGTGGTCTACCTTGACCTCGTCTTTTGATATACTCTCTAGTTTGCCTTCAATGCGTAACATTACGATGAATTCCCGATTTGGATTTACCAAACATGTTAGCAATATCACTGTAAGGTCGATCATTTTCGATCATTGCTACAGCCCTAGCGATATCAGTTGGTGCTAAATCATCCATTCTGTTTTGTTAAGAATAAAAATCGTAACTGACAAAACCAAGATTTTGAGATACTAGCTTTTTTAGATGAAGTGCAGTGCCATGCGGTTAAATAATTTTTATAAACAATGATTTTATTCACAGTTACGACGTTTTTCACTAACATAACGTAAATTGAAAACAAAATCGAAAAGCGTATCTGCAAAAAACTTAATTATTTATCTAATTTTGTTTACAAACAACATAAAAGACCGATTCAAAAAACAGCGGAAAACGAAATATAGGTAGGTGTATTTATCAATTATCATTTTCATCTAAACTAACGGCTTCCGATGAAATGGGTGAGGTTTCCCAAAACGTGCGTGTTTTGCTTGGCACACACAGTTTTGATAATATGGGATCTCTGCCTTTCACAGCTATATCTCTGGAAGTAGATTTAGCAGTTAAAAAAATCACTTTGTCGCCTTCTTCCCCATCGAAAGTCGTTTCATACGAAAAAACATGTTTTCCTTTAACAAAATTTTCCTGGCCATTTGGTTAAGGTACGGTCGAGGAGTGATTTTATTAAATTTATACTGAGACGTGCATTCTCCCAATTCTAAACATCGCCTACTTCCATATTTGTGATTTTGACATTATGTGCAGCATTCTTCATTGCATTAGTAAAATCTTTAAAATCCTACATCTTTCCCATCTGCTTCAGAGATCTTTCCATCTGGTGATAGAAAGAATCAACAGCCGTAAAGGTATGCCTTGCCTCAAAATATTTAATAGTTAGGAACTGAAAAGCGACCTCTTTTAAATTTACTATGTAACAAGTATAGGCAAGGAAGGTAAGTAAAGTCCAATTTATTCTTATTTTGGCCAGAGCAGTTATCTAGCCATAGTGTCACATTTTTAGAATCTAGAATAGACAAGAAAAAGGCATAAAATTGTTGGTCCGTAGGCTTCCGTGGTCGTCAATAATACTATACTCTTGGTTTCCGGGTTGGAACCGCGTCGTTGTCGTAGCTTTGGCCGACTGTTAGTCAGTGGGCAGTAACAGCCCTGAAGGTATCCCATAAGAGTGTGGACGAAACGTCGACGAAAGCTACGACAACGAGGCGGTTCCAACCCGGAAACCAAGAGTGTGGCTGCAGTAGTTTCATGCCAAATAACGGCCATCGGAATTGTTGGTTTCCTGCCGGTTATGACGAAGCTTTCATTGGGAGCAATTATCCTTGGTGTGAAAATTGTTTCCTTAAACACCTCCTTCCTTGGCAGCATTATAACCTAGAAAATAAAGTTTTAATAGGTAACATTCATTGCTAGATGTAGATGAATGGCAACTGCTGAAACTACTGCAAAGTCATCTCCAGCAATACATTTGATAAACGAATCTGCCTGGTACTCTTTTCTAGCAGCAATGTATTTAATCTGATAGCCTGCAAACTTGCAGCACTCGTCGCAGTTATCATCTAACGGCATCCTCCGTATGACAACTTGCTTTTGTGTGAAAATCAAAGGATTCACAAACCCAACATTCTTCATGTCCTAATTTGACAAAAGAGGTTTTCATGTTGCTTACCACTTCCCTATATAAATAGTAAGAGAATTTAGTTTGGGTTTGAAGATACCGTATTTGTGGTGCATGATATCGACGATAATGTGCTTTTATTGATTTGAACGACTCAATATGTTGGTTGGTCTTGTGTGCCAAGGAAAAATACTCTACACACATTCTGATTACAACCTCCTGCACCTCTCAAATAATAGAAAAAAAGTATTGCATCTAGAGATGTCAGCTTATCCGTAGTTTTTCTTTTGGTAATTTCTTGAGAGGCACAATTTAGAATAAAGTTCTTTTGTTAATTTTTTGATAGTTTCCAAAATTCTTTATTTATTTCTGTACGTCTATTTTCATCAAGCTTTTCAGAACATTTCCTTTTGTAGAGGTTAGTGTTACATGAAGGCTTTACACCATGTTTTGTAATCACTTCGTCTAGCGATTTTTTTTAGTTCGACTTGTATCATGTTTTTTCCTCTTGTGCACTTCCCCTTTCTTTATAGAATTATTTTGCTGTGGTTGTCCTACAGTATCTTGAATAATATCATTCAAAATTGAGGTGATAAAATAGAAATTACTTCCTTCTGTGTCGCCTAACGTGTTTTCTTGTTGCACAGGCTTACGGGCTGCGTGTTTCACAACTACATTATTTAAAACGTTAACTTTTGGCTCACACCTAACTCTTGTTCTTCCTTATTATGATAGGAATGGTCGGAGACCGAGCTACTACTACTTTCAGAATTTTCCGCGTCAAATTTTGAGAGAACGAAATCGGGATCATCGTTTGTGTAATTTTGATTTTTCTTGTGATTCTTTATTTTTTCCTGTTGTTCTTTATTTAGCAGTAGCATTTGAAAGGATCTACTGTTTCGATCCATGCTTCACTACTGCACAGTGTAAATAACTTTTAAACACAGAATCAACCACAAGATTATTAAGTAGACGCACTTTAACTTATTTAACTTATTTAACTTATTAATTTAGTCTGGGCAAACAGCGGTAACAGTCAATGTAGTAGATATGTAGTGCGGAGTCGGCGATTATTTATTTCACGCGTTCACAGCGTCAGTAGTAAATCGATGCTGCATGCGAGTAGTTCTGTGTATATGTAGGCTGTCGTAACTTATTTCGTAATTGTACGCTTATGTTTGCTTTAAAAATGTCGCAGTTAGGTACGTCGCGAAAACGACCAATGGCAGACACAGTTAAAAACTTTATAGTGGACATGCCGGACTTAATTTTTGATGGCGCTAAAATTCAATGTCTAGTTTGTAAAATCCCTTTAATGTGTTGGTCCAGAAGCCATTGTCAACGTCACATCGAAAGCAAACAGCATTCTTCTGCAAAAAGTGGCATACGAGACCAAGAAAAATTTAATTTGATTTATGTGTTACTCTTATTTTATGTAATCTATCGTTTCATTTACTAGACAAAGAAGCATTTGTCTCCTTCTGGAATAAATATGCGGACTGCAAATTACCTAGTCGGACATCGATACGAAATGTAGTGCCATTTTCTCGTGAACATATAGAAAAAAGAACGAAAACGGAATTAAAAGATAAAAAACTGTGGTTGTGTGTGGACGAAACAACAGATCGTCAAAAACATTCTGTGGTTAATGTAATGGTACGTACAATGGAACCACATTGACCGTCATCCTCCTTCTTACTTGCTTATAAATTGTACTGCCGATGAGATTTTAAAGGTAGTGTTGAACTCATTGAACAAATTTGAGGTTTCAACTAAGCAACTTTTAATGTTTATGAGTAATGGTGCCGCAAACATGCGTTCTTTGGAATAATCTCTTAAAGAACACAGTGGTAACTTCTTACATGTAACGTGTAAAATCCATACTCTAAATCTTGCGGCACAAACGATTCCTACATGTTTTCCACTAGTAAATGCATTGATTGCTAATACAAGGGCAGTGTTTCTAAAGTCCCCGAAACGTACCCGACTATTTCACAAACTGTTTCCTGATTTACCTGAACCAGCACAGCCGATTGTTACACGTTGGGGAACATGGTTGCAGGCTGCGTTTTACTACAACAGATATTTTGATCAGGTAAAGAAGGTAGTTTTAAAATTCAATCCGACAGAAGCTGCAGCAATCAAGAAAAGCCAGGAAATATTTCAAGATAGTCAGGTTAAAAGAGAGTTGCAAACTATTCACAACAATTATTTCGGACTAGCGGAGGGAATAGAAAAAATACAAAATGTTTCGATGTCGCTAGTGGATTCTGTTCAAATTGTGAATGATGTTCACGCGCAATTATGCGCTATAGAAGGTGAAACAAATTGGTGTGTAATACGAAAATTTGAAAGTGTTTTAGAGAAAGACTCCGATTTTCTTATATTAAGACAAATTTGTCAAGGTGCGTGTGAAGATGCATTAAGTTGTTTCAAAGATTATTTTTAAGATGCAAATATAACATCGCTAGATGTCGAACGGTCGTTTTCGGCATTGAAAAACATTTATTCCGCACGTTGTACTCACTTGACTGACACAGCTGTGGATCCAAATAGTTAACAGATGTTACCCAGTTTGTGATTTCACGAAAGAATTTTAAAACGGTAAGTGTTTCAGCACGTTTTATAATTTATTTCTTACCTTCTATTTTATGTGTAAACTTTTATGCGCTCGCCACGCCTCTGGCTGTTACCGCATATTTGCCCAGTTTACTTATTATTATATAATATATATAAAGTTCTAAAACGATAATGTGAGAGCACTTCAATATTAGTCTGTTACATCACTGAAACATTCTTAAATGTCATAGCAGTGGGGTTATAAACTGCTGATATAGACAATTGTCGTAACTGGCATGTTGTAAAGTAAATTTGTGGTAACTACATTTCGTTTTGTAAAGATACGACATAATCTTTTAACATTCTTAGAAACGACAAATCTTAAGAAGTATAGCAATACAGTAGATGCGACAAAACTTTGAACTAATAAGCTGATATAACAAGAGCAGATAGGAGTTTGGGATCTAACAGTAAGGGAGATACGACGAAAATTCCTGATATGGCTTTATTCTTAACAGGTCAGCATTATGGACTGTTACGTACTATAATCAAGATGAAAGATAACGATAGTAAACAAAAACAAACAAAATTTATAGAATTATCAATGAAAGCGCAACGAACTTTAATGTAGAGAAAATACGGGTCTCAGATGCATCATTGAAACTAACTGATATTTGGACGTTGGCATTAATTTGGCACTCGATAAAAATTATGCAAAATGAACAAAAAATTCTAATTTGGTATTCATGCCTATTCAGGCGTGTAGAAAAACAATCTATTATTTTTCAATATAATCTGCTATTTCAATACACTTTTTAGATCGTTTAACTGACACTTCAATACCACTATAAAAATATGATGGCTGTTTGTCCCCAAAATCATGTAAAACTGCCTCATGGATCTCTTCATCGGTGTTAAATTTTCTCCCTCTTAACTCCGATTTTAATTAAATAAAAAAATAAAAAATAGTCACTTGGGGCAAGGTTGAGGATGTACGGTGGGTGATTTTCAAAAGCCTTCGAAATTGTCGTACAAGAGCCAGACACCTCCTCCCAGCTTTCCTCGGTGTTTCTCGATGATGGCTTGTCTTAACAGGCGTAGTAAGTCGGCATAATATATTTATTGTGGTGTTGCGTTCTTTAAAGTGGATTAACAAGATACCTTTGTTATCCCAAAACATTGTAGCCATCGCCTTTTTTGTGCTTTTTGTCACCTTGGCCTTTTTAGGGGTGGGTTCGGCTTTCCGAATGCCACTCCATCGCTTCTCTTGTACACAAAGGATCGTGGTATAGAACCATTGGTTTATCCTCAATCACTATTTGGTTAATAGTTGTGTTGTCGGCTTCGTACAGCTCAAGAAACATTCGGCTACATTCGACACGTTGATCCTTCTGAACCGCGCTGAGCAATTTTGGGACCCATCTTGTGCTAATTGTTGTCATACCCAAATGCTCGTGCAGGATCTTCAAACATTAGTTTTTGAAATCCTTGTTTGTTTCCCGATCTCCTTAGCCTTCAGCCATCGATCACTCAACAGGACGTTCTCGACCAATTTGATGTGTTCTGGTGTCCGCAGTAACAGACCCTTCTTCGCGTGGATAATCTTCAAGAGATTCTCTGCCTCAACGAAACGATTTTGACCAACGTCTAACTGTGGCATACGATGGTGCAGACTCTTTATAAACCGTGTCCATTCGCTTTTTGATTTCGGACGGTGTCTTCCCTTCCAACGTGAGGCATTTTATCAGTGCACGATGTTCAATTTTAGACATTTTGAAAATTCACCATGCACATTGTCTCAATTAACTGAGCAGTGGCTATAAACTGCCTAATTATTATTAGAATGTTAACTAAAAATAAATCTGTCAAATGATAGCATTTGTTTTTGATTACATTCTTACTAAATACTTAAGTCTTAGAATGCGTGGACCGCACCTTGTAGGTGCACGAACAAAAAGCATAGGATATTATAACATCAGGTGACTAAATAAGTACATGCGTTTTTTGTATACATCAGATTGCCATGAATATTTTTTAAGTTGTTGATCGATAGCACATGTTTGTTACCTGCCATCTACTTTAGTATTAGCCCTCCAGTGCACGGCTCTGTGAGGTCTCATAGACACCGCGGCGCGTTTGACCCTGTGCCAATGTGTTTTCACCCGTTCACTGTAGGGTTAATCCTTCTTTCATTGGATACATACACTTTTGATGACAATTGCTTAATTCATATTTTAAAATAATTTAAAATGGCCACGAATAAAACTTTAATTCAAGGTTGTTTACTCTATGAGTACAAACTCGGTATCAAAGCTGCAGCGGCGGCACGAAAAATATGTACAGCATTCGGAGATGACGCTGTAAGTGATCGAACAGCACAAAAATGGTTCAAGAAATTGTCTTCGGAAGATTTTAGCTTGACCGATTAAGAACGCTCCTGGAGATCGAAGATCATTAACAACTAGCATATTCAACAGATTGTAGGGGCAAATTCCAGTATAACGTGCTTAGAGATTGCAGAATGATTCAGTGTGAGCGATGAAACCATTCGTTTGCATCTTCATCAACTAGGAAAGACCTGGAAGTTAAGCAAATGGGTCTCTCATGAGTTGTCAGACGATAACAAATTCAACCATTTGTTCGACAAACATGTCACTTAACGATGAACCTTTTCTTGATCGGTTGTTAACTTGCGGCGAAAGAAACAACCTTGTTACGTTTTATTTTTCTTTTGGTGCGCGGTGTTTCATTTTGGGAAATTTTACTTTATATTTTCTCTTCACCTACACGACAAGCTTTTAAATTCAGTTACACTGTAAAGCTTCTTTCGCAGTCCTCAATTAGGTTTTGACATTTTAGTTTATTGCGATACTCATGTATGCTCCATTAAACTCTCTAACAGATTTTATGTGTTTATGGCTTTTAGTTATTTACCCTTTTGTTATTCTTTCTGCTACTTTGGGTATTGCATACATCATTGGATTTGCTTTTCGCCTTAATGTTAATTCTCTTATCGCTAGAATTGAGTTAAAATTAGTTTCTTACTTTTCTTGAGGGTTTATATTTCCCTTTTTCCTTGTCTTAGCAACCCTTTGTGCTTCTTCTCTCATATTTTTCTCCTTTTTAATTGGAAGTGTTTCTGTTTACATCTAGGGGTTATGTGTCGATCAGCTGTTCGCGAAGGCAACAGATCTCGGTGCGTTCTGTGTGGTCCGTTCCAAATTGCGGGCATGTAACTTTCTGTTGTTTTCGATCCTTTAACTGCTACCAGCTCCTTATAATGGTTGGTTCTTTCTTTAATTGATGTTTTATATACATTCAATCTTACTTATGTAATATTTTAATCATTCAGTTCGCGTCTTCCAACTTCCTAATTCTGTGACGTATTTTCCGGCTGAAATGAATTTGATCTTGCATTGAATTCCCGTTGTCTCTTGGTGCATTTTGATCACTTGTGGCTTGACTGTCTAGTGTGACGTCCGTGAAGTAGTGGTTCCAATTTTATAGTTTGGGAATTTTATCACATTGTGTGGATATTTGTGGAAACCCACTTATAACCGTTGCCGTTGGTTGATTTTGGATTTTGGTTGGATATTTTGGAGAGAACGGCTCCGGATTACTGTTATACAGGATTTGATTTCGGCGTCCCTAGCTACCATCTTGAATTTGCCACGTGTGTTGTCAAGATCTTAATTCATCACCATCTTATTAATCATTTACCCCGTTTTAACGGTAAGATTTTATTTTGTTTATATTTCGCATGGTAATTTTGGGGTTTCGTTTATTTCTTTCTAGGGGTCTTGTTCTGGATTCTACCTATTTTCTGGTTTTACCTATTCTTGGTACCTCGTTTTGGACATTTTGTTTATGGAAATACTTAATTTTGGCCTAATATTTTTGCAATATCACATTTTTTTTTGAACCACCTATTTTGTATTTACATACGTGTGGTCTTACCTTTTTGGCTGTACGTTTCTGGAATTAAGAATCTTGGAGCAGGCATCGCTACCTCTGTACAGTCAGCACCCTTCCGGGACCAGCTATGTGCTTGTTGTTAATTTCATTTGCAAACCATAAATGTTAGACATTTTTGTTATATACTTCAAAATGTAACAAATCAAATTATGTGAGATATTATTTAATTCACTCGTTTATTTTTTTTTATTTTTGTTTAAATTTTGAAAACATTTAATTCACGAGGTTTAAATTTCATTAACTGGAGCTCATTTGATCAACTTTTTATACTAATAACATCTCTTTATAATACCAGTGTGGTATAATATCATTACCACGTTGTTAGCTCATTTATAATTGGATTTATTGCGATTGATTAGTAATGATATTTAATAGTTAACCTTTACATTTGCTATAATCTTCTGTTAGTCGAAACTTTGGCCAGGGTTATCGGTAATACCTTACGGGTATAATTTTGTTGTCATTATTTTTTTTTTATCAATTCGAGCTTGGCGAATACTGAGCGTTTCAAAATATTTTTAATATTATTTATTTTTTTCTTTTTTTTGCCACGGAGCATTAAATGAACGTTCTTTTATACGATAATTTGCCTTTTTTTAATATATTTAATGGTCCCGCAACGTTTATTTCTTCCCCTAACAGGTTTTTTTTAACAACTTTGTGGGTTCCTGTTTATCCATTCACTGGACAGGGTTATTCTAAACAGGTAGCGCCTTGAGAATCTTTTTTGTGAGTAGTTTCGAACCACTCTCTCGCCGACGAGCAGGCTGGAACCCTGAATGAAGGTGACGCTCTACAAAAATTATTAGGGGATATTTGCGACCATTTTGGTATTTTTGTTTTTTCAGGGCGTCAAAAACGGTAGCAATCTTCTTTGAACAATCGACAGAAAGTGCTAGTCTTACAGGACACCGCCAGACTCCCTAACGCACCCTCCCTTATTCTTCTGAAATTTTGCTAAGTGATTATCACCTTTCTTTTTATCTCTTGGCAACTGTATGAGGCATAGGCAGTTCTAAACTCGAGTTGATGTAATAAATGCAGTCCGTCAATGTTTTGATTCAAAATCCGTCGAGTTCTACAATACTGGAATACAAAAATTGGTGTCACGTTGGCAAAAGGTCATTGACTGTGATGGTAATTACTTCGATGAATGATAGTGTGTTATAGTTTCTTAATAAATATTTATTTTACTGTCAAAAATCGCACGAACTTATTTGGTTACCTGATATTTGCATCCGTTCTCCCGAATAAGTGTAGAGAAGGAGTGTATTTAACAACTAAACGCGGGAAAAATGTATGCAATGTACATTTTTGACACTTTAGGGACCTATTCGGTTTCGCATAGAATCACAACAGCTTCCTATAAATATTAGACTACAAACGTGTATCTCTAACAGAAATCAAGTCACTGTAACTTTCTCAATATTGATTTCACAACAACAAAGCTCTTATACCAGAAATTGAACTATCCTTCAGAATTTTGAGGAATGTACACGGCATTCTATAAAAAAAAATAATAAATTTTGATTTTCTATAAAATGTTTTTCGATCGCTTCTGTATTAATTGCGTGTTAATGAGCAGCAAAAACACTATTAGTTTGCCAATTTAATCGATTTCAGAGCACCAATAATAACGAAGATCGCAACAGTATCCCGTTAATTTGGATTAGCCTGCAGGTTACTGTTTTAAATTTGTCCATCGGCTAATATAGAGTATACGTTTTTTTCACATTTTTCCAAAGTATCTTCTAAAACTTATTTCACGATTTATAAGAAACAGAATAAAATTAGAAACATTTTTTGTTACTACCGAAGAATTTAGATTATAAACCAAATTCCTGTAAACATCTTAGGATTCAAACAAGATATTTTAATTTTAACTTGAATTGAGCGTAGTTGTTCTATTTTCTGTCATGTAAATGAAGGATTTTAGGAATTAAGACTAAAAATAGGACGCATTAATTGTGAACTTCCAACTAAGGAAGTATAAAAAAAGATCGTAAAACAGATACAAGTTTAATGCACTGTAATAATTTTCGTAGACATAAACATAACTTAAATGAAACATTTCTCCTGCGAAAATATGAGCGCTATGTATTATTTCACACCACTAATTTGGGAATTATATACCTAAAATATTCACGAAAATGATTAGATTTAGAAGGTGTAAATTGCAAGGCCGAAGAATAAAACCAGATTTGAAAAATCAGGAATAATTTTATGAGGATTAGTGTTTTATGTGACATCCTAAAGCAAAAGTTATTAATAATGCTAGATCATATTTAAATCTGTGAACAAATAATTCGTATCAATATCGAGAAACATGTTATGGTAATGTCAATTTATTTAAATACTTTTTTGAAGCATATAATGCACTATCCGTTTAATAAAACTTCGGGCAGTAATTTTAATTCTCCCACTATTCTCCTGTAACAATCCGCCATCATTTTAGCGTATTTTTCGATTTTCTAACTAACTTGTAAATAGTGGATTTCTATCATTGGTAACATCGTAGGGTTGCCGCTTTTATAAAATTTCATTCTGCGATATTTGCTAAGGGCAACTTGAAATAAACCTACTTCCTCATCTTCTGAAACTCCTTCCTTCTCCGATGTCTCTGAGATAAAAAGAACTCACATAAAATGTGATTTATAAACATAATATTCAACTTAAAACATTGTTACGCTAATGCTAAAATAAATTATGGCCGCAGATTCACTTCATTGGGAAGTTGTGCTTGTGGCTACACTCACACATGACATGCATTTTATATTTTTATATATCGATTCTACGAATTACAGGAAAAAAAAAATATATTCCGCAAAAAAAGAATAAGCCTAGCATTTAAAGCACCTTTAATGCTGAAGATCAAACCTGTCGTTTATGCCAAGAATAACTGGAGACCGCAGATTTCGAGTGATTTTTTTTCCGTGTAGGGATCAAAAAGAAGTGCAGCCAGTTACTGCAAGTATACTCAAGATACTACAATAATTTGGCAGTGAATTCATATTGATGTATAGGAATTACACAGCTCATAAATAATACATAATAATAATTAGCTATAATAATAATAATTAGTAATAACTAGAGCCCGGTAACTGGAGAGCAATCCCAGCGGCGGTGTGACTGTGTTTAGGTGGGCGGGGAGGGCTGGTCGATTGTGATACGACACGACAAATCATCATCACTCAGTTCAGTTTAGCATTGGATAGGGGATAGGGCGTGTTGATTTTACTGTTATAGACGTAGTTATTAATTGTAGTTATTATTTAATGTAATGCGTTTTGATTTTATTGATACAGACGTAGTTATTAATTGTAGTTTTTAGTGAACATGTCGAAGGCTAAAAAATGACCTTTTCAAGATAGTAAATAAGTTCATTGCTGACTTTTCCGATTTGTTTTACAACGGGAGTAAGATAGTTTGTAAAGTGTGCAAAATACATTTGATGTCAAATAAGAAGTGGAACTGTACAAGACACGTAAATTTCGCACAGCATAGAAATCGAAAATTGAGCATGCACCGAGAAGTGCATTTTTTATGTAATTCTTATGTTGATAAACTGTAATTTGCCACTAGGCTTACTCGATAAACAACCGTTTAAGGATTTTTGGGACAAATACAATCCCGAGTTGCGGTTGCCAACGGAGAAAACGGCACGTAAGCATGTTGTATTTGTACGCGATGACGTGGAAAAGAAAATGAAACGCATATTGAAGAAACAGTTTCTTTGGTTATGTGTTGACGAGACAACAGACTGTAAAAAAAATGCAATTGTAAATATTATGGTACGCATACAAGAGCCTAGTAAACCTACATTACCACTGTTACTAGCTAGCCGAAGACTACAAGAGTGTACTGCTGCAGCAATTACGAAGGTTGTACTTAGTATGTTGGAAAAATTTCAAATTAACGTGTTGATGTTTACGAGCGATGGCGCAGCGATAATGCGTTCGGTAGGCCGTTCTCTTCTTGAACATGGTTGCAAGTGTTTACATGTTACGTGCATGCTTTACATCTTGTGGCAGAAACCATTCGACAATGCTCCCCCGAGGTAGATGCATTAATAGCAAGCACAAAAAAAGTATTTTTGAAATCTCCCAAACGCCTACGATCATTTCACACAGAGTGTCCTGGTATTCGTCAACCACCGGAGCCAATTCTTACACGTTGGGGAACATGGTTGCAGGCAGCTTCTTATTATGCTGAACATTTCAAAGTAATAAGAGCTGTTGTTGCACTATTCAAGCCCGTCGAAGCTGCAGCTATTAAGGAGAGACAGTCGAAATTTCAAGATATTTCCGTTGATACAGATTTAAAAAATATTCGTAGCTACTATAAAGGATTAGCTGACGCAATAGACCAATTACAAAATAGATCGTTGTCATTATTGGAGTTTGCAAATTATGGACGGAGTGCATACACAGCTACTGACTATACATGACGCAAAATATAATCGCGTTTTAGAAAAGTTCGAGAGTGTGCTACAGAAAGATTCCGATTTTACCGCACTAAAACAAATTTGTGATGGTGTATCGAATAATCCACTGACTAAGTACAAAGAGTATTTTAATCATGCATGTATGACATCGGTAGATGTTGAACGCTCTTTTTCAAAATATAAACTCATTTTCTCACCACGGCGAACATCGCTCACCGAGACAACTGTGGAAATACATCTAATGGTGTCAACTTTTTGCCACTCTTATCCATATGATGTTAATACTGATAATGGTGCTTCTAGTTTTACTGTTCCATAGCCAAGGCTGCTTAAAAAGGTTAGTGTTTCACTGCTTTTCACATATTATAATTATGTATTAGTTCTGTTATTTTTTTTATAATTTCTTGCTATTGTTTTTGTATACTAACAATAAGCAGGTACGGCTATGGCACGGCTCCCTGTTACCGGGCTCTAGTAATAACTAACACCAACAATACTAATCTCCCAATAATTAATAATAACAATAATTCTAAGACACTGCAATTGATAAGTACATAGTTAGGTGCTTATCCTTATGTAAGTATAGTTTTCAGACTAGAACTTTATCATGTTTCGTTTGGACACTTGCTCAAGGCGTTAGGAATATCTAGGGATTTCGTTTTTAGGAAGAAAAAGCGTGTACATCATTAAATCAATAAATGAATAGATAATTTAGATTGCAAAAATTAAATAAGCTTGTAAACCTGAAGATAAAAACCATTAATAAACCCCGCTGCTATGTAAAATATTTCGTATACGAATTTTATTTTTCAAGATAAAAATGTCCATACATACTTTGTGAATTACGAAAAAATATTATATCACTATCAACTATTTAAGTTAAGATATTAAGCATCTAATAAGCCACACATCCCACATATAATAGTACAAACGTAAGTTACATAAATAATTCCAACATTGCTTGTGTTTATTTAACGTCATCCGTTTTCTGCCGAAATTATCAGCGGCTTTGTCATGAAAGATCACCTTATCCAGGTGGAACGATTGATTTTTTTACTACACCTGCTTCTCTGAAATCGTCTAAGTAAATATAGATCCCAGATAGATACCGCAAAATACAGCTTTCATGTTAATACATTGCTTAATGCTAACTTAACGTGTTCTTATCGTCTAATAAAGAAACCTACATTTATTGCTTGTTGAAGATTTACGAGTCGCACCAATAGCTGTAAGTATAAATTAGATAGTTTGTTTGTGTTTTAACGATTAATGAAATCTTTAATTATGTTAGTGGTAATTGATACATCAATAACGTACTGATTAAATATTTTTAATTGTTAGTTTTTCTTTTTGCACGTTTTGTGTGAACATTACTTGAAATAATCGTATTCTAAACCTATCAACGACTTATAACAGTGCGCTGGTAATCCTGACAAAAATAAATGAAATTTCCTTACTTGTTTAAATATTTGATATTTTACGCTTACGATAACTAAAATTGCACACACTACAAAATACATACTCCAAATCATTAATCAATAAAATCAATTGAACAAGGTTAAATCGTATTACGTACTTAGATACATATTTATGCACATTTGTGATATACCGCAGATGTTGGGGAATGAGCCAGAAATCTTTGATCTGCTTTTGAAATTACTCGTTCATCTTTCCTGCAAAGCTGTTTGCACATACATACATATCGAACTTTCTTTTGAAACCCGCGTTTTATACAAACAAATTTAAGTTGTGTTTTTTTCAGTTTTCAACTTGCTTCTTAAAAATATCAGTTTCCTACTTGCTTCAAAATTTATCTGATTTATTGAACTTGAGGTCTGTGTAGATAAGATATCAATGGTATTCGATTCAAATGATCTAAAATATTTCTTTCCAAAGCTCTATTATTAAAAATAAAATATTGTATACAAAAATTACATCTTCGATGGAAAAAAAATAGTTTAAACTTGTGACAGTTTAAACAATTGTCTTCTGGAATCTACTATTTATGTTATTTTACGTATTTTTGATTGACTGATATAATTTTTTGAGGAAGTAATTCTTCGTAAAGAGATTTGCTTGTCAGGGGAAGTCTTAAATGGCGATCAAAATTATGATGAGTCGTATCACTAGTTTTCAGAAGAATTTTCTTTTGGTGTTTAATTAAATATATGTATAACCTGAAACCCTGTGTTACCCATGTTCTTCTCCTTGCAAAATTTTCCCCACTGTATTGTTCCAGGTTTCTCTTCTCCGTCCTCGTATCTTCTTGTTTGTTGTTTTGGCCTCCCATCTCATCTCCCATTCTTTGCATATACCCCCACCATCCCAATTGGCATTGTTCTATATATTCCTCTAGGCTTTCTATGTTTAATTCTTCTCTTATTTTTTCGTTTCTGATTTTTTCAATCCTCGTAATTCCCAGAACTCTTTTGAGGTATTTCACCTCCATTGCCTTTGTCTTTAGTTTTCCTTGTTTAGAGAGAACCCATGCTTCGCATTCGTCTATTAGAGTTGATCTATCTATGGCTTTGAATATATTTGTTTTTGTTTGTTTAGTTATTTCGTCTCTGTTCAAGAATCCTTTATTTATGATGTAGTATACTTTATTTGATTTTTCCCTTCTATTATTGAGGTCTATTTCTTGTTTACCTTTTCGTCCAGTATGATACCCAAGTATTGGAATTTGTCAACTTGTTCTATTTGGACTTCTTCGATCTGTATATATATCTTTTTTTGATCTTTTGCAATCTCCATCACTTTTGTCTTTTTTGTATTCATCTTCATTCCATATTTTTTTAAGGTCTTATTCCTTATACAGTTTTCCTGCAGGTCTATCTCGTTCTTTGTCATGATTACTACATAATCGGCCAAAGCACATTCCGTCATTTTTATTCTCTGTAGGCTTCTATATCCTATGTATATTGGTTTTGTTTTGTTATTTACATCTTCAATTATTTGATCCATAAATATTATAAATAATAAGGGATTTAGCCAACCTTCCTGTCTCAGACCATCTCATGTGGCGCATAGTTTGGATGCTCCATTATGGCGCTTATAACTATGTCTTCACACTCTATCGAAAGCTTTTTCCATATCCAAAAAGGCTAATATATTTCTCTTCCTGTACTCATTGCCTTATTTGTAATCCCTGTTATTGTAAGTATGTGGTCTTGAACTCCTCTTCCTTTTTTAAATTCTTTTTGCGATTGACTTAATGTATATGTTCTATTATTCTTTAAAGTTTTTGTATTGTTTCATCAATTTTCAGTGCGGTGTTTAGTAGTATAATTCCTCTGTAATTGTTACAATCCTTGTTAATTCCCTTTTTGTACATGTCCCATTTCCCAGTCCTTTGGTACCTTCTGTTCCTTCCAAACATATTTTTAAAGCTAGCAATATTTGTATTCCTTGTTCATCCATATTTTTAAATATCTTCGCCGTCATTTTGTCATATTCTGGCGCCTTGCCGTTTTTTAGCTTCTTTGTAACTTAATTTATTTCGAGATGTTCAATGGTGACTCGTTGCGAGTTGTTCATATTAGGAAGAAGGGTTGATAAAAGCGTCCTTTTTCTCGCAAAATTCTTTTTTAATATAAGTAAATAACGACCGGTTTCGGGTTAAAGCCCATCCTCAGGTTAAGAATTTTTATTAATAACAGTTTAAAAGTCGTCTAACAATAAAAAATATATTCCAGATGTAAAGCGATGAATGGACATATCAAATTTTGTAATTAATGTAATATTAAAAGTAGATTAAAATCAAATGTAAAAAGGGAACGAACACAACAAGTTAAAATGCAATTAATTTATTTCCTTTTTTGTGATTTCTTCGTTACATTCATTCGTGTAATTTTTTATTTATTTTTTTTGTTTATCATCTGTTTCTCCTATGTTGTTTGTATTCAAAAGCTCTTGAAAGCATTCTTTCCATCTCTCCATGATCTCTTTTGCTTGTTTCTTTCCAAACTCTTTCCATATGTTTTGTGTTGCTTCATTTATGGGTTTCTTCACTTTTTTACATTGTTCCTTGTATATTTCGTATGATTTTGTTGTTTTATTGGCTAAAAGGAGTTTATATTTGATCTTCATTCTTAGTTCCTTCAGTCCACTAGGGTGTTTGCTTTTGGTATTTCTTCGTTCTGCGTACTACGCATACCTTTTCTGCTGCTCTTAATATACTATCTTGAATGTATTCCATTTGTACTTTTACCTTTAGTATTTTCTTCAAAATTCTCTAATCATTACTTAGGTACTTCTTGACCATATTTTTCTGCATTTTATAAGTTCTTATGCTATCGTGTTCATTTTGATTAATTTTTGCTTATTAGTTTTTCCTTCATTTTCGTCTGCACTAAATAGTAGTCACTATCTATCTTAAAACCTCTCTTTACCCGTGTATCCATCACTGTTGTTCTATTTCCCCTCTCCACTAGAATGTAGTCTATTATAGATTTCTCATTTATACTTCTTTTTTGTCTTGTGAATTTGTGTTCGTGAAATGTGTTTGTTATTATCGAGTCATGATTAATATAGAAATCCAGTAGTCTTTTCCCATTATTATTTCTCATATTTTCGCCATGGGCTCCTATAACTGTTTTATACTTATTACCTTTTCTTCCCACTCTTCCATTGAAGTTACCTGGTACGTATATTCTCCCCTAGCTATCTCTATGCATGCTCATATCTTCCCAGAATTTGTCTTTTATTTCAACTCATTCGATGGTTCATATACTGCTGTCATAGTTTTTTTGGTGTGTCGCGTATTTTAACCCGACCATTAGTATTCTCTCTGATATTGGTTCCCATTAAGTAAGTTTACTTTTGCTTTTTTATGTATTATACATCCTATTCCTGCCTCAGCTCTCTTTACCTACTCCACTCTATATTCGTATGTGTTCATTTTTCAGTTTTATTATTCCTGTTCTTTTCTTTTTAGTTTCAGGTATAACTGGTACTTCTTATTGCGAAAAACGTCGCCATTACGCTGGTCGGTCCATTTTCGCCTTCCTTTTTATTCTTTACATTTACCCGCTTTGTAATTTCCTCCGGTATACCCATCTCCATCTTCATTACCTTGGTCGTTTCCAATCCGTCCGATCTACATTCCTTTTTCAGTTTTCTGTCCCTCCGCTCTCCTCTGTTTCCTCTTCTGTATTTATTATTTCGTCGTTCCATTTTATTGTTTTTCCGTCAATAACAACCAAGTTATACCCCACTTTTACATTTTATCCTTTTTTCCTTTCTGCATATGTTTTCATTTGTTTCTGGTTTTCTAGTTTTTTCCTCGTATAATCGCATTCTATATATTCCTCTCCTTCCTTTTGTTTCAATTTATTCTTATCCTTGAGTAGTTCTATCTTGTGATTGGAACTTTTAACTTTAATGGAATGCATTTTATTACCAATTTTTGTCACCTTTGTAATTTCCATTTCTACCCCAAGTTCTTTTTGTATATAATTACCTATGTGGGTTTTAATTGTCTCTTCTTCTTCGTCTTAGGGTCTTAACATAGACATGTTAAGACCCTTAACAATTAGGTTGGTCTTCTTTTCCTGTTTTTATACTCTTTCTGAGGTAATTTATATGTTCTTCATTTGTTGTTTCATATCTATCATTTCCTTATTTATTCTCTCGTTTTATTTAGTAAGAGCTTTCATCTGCTATCTATATTCTCATGCCTTTTATCTCACTCGCCATACTTCCCGTTGAAGCCTTCATTTCTTCCGCTTCTTTCGCCTTTCTTTTGTTGTCCATTGAAGCTCTATCATCATTTCTTTCAATGCTCCTTGTTTTTCCATTTTGTCTTTTAGTTTAGATTTCTACCGGGTGTTCTAATTTTTTTTTTTGCTTTTCCCGATTATGTTATTCTGTGTCATATATCTTTCGTTTATCCTCTTCGTTACTCATTTCTTCACTATCTGACATTGTGATTACAATGTCAAGTGACAAGTGTATTATTTCCAATCTAAATCGAACCCAGATTTTTATCGGTGTTTACGTTTTTTTTTTTGTTTCTGTTTCAGCTGTTACTAGTCATGACCTATCATAGGCATTAACGTTGTCAATATAAATGTATATATATATAGTGATACATAAATACGTAAATAAATAAAATCTGTGTAGATATAAAAAGTATATAAAAAAGAATAGAACAAAACGCACATGTAAATGTATAACACAGACAGGTAAAGTCAAACAACATATAAATAAAATAAGATAAAGTTTATCGTATGGTGTTGAAATACTCGTCGAGTGTGTAAAATTCGCCGTGAAGGAGCAACCTTTTCAATTTCAATTTAAATTGTTTTTCATTTAAAGATTTGTACATTTCGGGTAGATTATTGTATAACTTCACAGCCAAACAGTTGGTGGAAACTTGCGCCGTCTTTAGCCGATGATATGGTATTACGTAGTTATTCCTGTGACGTGTATTATGCCCATGAAGCATACTGTGCGTTACATACTTTGATTTATTGGTGTGTATATACAGAGTGTTCCATTTAAAAAAAGTGAATTTTACTATGCTACTTTTTATAAAACACCCAGTATATCGGAATATATTTTCTAAAGATGCACAATTAACATTATATTACATCGCCAAAATATCAAATTGCTATCGAGCATACAGCCCGAGTAACAAAAGATGGACGCACCTGTATAGCACGATCTATTTAAAAAAGATACAACTTTGGGTAGATACGAACTTATGGGACAACCTGTACGTTTCAATACAAGTTTAAATCATCCGCCCAATCGGATCTCATAACAAGGAAAAAAAATTGGGAAAAATCTTGAAACCTTATAGATACATATATATAAGTACATTAAAACGCTAACAATTGTTGTACGTTCAACGTTGTATTTACGACAACAACTACTTCTCTCGGTTGTCACTTCGGTACTGACCAAATGGCAGGTTGACCACTCGTTGGCAACCAAATATCCCTCTTGTGGGGATATTGGGAAATTTCTTCGGTGCCATCCCCCCTCAGCCAACCGTCCAGATAATGACGAGTGTGGGGTATCATGGACAATTCTACTCATTTATCAATTTTTCTATTCAATTATTTCTTCCAAATTAATGTAAAAATCGTCTGGAATAAGCAACAACGTAAATTACAAAGCACAACAGATAATATTTCGTCAATTAAATCTTTATCTGAAAGGTTCTATAAATTAGCAGTGGATTTTCTATTTTTAAAGCCTGTTGGTGACAGTTCGTATCACAGAATCATCAACAAACAACCTCCTGGTTAAGTCACTGCATTCGTTCTCGAATACGAATATAATTTTTTATTGAGAGTCAACGAAAAGTTAGTTTCTATTTGGGTAAATTATCAAAATTGCCTGTGAAAGAAAACAATCGCCGGTCTTTCGCGATTTAAAATAAATGAAAGAGGAACGACGCCCTCAATTTTCATCAATCTTTATTCGGCCTTGGTTGAATCAAAGTTTGTCTTGAATCCAATCCAAAGATAAGTGTTCGTTGTGTATTCAAAGTCATTATTCGAGAAGTAAATAGGGTTAAATATCCAGAATAGGCAGTTCCTGTGGTGTTTATATAAACAGAGTGTTTATATACATTGGCGTCGTTCGAAAGTTTAAAGGTTAGTTAATTTTTAAAAACCTTAAAATTCGTTAATTTGATTTTACTAAGTTGCAAATTCATTCAAAATTGCCGCAAGGGTATCTAGGGATACCCCCGAACCTACAAAAATCATTTAATAGAGTTAAATTTGAAAATTTAACAAAATTTAGAGTAAAAACCCTGAGAAAGATATTTCAATATATTTTAATAAAGGTTGTTCAGAGTTCAAAAATACACCTAGATAAGCACAAAAGTACTGAATTGATTTAGGCAATTTTAGATCTAAATGCAAGTCGGTTATGTTGGATATTTGGAAATGTGAAATTATCACCTGATTATATATATAATCAGCGGATACAAACACTTGATTGATATTCGGAATGCGTCACAAAAATAATTTAACAATAACACAAAAATTATGTGGATATTACTTACATATTTCAGAAACAATTATTTAGCAACATAAATTAGAGTTATTTTTTCCAAAACAAGCAGCACACATTCAGTCTCATAAATGTCAATAGACAGCCAGTTCCCATTATTCAAATAAAAGTTAATTATTTGTTGGATGACTTTGAACCTGTATAACACTTTTTAATCTCTTTGGTATAGATCCCGCCAGTTTTAATGTCAGATCTAATACTATTTTCGTCAATTCATTTTGCAAAAAATCACCAAAATTTCGAGAAAGTATTTGTTGACTCGAAAAATTACTTTGATGTTCTTTCACAACTATTCCAAGCCCCCGGACTTGGTTCACCTGTATACGTTTATTTGAAGAAACCCAATTTATCGTACCCTCAAATTCGGTTTTATTTGTTTATTATTCTAACATTGGAAATTGGATCTTTCTAATAACACTTGCCAGTTTTATGCTTAATACAACACATAACAGCAAATTAATCTGTAACAACTTATGTGTATTTAGAAGCGAAAATAGTCATTTTTTTGAAAACTCTCATTAAAAGGTGGCATTTTCATTGAATTTCCTAAATGTTAAAATGTCACTTTACTGGAACGAAAAAGCCTTAAAGTCTTTTTCAAGTGGTGATACTGCATTTTCTGCTCCTTTCGATACTTCAAGAGGCAAATGATCTTCATCATTTGAAAAATCCATTTCGCTTTCTGCTTCATTCATACTTAATAGTTGAGTCGTAATATTTTAACACTAACATTTAAAATATCCACAGAATTTCTCAACACAGGACATATAACAACTGTCGTGATCAACACCAAATGACTTGCATTTTATTTATCTACTTTTTATGATTACTTGCCTACAGTATTTTAGAATCTGATTCACATTTTTACTATAAACGTTATCCTGAGTGTCAAAAATTGTTCTTCTCTTTTTCCCAATTTTAACTATATTTTGAAGCAGTTTTCGAAACAATATTGTTTAATACACGGTTACGAAATCGCTTTTGCATTCTCAAATGCAAAACAATACTTCGCAACCTAGAATCAAGAATAACTATATTTAATTTATTCATTTTATTTTGCTCATTGTACTGTACTTTGTTTTCCGATTACACTCATATGTACAGTTCCTGTGAATGAAAAGTCGTACACTTTGACAAATAAAGAAATTTGGATTTGTTAATTTTCTGATAAATTAACAATCAGTTACATTTTTAAAAAGTCACTACAATAATTTCATTCAGGAGCGCGCGCTAGAATACAAAATTTATTGAACAATTAAACAAGAAACATCAGTAACCTGGGCAAATATGCGGTAACAGCCAGAGGCGTGGCGAGCGCATAAAAGTTTACACATAAAATAGAAGGTAAGAAATAAATTATAAAACGTGCTGAAACACTTACCGTTTTAAAAGTCTTCCGTGAAATCACAAACTGGGTAACATCTGTTAAATATTTGAATCATTAGATATGTTTCCACAGCTGTTTCAGTCAAGTGAGAACGACGTGCGAAATAAATGTTTTTTAATACCGAAAACGACCGTTCGACATCTAGCGATGTTATATTTGCATATTTAAAATAATCTTTGAAACAACTTAATGCATCTTCAGACGCACCTTCACAAATTTGTCTTAATATACGAAAATCGGAGTCTTTCTCTAAAACACTTTCAAATTTTCGTATTACACACCAATTTGTTTCGCCTTCTACAGCGCATAACTGTGCGTGAACATCATTCACAATTTGAACAGAATCCGCTAGCGACATCGAAACATTTTGTAATTTTTCTATTCCCTCCGCTAGTCCTAAGTAATTGTTGTGAATAGTTTGTATATCTCCTTTAACCTGACTATCTTGAAATATTTCCTGGCTTTTCTTGATTGCTGCAGCTTCTGTCGGATTGAATTTTAAAACTACCTTCTTTACTTGATCCAAATATTTGTTGTAGTAAAACGAAGTCTGCGACCATGTTCCCTAACGTGTAACAATCGGCTGTGGTGGTTCAGGTAAATCAGGACACAGTTTGTGAAATAGTCGGATACGTTTCGGGGACTTTAGAAACACTGCCCTTGTATTAGCAATCAATGCATTTGTGCCGCAAGATTTAGAGTATGGATTTTACACGTTACATGTAAGAAGTTACCACTGTGTTCTTTAAGAGATCGGCTTAAAGAAAGCATGTTTGCGGCACCATGACAGGATGACGGTCGATGTGCTTCCATTGTACGTACCAGTACATTAACCATAGAATGTTTTTGACGATCTGTTGTTTCGTCCACACACAACCACAGTTTTTGTCTTTCAATTCCGTTTTCATTCTTTTTTCTATATGTTCACGAGCAAATGGCACTACATTTCGTATCGATGTCCGACTAGGTAATTTACAGTCCGCATATTTATTCCAGAAGGAGACAAATGCTTCTTTGTCTAGTAGACGAAACGATAGATTACATAAAATGAGAGTAACACATAAATCAAGTGTAAATTTTTCTTGGTATCGCGACATTTTTAAAGCAAACATAAGCGTACAATTACGAAATAAGTTACGATAGCCTACATATACACAGAACTACTCGCATACAGCATCGATTTAGTACTGACGCTGTGAACGCGTGAAATAAATAATCGCCGACTAGGTATTGATAAAACTGTGTGTTGAACATGTGCTAGAGGTATTTGATGCCATGCTTCAGCAATACTGTGAACTAATTCTTGTATATTTTGTGGTAACAACCGATCATTAATTCTATAAACCATTAATCCTCAAATATTCTCCATCGGATTGAGGTCGCAGCTCCTGGCTAAATTAAAATTTGAACCCTGAATTCCGAGAAGCAGTTTCTTTGTTGTGGTTAGAGGTGTCATTTTCATTATCTTATCATCTCCACCCACGCATCCGTGTGAAATGTTCAGTCAAGCTGCTTAGGGAGCTGTTCCAGCTTGAGCAGCTTCCTGACACTACTAGTTTCAATGGGTTTCATGCAACCGATCATTTATATCAATTGCTAACCATTAAGCGTGCTGTGAAAAATGATAATACTAAGATTATTGCATGAAATTTTAGTGTTTGAGAGTTTTTGACTATGATATCTAATGAGTGCTGGGACGAAATGTTTATCTCCAATGAAGTCAATTGTCAATATAATATATTGCTTAATATATTCTCATATTATTTTAACGCAGCTTTTCCTTTAAAAATAAAATGTAGAAAGAGCAAACAAACTAATTCTTGGGTTGATCATCAAGTTATTCAGGACAGTAAAAATTTACGTAATTTAGATAGTTTATACAAAACTGCAGAGCCATTAGACATATTAGAAGTGTGCAACAAAGAAAAAGCTAAGCACGTTGCTTTTGTTTAAAGTCTTAAAAGGAATTATTCGTATTTTATAAATACTTCAGATAACCCTGTAAAATCCGCGAAAAGCTTTAAGGGATCTAAAAGTGGGACTCGTAATTGTCCGTCAGTTATACATAATCTAGTAGTAGTCACTGATGAATGCGCTGTTGCAGAGATTTTTGCTGATAGTTTTAGTAGTATACCTTTGGGGCTTCTGGCGGTTTCAGTTTTTAGAGAAGTGTCTCTCCGTTTTCCTTTTTCTTGTACCCTAATATTATTGGCAATATTGCCAATAAGCACAGCTATGGCTATCATGAAACACCTTTTTCAATTATTAAAAAGTGTGCTAAATTTATCGCAAACGCTTTGTTTTCTATTATAAACAACTGCTTACAACAGGGTAAATATCCAAAGAATCTAAAGCTTGCTAGAGTTATCTCAGCTCATAAGAAAGGAAACGCTAGCAATGTTGATAACCATAGACGAAAGCCAGTTAGGTTCGAGGCGTGACTAAGTGCGAAAAAGGAATACGTCAGCATTAGTAGAGGTAAAGAGGCGGCATCGCACATGCATTGCTAGCTCGCGTACATCATTCTATCGTTATCATAGATAAGGATAGAATGCATACGCGATACAGCCTCTCTATCCCCCTAACGCTGACGTATTCCTGTTTAAGCTCTTAGTCACGCCTCGATCCTAACTGACTTTCGTCTCTGTTGATAACTATAGGCCAATTTCGTTATTGCCATCATTCTCAAAAATATTTAAAAAGATTGATTTGAATTTGAAACAACTGCTTGTTAAAATATTTATTGAAATATAATTTTATTCCTTCGAATTAATACAGTTTTGTTCATGGTAGAAGTATTTATTTAAAAAGTTGTACAATATGTAGACGTTGGCGTTTTTTTACGACTTGTTAAAAGCGTTTGCATAAAATTGTTATGTGGTTTGCATAAAATTGGGTCATTTGGTGTTAAGGGAAACGTTCTGAAACTATTTGTTTCTTGGCTCAGCGACCGAAGGCAATATGTGAGTGTTAGTGGTGTGAGGAACAGATTTGGGACAGAGATTATTTCTTCTGCCAGGGCGGCTAGCGGAAGAATCCAGCTCGGTCCAACTTTCTTTATAATTTATGTTATGGATTTACCCAAATATATTGGGGGTTGTAACATTTTTCATTTCTCAGATGATACATCATGCATTTTACGCAATAAAAATATACAAGTTTTAAATAATATTGGAAATTATGCTAATAAAAATATTGAGGCTTGGTGCAAAATTAACTCGCTTCTATTAAACAACAAAACTGAACTTCTACCATTCAGGAATCATGTATTGGAAGACATGGATATGAGGTTAGGTGATCGGTGTATGGAATATGTCCAGAATACTAAATTTCTTGGCATTGTGCTCGGTAATTCTCTTACCTGGTCCCACCATATCGAGTCTATACACGACAAATTAAATTCGGCCTATTACACTATCTATCATCTGTAAAATTTTCATAGTAGACTGCGGTATGGGTTGATCCCGTGGGGCCCCTTTGTAAGCGCGCATAAACTATTTGTTTGTCAAAAACGGATAATTAAATGCATGTTCCTTCTAGATCCTTCTGCAAGGCTTTATTTAAGCAACTGGATATTCTTCCTTTACCTTCAGTGTATATTTATGAATTGGGTGTAATGGCCTTTAAGAAGAGATACACTTTCATTAAAAAAACTCTGACAATTCTAACGGCATGAGAACTAAACATGCTAATCAAATAAACATTCCTATTCATCGTATGTACGACTTTATTGTGATAAAAGTATTTAATAAACTCCCAGAGAACATAGAGTCAGCACAGCACACTACACAATTCAATCTCGCTTTAAAGTCCATTCTGATGGAAGAATGCATATATTTCATTAGTGATTTTTTTGATATATGACGTGTAAATGTTTTCTTTTTGTCTTTGTTTCAATTACTGTTGTAATTACAGCGAAATTCGATTTATATACACTTGTAAATATTTGTAACTTTGAAAATGTTTATACCATTTTGTGGTCAAAAGCAGAGATTATAATAATAAAATAATAATAAAACAACTCGCCTATACATAATGCAATTTTTTAAATTTTAAAAGAATGTGTCAAAGTCACATGTACGACTTTTCCTTGATTGCGACTGTATGTATTTATATGGTTTCTTATTCAGGAGAATCGATTTCTTGCAATCATACTCATTCAAAATTTTAGGAACGTTATCAACTATCGGCTGATGTTATACATACATATCTCGTGCGTTATATATTTAGACGTGAAAATTGAAGATTATTTTCCAACGGTTTCACATATTTAATTGTATGATTGAGTTTGATCGTCAACGCACTTGTACACATGTAGATATCTTAAATATTAGACAGCAATATTGAGACTTTTATAAAACATTTTTAATCCTCTTCTCCAAATCAGTAATCAATAAAACCTTATTGTATCATCTCCGAAAAATGTATAGGAATAAAACAATTTGTGACAAAATTATTTTTTTTTACAACGTTTAATCGCTGCTTTCGTAAAGCTCTTCTTTTTATTGCCATAACCCCGGTTCGGGCACATCGTAAATTCCACCGTCTCCGCATCCTTGAGGTAAACCGAAACCTTATCTTGTTTAACTTTCGTGGCCTTTTTTTCCAGATTCCACAGCAGGGAACCGTCGTTCGCGACTTAAAGAAGGCGATCCAGCGTACATTCGGGCTGAAGCAGCAGCGGCAGCGTAGCAAGACGAAGATATCCTGGCGCTACGTTTGGAGGACGTACAATTTGCAACACGGCTCGGAGGTGCTGCGCGACGATAATGAGCTGGTATCCGAGTATGGTGTCAGAAACGGATCGGATATCAAATTTATCAAGCGCCTGAGGAAAAAATCTCGCAGAGAATAATAACAATAATGTTCTTAGTGATTAATGCGGAGTTGTCTTTATATTCGAGCGAACATTCTTCGCGAACGGACGGGTCTGTATTGTTGTTGCTGTTGTTATTACGAGGGCGATTTTCGAAAAAGGACGCGAAGTGTTTTCGGTGACGAGATGCGATTTTGGAACGCGCTTCTAGGGTTGATAGTGGCAGTTGGTGAGATAGAAGGTGAGAATTAACAAGCTATTATTATTATTATTAGTTACTAAATTTAATACTCTAGTGGTGTCAAATCAAGATAACTCTAAAATGTTTAAATTCGAATAGTGGAATTTTTATCATCGAATTTGAATGGAAGTTTTAAATTCCACTTCGAAGTGTGGATTTCATAATTTCAATCCGAATTCGCAGTATATACAGCATTGCCCAATAAAACGGAACTCCTTAAACTTTAGAAAACTTAAATTAAAACTTTATTGAAATATATGTGCAATGTTGACTACATTATAAAATTCAACATGCAAATTAATATCGTGTATGACCTCGGGCTTTAATGACTACCTGTATACGTTTAGGGATTATACCCGCCATTTTTTGCAATGTGCCTGTGAAATGTTTTTCCATACTTCTTTTACTTTTAAAGTAGTGTTTTTAAAGAGTGTTTGTGACTGTTTAATCGTATCTTCGCTAAATGCCATAAATATTAGATTGGATTTACGTCTGGAGATTGGGCATATCAATCCAGGCCAATCTTTAATTCTTCGAGCTGTCTGGCAGGGAGCGATATCGAATATGAAAAAAAAGGTTTGAATAAGAACGCAATTGCAAATAAGAAGTTTGCAATACACAAGCATCGAGTTTTGTAGCGTGGAACCAGTGGCATAGTTATGGCTAAGCATAGAGGCCCCGCAGGGGCCAACATGTTTTTGGAACTTTTCATACGAATACTAATTTGCGTGAAAACTATATCTAATAATATTTTCTAAGTATTATTTAATTATTTTCAACTTCAACATAATATGCAATAAATTACCCCAAGATTCGGCAAAACCTAGAAAGAAGCTCGCGTCGGCCGGCGAAGACCCATCCGATCTTCTGGCCATATTGTTCGGAGAATCAAAAATTAAAAAAAAAGCTAAATCCAACACGTTGATCTGGAAAAATATCATCTGTATTAGCTATAAAAGTCGTTGTTTTGATATCATCAGATATTTAATTGAAATAATTCTCAAATCAAAGAAAACAGTTGAAAGAAATTAACTCTTCAAGTCAGGAAGAAAATTAAATCTTTCTTTTCATTTCGGTTCTTATGTATTTTTCATTTCGGATATTTTGAAGGAAATATCTACATTTAGGCGATTGAGGACGAAACCCGTATTATATTGGTTTGTTTCTAGATAAAGAAACTAAAAATGTAATAAAATACAGGGTGTTCTATTTATAGAAACAGAGTGGGTTCTTGGTTCGCTACTTATCAATCAGCCTATATATCCCGAAATATTTTTGAAAGATAGCTTATGGTGTCTGTTTTCTGAAAGAGTTGACCTTCTACCATGTACACCGTAGGCACAATCGTATAATTCCAAAAGATTGGCAGGCCTATATATTAAAAGGCACGTACCAGATATGAAAAGGTAACATAATTGTAATAAAGGTTATGTGGTTATCATAAATAAATAAAATAAAGGTTATCACCGTGAGTCCATTAGACCGCGCAACGGCGAATAGTTTATCAAGGCAGGTAAAGAAAGGGTTGGCTGACTACAGCAAAAAATTTGCCGTGCGAGAAAGTGCAGTCGCTAATGGTCATTAACAATTTCTTATGGAAAATAATCAAGGCGTTGTAAAGAGGTGCTAATTGACCCATTCAACTCCTACAGGGAGAAGCAAGAGTGGCCTATTCGAACAAGGAAAAGACAGAAATTCATGTCGATTTTATGGTATGTATGCTCTGGTCGCGATTGGGGCTACGACTCCAGCGATGTAACCGATGATGAAGGCGTTGTCTGTCAACCGAATCCTTCTGAAATCATTGCACCAATAGCGAAGACCACTATCGGAGAGTTTCAATCGCTTCCGAATAATAAAGCTCCAGGTTATAATACTATAACTAATAGAGCTCTCAAAGCATTTCCTTCTGTATCGCTCGGCTCCTTGTAGTTGATTTTCTACGCGGTCCTTAAGTTCATTTTCCAACCATCTGGAAGCATGCGATCGTGGTAACGATCATTAACCCAAGCAAAGACCCCTTATTCTCTCAGAACTACCGCCCCAACAATCTTCTCTTATCTGTCTCAAAACTACTAGAAACGATCATCCTGAACAAGCTGAGGGATGATCTGTATGGCAATAAACTTTATCCCGACGAACAATTCAGATTTCGCGCCGGTGCTCGGCGAACCTTCAGTTACTGCACCTTTCTGAGTTTGTTCGTGACGCATTTGAGGGTAGAGCGATGGTTGGGACGGTGTTCTTTGGCATCTCGAGGGCATTCGATACTGTCTGCCACCACGCTCTATTGCGGAAGATGGAAACAATTGGTATTGGTAGAAATTTCGTCGCCTTGTTGGTGGGAACATATCTTAAGGGGAACGACTGGGCCTTGTCTTCTAAACAACCCATTCGAGCCGTAGTGCCATAAGGTTGCCACCAGAATTATTCATACTATACACGAGCGACATTCCTCGTTTCACCCTAAGTTCAGCTGTCGGTATATGCGGACGACACAGCCATTTATACCGCTAGCAGAGACAGGAACCTAATGATCAGACACCTGCAGGACGCGTTGGACATATTAGTCGAGTGGTCGTCCAGATGGTGACAAAAGTGTGGCGATGAGGTTCACGAGAAGGAGGAAATACAAGGTGTGGAGATCCCGTGGAGCTCCTTTACAAAATACCTAGGTCTCTTTTTTGATCAAAGGCTGACGTGGAAGGTACATATAGACCATGTCAAGGAAAAACTAACTTATTAATTTACACTACGTGCCTAAGACCTGTATTAACATTCGGAGCACTACCTTGAGTAACCGCTGCGACCAGCAACTTATATAAATTGGAGGTCCTTCAAAACAAGATTCTCAGAACTATTGCCAAAGCTCCGTGGTTTCTCCGGAACGCCTAACTCCGAGAGAACTTCCAGATAACATCGCTGCAGAAGTGCGCGAGCTGATCAAAGGCACACTGGAAAGGACGAGTAACTCTTCCAAACCCCTGCTAGTAAGCATATTTGAGGAGCCTACGGATCGTCCACCACCTCAAAGTAAAGTGATCCGGATAGCGGCTAGAATCTCTTAGGCCAGAAGACAATCTACCTGCAGAAGAATTGCATTCCTTTCGATGACATGTATTAAATAAAAAACTCGGACAGAAAGAATATGTCCTTATGTGTTAAGAAATCTTAAAGGCCTCAGCCTAGCTTTACAAGAAGTAAATCGACGTAACATAATTGTAATAAAGCTTATTAACATTATAATAAAGTCTATTAACATAGTGATAATGTTATGTGGTTATCATAAATAAATAAAATAAAGCCTATAATTTTTATTGCCTTTTTTGGAGTGTAATCATGGCCGAGTTTGAGGAGTTCACTTACTTCTTTCTATATTTCCCGACAAATATGAGATATTTGGTATTTAAATCGGATATACTGTAGTGATAAATGTAAATTAGTTTATCTCTCTCCCAGAAAAAAATCTAAAACAAAAATTGGTTCGATTTTTAGAATTTTGCTGAAAAATAAATAAAATCAAAATAACCAAAAATTATTATCAAAATCAAGCTCCCGCTAGCTAATTTTTTTTAAATTATAACGTAGAGTTAAATTTAATGAAATTATAAACACACTAACGGGAATAATACTTCCATGTAGTATCGAAATATTACAGGCAATGTGCGGAAATCAGTCAATCTGCAGATTGATTAATCAATTTGCAGATTTTCTAAGCGAGTAAGTCCAAGTGCGAAGACATTGATTCTTTTCGCAGATTGACTAGTCAATCTGCAGATTTACTAGTACACCTGCAGATTGGCTACCAAGCCTCAGTAAATGTGCGTATAAAAGGTTATTTGCTCGAATAAAACATTCTTTTATCAATAAAATCAAATTTAATTGAGACGCTCAAAAAAAATCAACAGTTTACAACAAAATTGTAAGAAAACAATTTAAAAATGTAAATTATTTAAGATCAAGTAAATATTAATAACTGAACTAATAACCATGACACCAAAAATAAATTACTGAATATTTGTTGTAACAATAAACTTTTATGAAAAACGTTTTTTGCTTGAATGGAACATTTTCTTTTATTAATAAGATGAACATTAATTAGGTACGATTTAAAAATTTTAATTATTTAAAATCAAGTAAATACCTATCAATAACTAAATTAATAACACCAACAAAAAATAACTGATCTATTTACTGGTGCAGTTTAAAGATTGGTGGCACTTAGAATTGCATTGTTTTGCAATCAAATTTTTTGAAACCCTGACCAGAACTAAGCGATTGTTTTATTGCAGTTTGTCGTAAAGAAATTTCTACAGGAGGGACATCTTCTTTTGAAATAAATTTTTCTTTGCAAACACTAAATTGCGATCTTGCATATAACTGCTTTAAAATGCCAGTTTTAGTGCCCACTTTACGAAAACCATCATCTGTTTTGCTAAGAACCACAACGTTAGGTATCTTAATTCTTACAGTAGATCCTTCATCAACTATTTGGTGGTTGGCATCAGAGATCGCTACCATCCTCTTGGCTTGTTGATTCCAGGCCTTCCTTGTCTTTTTCACGCTGTTCCTTTTGATCCATATTGTTTTTACAGATTTTGCAAAGTAACTCTTTACCATAACCTTCCTCTTCAGATTTTATTTCACCACAAATCACACGAACAAACATATTACATTCAATGCAGGTATGAGCACCTGACGTTTCATTGGAGCAAACAATACAATTTAATACTTTTTCCGGTGAGTAATTCGTCCCTTTTAAAATGTCTTCTTGATGTTGTGACGTTGGTGATTTTGAAGCTAGGCGTAGCTCGTCCTTCATGATTAGTTCTAGCGCTTGCGAAAGGGATTCCGCTTCGATGTAGGGTAATTGAGCAACTGTATCTTCTGTCAAGTGTGACTGCGTTTGTACGTTTACTACAGCCTCGACGACAATTTTTTGATTTTGTACATCTGGTTTTGTAGACATTCCGGATACTGAACACTCTGGGACTTGTTGTAAAGTTGATTTAATGGAGGTAGAGGGTAACTGGAAATCATCGATAGCGGCATTTGCATTCGGTAAATTATGGGGTTCCTCAATTGGAATTTTTTTTTGGGACGTATTCTTTTCTAAATCATATATTTCTTCACGATCCTCTTCATTATTTATAGTGTGAAGAATTTCATGTGGCATAATAGTCAAAGTCACTCCCACTTTTGCAGGAACGCCAAACATAACTTCATATGGACTTCTTTTGATTCCAGAATGATAAACACGATTCTTCATAAATTGTACGAAACGCACACCTTCGCTCCATTCATTAGTTTGATTATCGGTCATCCAAGTAGTGAGCAAATTTTCAATGTCTCGATTTGCCGTGGACCATTTTCAGTTCTGGCCACATACTTTGTAAGCTGTCAAATAGTTGATTGCGAAATTCGCGGCCATTATCTGAATGAAGAATACATGGAGCGTCAAATAAGAGAAAAATATGTAGCAGTTGATAAGCTACTTCATCTGCCCGTTTCGAGGTGAGAGGCCTCAACACTACAAACTTCGTCAAGTGATCTTGGTAAACAAGAAGAAACTTATACTTTCTATCTGGCTAAGATTGATAATCAATGAGATCGACTTGGCATCTGCTGTTAAAATGAGATGAAATAATCGGCTTTACAACAATACCTTTCTTCTCACTTTTTTGTTTCTGTTGACATGGTTCACATAAATTCAAGTATATATATTGTTATTTGAGTTCTTGTTATATTTTTATATAGTGTGTTTAGTTCTTTCCACATTCGATCTCTTCCACCATGACCAATTGACAAATGAGTGGAATGCAATATGTCAAATATTTCGTCAGCATTAACAAATTTCTTTACACTTTTTTGAGTATCTGATACTGGTTCGATTAACTTTTCATAGCCGTGTATAGTCAATACATCATACCTTTGAATGAGCCGATAATCTCTTGACGGTTCCTTTTTATGATACGCTTTAATTCGCTTTACATCCTCTATAATGGAAGCATACTCTTCTTTTAACTAAACGGATACTCTAAAACTGTGGCACTGGAACACTGAAACAGTTCACTAAAACCCTTACCACAACACTAAATTCGTACTGGACGCACGTTTCGATAGCCAAGCTATCATCATCAGCAGCAAGACTGAGTTCAGTCTTGCTGCTGATGATGATAGCTTGGCTATCGAAACGTGCGTCCAGTACGAATTTAGTGTTGTGGTAAGGGTTTTAGTGAACTGTTTCAACACTCTTCTTTTGTTAACAAAACACTTTTGTTTCGGAATTTTGTCACAAAGTTTCCAGCCAATTCACACAAGGATAGATTGGAAAACTAAAAGAAATCGTTCAATGGAGCAGTAATTAAATACATAGGGCGCGGGGGAGGCGAAAAATTGTAAACAAACTTGAATGAAGCGCTTGTCCCACTCTTTTGAATATTTCTTTCGCACTTTGACGGGCCAGCACACGTAAATTTGCAGATTGACTAGGCAATGTTGCAAAAATTAGAAAATAAAATATAATTTCGCACTTTGACTGACTCGCTTAGGAATTCTGCGGATTGACTGATTTTGCACATTGACGTTAACATATATATAAAGAATATTGATGGTATATCAGTTGGGTGTAAAATTTGTTAAAATATTGTAATCAAGGCATCATGTGTGCATATCGAATTATCGGACTAAAATGAAGAAAGATATAAATTCCTAAGCAATTTAAAATTCAGAAAAAAAAATAAGGTATCAATTTGAAGCAGTTAGCACTAGCTCGGGCGTATTATTTAAAGATAATCAAATTTAGCGAAACTGGTTACTATTATTTAGACAATGGTTACTTTAGTATCAAACTAAATATTTCGTTACTGTATTTAATACAGTTTTAAATTAGCTGCAATTTATTATGACTGATTTAACATAGTGTGTTTACCTTTGGCGTTCTTAAAAATGGGTCAGCATACGGACTTCACGGAAATGCAGCAAATAGAACAAAATTACAACTAACAAAGCTTTAAATATCGGAAATTAGGTATACTTTTCTTTGGATTTGTAAACAGCTCAATCTATCTTTAGAATACAATACTTAACAGTTGATTTTTTTACTAGTGAGCTATTTTTAATATGTTTGAACTATCAAGAACACCGTACCTTTAAAAATAACGATGTTGCTATTGGAAACTAACATTAATTATTTTTATATTGTAATAACATTAGTTGATACGTAAGAACTACTTTTTTAGATGTGTGAATTAATGATTCGACTGTAAAATGTTTACTTTCTTCAAGTTGTTTTTTAAATAAAACCGGATCCACTGAAAAATGGTTCAATACGGGCAACCTTTTCTAGTTACAGGATAATAATATATAAAATAAAAATACGTACAATAATAAACTTAATTGAACAGAAAAATGGAAAACAAAAATAAATTCAAAAATCATTAATTTTACTGGTGAAACATTTCAATGTGTACGGCTTTAAGGCACATGAAACTGACGGATAACAGATTTGTTTGAGGTATCACAAGGGAGAAGCTAAGAGGAGAACGTGAAGAAATGCAAAGAACTTCTAGGTCCTCGCAAGGAAGAGAGTAGATCAAGACAATCAACAACACCGTGGACCAACTTCCAAATAAAACGTCTATTCTGTCGCTCCCGACGAGAAGCCACAGAATGCATCTCGTGCATGCCGATCCAGAAGTGCACTATGCAAGCAAAAGGCTTCACTAGTGCCTCCGGCTAATGCATGGATCGGGACAGGGTATGGCAGAGGTTTTTCTAAGAGAAAGCCGAGGTCAATTAAAGATAAAAATTGGTAAGCCACCAAGAAGTATGGCGGTTGTTAGGAACTAACACGTGGTTGAAAGTGTCGGACCACCACAGTTTTCTCTTTCAAATTTCACCAATATTTCGCTTTTATTTTTAAAGCTTCATCAGGATCATAAATGAGCTAAAATAGACAGCCAAACTCAGGAACACAGATTCAAAGATATATATGAAATGAAGGAAAAGCTGCCTAAAAACTTTCATGCACCTCTTCTTGACTTGTGGTAATTTTGAGATTTTAATAACAATGTTATCGTTAAGAAAACAAATAAAACAAACATGTTTTTTAAAAAGTATCTACACTCTGCGCAGCATGAATAGGACCAAGCACGTACATATGTGGCATTTGTAGTTACTATAAACAGTAGTGTGCCGGATTTATTTTCGAAAATAAGAGGAAGGTATAAAAAGATGTACCCAACATGGTAATTTTTGTAAAACTCAGTGCAAATGTACGTTTCTGATAACAATAAGTAGAGTATTGTAAAGAGCCACTTGAATAAAATAAAAGATTCGTTTGCAATAACAAAATACTTTATTGATGGATAATGAGTATTTTTACCATTGCTTCTTATAACCTCAAATAGTCGGGATGGAATGGAATTATACAGGGTTTCCAAGTAGTCAACGGGAAGTTCTCCCCAACTTCGTTTAATCGCCTGCTGTAGTTCGTCAGCGCAATTGAATTACTTAGCATTGGAATACAGTTTACGTGACAACCATTCCGTAACATTTTTTATAATGCTCAGGTCGAGGGAGAGCGACGACCAATCAAGAACCTCCATGCCTTGTTCTTCAAACCAGCGTCGAACACCGCGCGCGCGCTGTGAATACTGATATTATCCCGTTGAAAAATAAATGCCTGAGCTGCCATAACGTTGGAGAATTTTACCTGTTCTAGAAGCTGGATGTACTTTTCTTAATTCTGCCTGCCCTTCTTTATTACCAAATCAACAGGTCCGTTATGGGAAATAGCTCTCCATACCCTGACTGAACCAGTATCGGCACGCCGTCATGACAAAATCACTTCTTCTTTGCGTAATAATAGGAAAATCCATCCGGACCATCCAAATTAAACTTTTTCTCGTCGTTAAAAATAACAGTTTGCCACTCTCTTGTCCACTCCATTTTTGCTTGAGCAAACTAAAGACGTGCAGTGCGCTGAAATTTCTTTAAAGCAGGCCGTCGTTGCATTTTTACACGCTTTAGCAGTGGGCAGCTCTTCAGTAGCTTCTGTATAGTTCTCACCGATGCATTGGTTCCCACGTTTTTAGCGATTTTTTTTGTCGCTAACGCCGAATTCGCTGCTTCTCGTAATATGGCTCGATATTCTCTCTCAGTTTTAACGAATTTTGTGCACCCTTTAAAACATTTTCCATAATTTTTGGGATCCCTAATGAAACCGTTCACAACTTAGTGTAATCGCCCTATCTTCTTTGCAATAGCTTTTTTTAATGGAGCGCTTTTACATTTCCAATTTCTTCCGCCCTACACACTTTTGGCGTCCCATCGTTGCGCAATGTCCTTAATTAGCGATGTTTTAAACGGTTGTTTGTTTATTTGAATACACGTTGTGACTTGTCACGCGTTGCCAGCTCAATACTAGATACTGGTTGTATCCAAACGGCGCAGTGGTTTTTATACGTAGGCAATACGCTAGGCAATATTACACAATAATGCGTATTATTTGGCATATCATATCATTAGAGATTTGCATTATAATTTTAATTAAATAATTGCTTTCGATAATGATAGCAAGGACTGTGGGATAGTATGGCAACAACAATATTCTCGGCACACTCCGCACCACACAAATTATTAATTAAGTCGGAAAGGTCGTTCCAAAGACACATGGGTCATCATCTTCAGCCGCGTACCGATTGATGTGAGAGAACATATATTAAATCTAACGAACCCGCTCTATCCCTACTCGTCAAGAAAAATACATACAAGTACCTATTTTTGCCCCTTAGACTAAGAAGCAAGTTAAAATAAGGAGAAAAGGCGGAAAAAGGTCGGTCATCATGAAATGCAAGAACATGTGGTCGTTCCACCCTAATAAAAATAAAAATCGAAATGAGACAACGGTTATGTCCCTTTCTATACGTCAAATTTATGTTCTTTCCGCCTATATCCTTACCTAACGATTGGACAACATGTGTTACAATGTGTTGTGCTGCACTTGACGCTTCCATCTTCCCATACCTGTAACACCTTATGTGTTCATTGAATTTAGTACCTATCGCTTGTTTCGTTTGACCAATATAGGCTTTATCACAATCACCACATGCAATTTTGTAAATTTGCAACCTTTCTCTCATGTCCGGTTTATCTTTTGAATTGCCAAGAAGGTTTTTGATTGTATTTCGCGAACTGAAACATACGTTCATCTCGTGTCTCTTAAAACTTTGCTAATACCTTTCGATACAGGACATAATATTAAATTAGAAAACCTAAAATTGATTAAAAACGTCATTTCGCCGCTTAAATTGGACGCCTATGAGACTATGAACATAAATAAGAATACAAACCTAATCAATAAAGAGAAGAGACCTTTACACTTCTCTTGTCTTTTCGATTTATTACAGCAACAGGCCTTTGATTTATGGTTGTGCTATAACACATGTCCAGTCTTTAGGTAAGGGTATAGGCGGAAAGAACACAAATTTGACGTATAGAAAGGGACATAACCGTTGTCTCACCCGATTTCTATTTTTATTAGGGTGGAACGGCCACATGTTCTTGCATTTCGTGATGACAGACATTTTTCCGCCTTTTCTCCTTATTTTAACTTGCTTCTTAGTCTAAGGGGCAAAAATAGGCACTTGTATATATTTTTCTTGAAGTGTAGGGATGTTCGTTAGATCTAATACATGTTCTCTCACATCAATCGGTACACGGCTGAAGATGGTGACCCATGTGTCTTCGAAACGGCCTTTTCGAATCAATTAATAATTTGTGTGGTGCGGAGTGTGCCCAGAATATTGTTGTTGAATTGCTTTCTAATTTACGGAAAGCTTGTAACAAATCTGTTGGTCATATTCATGTGGCGAAGTATATATCTAATACTTATTAATTTTAAGTCGTATGCTATGTTTTAGTGCCTTTTGTTATACCAATTTACTGCTCTTTAGGATTGTGGTGGAAAAAATACCATATTAGACGATAGATAGAAGACGCAAAAAATGTTTGTGTTCTACAAAAATATGAAAGTGTTTTAGAGAAAGATTCTGATTTTGGCACATTAAGACACATTTGTGAAGGTGCGTCAACAGAACCGTTAAGTTGTTTCAAAGAATATTTTAATTACGCAAATATAACGTCACTAGATGTAGAACGTTCGTTCTCTCCACATAAACATATTTTTGTGTTGAAACATATCTAATGTTGCAGATATTTAACAGACATTATTCACTTTGCGATTTCACGGAGGACTCTTAAAATGGTAAGTGTTTGAGCACGCATTATTTTATTTTTATTTAACAACTACGCGAAAGTATTTACGACAGCAAACATCCACGCACAATAGCTCTAGTGGAACCCGAGACCTAATCGAAACAACGCCGCTGCCCGTTGGCGAGCGTGGCCAACTCTAGCAATAACAATGGCGCCAGCTAATGAGTTTTTTGATGTACTTAAACTTCTATAAGACTTTTTAAGATATTAAAGGTTTGCAACTTTAAATAGACCACCTTGGAGACATATTTCTACATATTCTCAAACAAAAATTCCTTAATACTTCGTGAACCTAATATGAAAAACTTACAAAAGAACATTTACATTATGCGGTATAAATTGAAATAAAATTCAAGTAAGCGTTAAAAATGACGGAGGTTAATGATACTAATAGGTTTAAAATAAAATCTTTTTATAGTATTAAATTAATTTAGCGTAGCAGACCAAATTTATTAGCGTTTATTTTAACATAAATACTCTCATGCTTTTTTCAAGTCTCTCATGCTTTTTTCAAGTGTTTTTTTTTATTTCGAGTTAGAAACAATGCTTTTCTACCATCAATTTTACTGATTATTAACAGTGGTTAATAAACATGTTCATGTCAAATAATTTAAACAGTATTTATGCCGAATATGTAGATTGTTTTTGACACAATGTAATTGAAAAATTACATATACAAGTGGGCTTTGTTTATATCCTTAGATTTCATTGTTTGCAATATTAAAATAAAAATAACTTTCTAAAATAATAGAACAAAACATTCAAATTATATCCGCCGAAGGCTATACTGTTGTAATTTGAAACGCCTTAAGATACTTTTATAAAAAATAACATCAACAGCAAATTTGCCTGTAATGAAGGTCCAAGTTCCATGGCTAACAGCAAAAAATATCCTGCATTATAAACGAAATTTATGTTATAGATATGTATATTGACATTGAATGTCCTAGAGAAATATAATAAATTGATTAATTATATGGTATAAAAAATAATATAATCGTGTGAAAATATAAGCATTTTAACATATCGAACATGTGGTTCCTTTGCAATTATACATAGTTCTCTAATTCTAATTCAAAACATTAACTTTCATACTGGTTTGAAATAGGGCAACTTATAATCTATTATCATAGATTCAAGTTGGCGGTGAAATTTTAAGAATAATTATTGGAAAACTTAACTGCCAATTATTTATATTAAGAACTGGCGGGTATGTCCAAATCAAGTGACCTGGTTTTATACATGTACACTACCGTTCATGGAAGTTCGGGCAAACAAAAAAATGTACGGAAGTCAAAGAAAATAAGAGAAATATTAAATGGCCATGTATTTAATACTTACTTACATGATTTTACATATTTTCAAACACAAATTTATTAAAAAGAAAAAGTTAATGTAATACAAATAATTTAAATCCGATTTTCATCGAAAAATCCATCTTTTGCCTTTAGGACTGCTGCCACTATTCTCGGCATCCGATTCACTAATTTTGTTAATGTTTCATTGGGCAAGCTTGTCCATCCCTCCTGGAGAATGGTCCACAAATGTTCCTTCGATTTTGGACACTTTTTCCTAACACATCGGTCTAATTCTTCCCATAACAACTCCATCGGGTTTAGATTGGGGGACTGTGGCGGCCATTCCATAATTTTTAGGGTTCTTTCATTTTCTTCTTGCTGCAGGTAATCTGTGCACAATTTAGATTTATGTTTGGGGTCATTGTCCTGCATAAATTCAAATCCACGGCCAATTAATCGGACTCCTGACGGTATGGCATTTTCCTCCAGGATTTTCCGATATACTTCTTTTTTCATTATGCCCTCAATTTTGAGCAAGTCCCCTGTTCCGATTAAGGAACAACCCCAAACGATTACAGATCCGCCTCCATGCTTCACCGTAGGAACTATACACTCCCGTAACATTCTTTCCCCTCTTGATCTGCGTACGAAAACTCTCCGTCTATTTCCAAAAACCTCAAACTTGGATTCGTCAGTCCACAAAACGTTTTTAAAATCGTCCATTGTCCAATCTCTATGAGCTTGTGCCCATTTCAGTCGTTTCAGTCTATTTCCTCTTCGGAGTAACGGTTTTCGACAAGCCACTCTCCCATGCAACCCAGCCTCTTTCAGCCGACGTTTCACGGTACTCACAGAAACTTTGGAATCTCGCTCATTATTGAATTCTGCAGCAATTTCTGATGCTGTTAGTCTTCTATTGCGCTTACTAATTATTTTTATTCGTAAATCTTCCGCAGGAGTCGTTTTCCTTGACGGTCCTGGCCGATTACGATCTTGCACGTCACCCGTCTTAAATCGAACTATAATATCATGTACTGTAGATTTTTTTATTTTTAATTTATCCTCAATCCGTCTTTCTGCGTACCCTTCCTGATGCAAGGTAATAATAGCAGATCGTTTTGAAACAGCTAGAGGCTTTCCACGGGGCATTTTAAGCAGTCAAACCGAAATTATTTTATTTTTCACTTGCACGACCACAGATACTTTCACAATAACAATCTCTTCAGAACTACTGCGTTTACAAATGTTATAATACTTTATAAAGGATATACGAATATTTCCAGGTAACACGAGTAAATCAGCTAACCCTCGTAGGGATTATTATAAAGCTTTATTGTCACTGTAATTATTGGGGATTTCCAACATAATTATATATTTTATGGTCTTATAATAGACAAATACTACTTGGAAATTGGTAAAAGGCTTCCAGGAAAGGTTAGTTTTAACAATTCCTCACAGAAATGTATATTATATAATTTTATTTTCCTAAACAGTTAATATAATTTGTCAGCTTGCCCGAACTTTCATGAACGGTACTGTATATATATATATATATATATATATATATATATATATATATTTAAATTGAAGTGCTATTTATTTGATATAAACAGTATTACATTAACTAGGTATATTTAAATCTAATATGATTCGACGTATGTATTTATATCGAACTAAATTATACTGAACGATGAGTTGATTTTAGATGGTAGATATTAATCAATACACTACCGCTCATAATAGGTTGGATAGTTAAATAAATTTAGAATTACAGAAAAGAATTAATATAAAAATGGGACAAATACTACACAACATAAGGATACAAGATAAACTTTACTTTCTTTATTAAATTTACATAAAAAGAAAGGAAAATTTCCTTTTTTAAATTAAATTTTGCCTTCGTCGAAGAATCCTCCTTTAGTCGCCAATACAGCTCGCGTAACCCTCGCCATTCTGTCGACTAATTTGTACAGTGCATTATCTGGAATATTGTTCCATTCTTCTTGGAGGATGGTCCACAATTGCTGCTTTGAAGTTGGAGCTTTCCGTCTTACGCGTCTGCCAAGTTCGCCCCATAGCAACTCATTACGATTGAGATCACAATTCTGGGGAGGCCACGTCATTCGCTGCAAAATATGTTCGTCCTCTTGAGCCACCAAATAATTTCTACACACCCGAGCAGTATGTTTCGGGTCATTATAAATACAAACTGTTGTCCAATTAAACGCAAACTTGATGGAATCGCATTTTCTTCCAATATCTGTCTATAATTTTCTTTTCGCACAATCCCGTCAAGTTTTACTAAATCACCAGTCCCGGCGAATGAAAAACCCCCAAACGAAAACCGAACCACCACCATACTTTATAGTAGGCACAACACAAACGGAAAGCATTCTCTCTCCTTTGGATCGGCGAGTAAATACTCGTCTTCTCTGCTCAAACACGCCGAATTTTGATTCGTCCGTCCAAAGGACTTTTCTCCATTGTTCTGCTGTCCAGTTCTGATGTGTTCGTGCTCATTGTAGCCTTTTAAGTCGATTCCCTCGACGTAAAAGAGGTTTACGAACTGCTACACTTCCGTGAAGATTCGCAGCTTGTAAACGACGTTTGATTGTGCTGACGGAAACGGACACGGCGCGATCGCGATTAAAATCTGCTGCAATTTCAGGTGCGGTTGCTCATAGATTACGCTTACTTATTAATTTTATGCGTTCGTCATCCATTTTAGTCGTCATTCTCGGACGTCCTGATTTTGGACGGTCTTGGAAGCTACCCGTTGCTTGATATCGCCGGATTCACATAATATTTTGTTAAATTTATTCTACTGCTTCTGCTTATCTGTCGCACTGAATACCCTTCTTGGTGTAGAGTAACTACAGTCGAACGTTTGTCAATTTCTGTTGGTTTCCCTCGAGGCATTTTATAATTATTATTGCTTTTTTTTATCAGATGTGCACTGAATCACATAAACTCGAATACTGATATAATGTGGAGCTAATACACCGCAGTTAAAAGAAGAGAGGTTTACTCCGTACCCTTTTTTATAAAATTAAGCTTATTGTACCATTTATGAGCTTGGGAAAGCTCCGAACATAACATTAAATTACTGTTTCCGTAAATTCCTTAAACCCCATTAATCAATAAATATTTATATTTGCATTTTGAATTAGTAATTCCTAAATTACATTATAATATATTCCAGATCACTCGGGAATTTGTTAAAGATTAATACAAACACAATTACAGCACATTTCATAAATTTCTCCATTTATTTTATTTTTAAATCTCGTACTGTCCATTCTATTATGAGCGGTAGTGTACATACCGCGATCGTAAGTTCCGTAATAAAGTGAACCGCTAAAATATATGGACAGTGTTACAACGTTTGCCCGCTATGAAAGTATAAGGTGGGGAGCGCGCGAAGCGAATCAAGGACGTTCTTAGGATAAGCGGAAACATTATTCGATACATATGTATGGGACTCGCGACTATAAATGAATCCTTACGTACCTTAGTATGCATGGGGTAAAACGTAAATCTACAAGTAAGTCACCTCAGCGAGCTCGTACGATTGTGCCTTTCCGAAGAGAGACTTTTCAAAACGGCTTTTTCTTGTTAAAAAATCGGATTGGAGGCATAGTCTAAAATTATACTGAAACCTACAAGATGTCGTAACTACCCAAAGTTAGTAAAATGTTAATAATTTCAAATCAATCATTTAGCAATTTTAGTTTAGCAATTTTTGAAACAACTACAGTTCAGTTTCATCGAAATTCAAACGCTTTTTTCCGATTTTTATAAATAGAACCTATATATTTTTATATTGTTAGCAATTTCCTTGTAAAATTACCTTCAAAATGGTACCAATAACGTAGTACTTATCTCCACTATTTTAGAAGGTATTACACTTTTGCGGGAAATACGTTTGTAATACTCGATATGCGGCGCATCTAACAACTAGATCGCCATGATTTTCAAACAACAATCAAATATCAAATGGTACCTTTGATATTACGTGCATATTTATCATTTTACTTACAATCACAAAAAAGTTACATTGTTATATTTATTCCCAGCAGGTTCCTGAGTACGACAATTAAGTACAACTTGGTTTTAAAATTGTGAGATAATAAAAACAGAACCATTTACCTCTAGTCAATTGCTTTTTTATGCAAATTGTTTAGACTATTTATAAAGTAATAAGAAGCCGTACGTAATACAAAAACTATTTTCAATTTCTAACATGCAATTTACACTTTTAGACTTTTTCATAATAAAATAATCTTAATTCAGAAGGTGCTCAAAGATGTCTCCATTCTGCTCTGTGCATGTTCTCAACCATCTCTATACGGCCTGACTTACATTTTGAGCCAAGTTATCCTCGTTTAATTGAAGAAAGGCGTTTATTCCCTACTGCATGTTTTCTGCCATTGTAGAGAGTGTCGTGTAACGCACTTTATTTTGTCAATTTCCCATAACAGGAACAAGTAAGTCATTGGAACAATTATTGAGTGTGATAACATTTATTAGGATATAGTACCAACGTACAGGATTGATTAAAACAAATAAAAATCTGAATGTGTATCCGTAAATGTAATGTACCAAAGACTGAGTTGATTTTACAACTGAATTTGTAATAAGCAACGTAACTGTACCTATTTTTTACACGAAGGCTTATCACTAATCAATACCTAGAAAGGGTACTGTTAAATTTCAAGTGTTTTTATAAATTAATAGACGCATTTTTTTACATCAAGAAGTAGGTACAATCTTAGTTTTAAAAGTTTCAAACCTCAACATGAAGATGGCGTTATTCGTCAAAAACATTCTGGTAATACAACTGCGCATGTGTTGAAAGATACTTTGCAAATTTCGGCCATGTTGGACGCTCAGTTGTTATTTAACAGTCATTTATATTGTAAAGTCACGGCTTTACATCGAGTCATTAGGTCGTCGTTAGTATATAGTAGATATTGAGAAACAAACATGCAGAAATACCAGGACACTGTGCGTGAAATGATCGAAGACGCTTTGGAGATTTGAGAAATACTTTTCTTGTACTTGCTATTAATGCATCTACCTAGTGGGTGAACATTGTCGAATAGTTCCTGCCACAAGATGTAAAGCATGCACTTTACACGTAACATGTAAATACTTGCAACAGTGTTCAAAAAAAGGACGGCCTACCGAACACATTGTCGCGGCACCATCGCTCATTAACATCAACACTTGACCTAGTGAGACTTTTCTAACGTACTAGGTATCACCCTCACAATTGCTGCACCAGTACACTTTTCTAGACTTTTGCTATCTAGTAACAGTGGAAATGTCGGATTATGAGGGTCCAGTATACGTACTATAACATTTGGAATAGAATTTCTTTTACAATCTGTTGTCTCGTCAACACAAAGCAACTGATTTTTTTATGTAGATTTAATTTTCTTTTCCACATCTTCGCACGCCAATAAAACATGCTTACGTGCCGTTTTTGTAGTTTGCAACATGAACTCGGGGTTGTACTTATACCAAAAGTTCTGAAGCGGTTCTTTTTCGACTAAGCGAAGTGACAAATTACAGGTTATCAGTATGACAAGTAAATCGAAAATAAAGGCAGTTCTCGTTGGCAGGCCCTTTTTTTCTATTTTTTGCGTTCTTCGCCGTTTACATGTTTGTTACAGTCCGCTTTGTGTCAGCACATTAAATGTTTCTCGTACACTTTGCAAACTATTTTATTACCGTCGTAGAACAAATCGGAGAAGTTACAGAAAAACCTATTTACTGTGCCAACAACGGGACGTTTTTTAACCTTGTTCACATTACATATTTTAAATTAATAATTATGTATTTATAACGAATAACACGTAACACAAAATACAGTGCACGCTCTCGTTTCCTAAACTGAACGAAAAATAAACAAGCGAACGCTGACAAAGCGAAAATCGATTTTTGCTCACAGCCCGCTACTCCGGTGAAACGGCTACGTATCACAAAGACGATTACCTGGCTCTATTTCAGTGACTACCTGTAGATATCCCACACTATCCCAGATTGTAGTATAACTGCAATCTACATCAAAAGAATGTGTTTGAACCGCAACTGATATTTCCATTGATATCTGTTTGTGTAGACTATCCCTAATTATTAACAATATAATTATGGTATTTATACACTAATTTTTATATATTATTATTATATTATGAATTTCAATTAAACGCAAAATTATTGAAGTGACGTTAATTTATTACCAATACTTAAATGTCAAATAGATCGTTAAAAGCCTTAAGAGTACACAAAATTTTAGTCACATAAATTATTTATTGTCGCAATAAATCTATAATAAATTAAAAATAAAATAAGATTACAAACATTAAATGCGACTGTTTATAGAACATGCAATATGATGGTAATGTAATCTTTTAATTCTATTTATGAATTATAGTATCAATAAACGGTTAAACAATAGTTGATAATTTGTAGATACTAATTCAAAAAACCCAATCTTTTGATGTTTTCATTCTCGGTTTCTTATCGCATATCCGAGGTTATGTTTACAAATAAAGAGGTTAGATTTGCATTGACATTATGCAAAAATATCTATAAAATAAGTCATCGTTTCTCGCTCTGTTACTGTCATTACTTGGTGATGTCATTGTGAACGTGCTATTATTAATGTGGATCTTCTACTTATCTAGAATTCTGACTATACGAAAAAGTAAACATATACATATGTATGCCATTTACCTAGTACCTGAATTGAATGTTGTTTCTTTCTTTTTGATTGATTATTAACAAGCAAGTTATGGAATAACTTTTTCAACATATTTTTATAAAAATCTTAAATTATTATTTACAAAAAACACTTTTTCACAAGAATCTAGCTTCTTTATACAAGTTTAATGAAAATAGATCACATTAAATGATCCAGAAACAATCCCTTCTCAAATGGTTTTTCGGCACACACATTCATTACGTATTTTGTTGATAAGCAGCCTTGTATAAAAAAAAATGAAAAATAAAGATCAGCAATGGATTTAACGCAAAGTGGTGTAATTGTAAAGCATCCTAAGGCCGAAAACGCAGTTAAAATGACAAACGAGTAATTTGCTGTGCTCAGAAGATTTACTTACTATAACAAACGAATATTGGACAATCGTGTGTACATTTATGAACGTATATATGTACAGTAGCTATTTGCAACAATGATTTCTTTTTTTTTTCAGTTTTATTATTAATTCACCCGTATCAATGGACATATGTTTTCCTTAACAATTCATCCATGATCCATCTTTGTAAATGAATTGAATGCTTGCGCGGACCTATAAAGAGGATTTACCGAATTCATAACAAATTTATCTCCCAACAAGGGGGATGCATTAAATGCAGTGTACGAAGATTTTCGTGATATTTCATTTTATAATATTTATTGTATTATGTCATAATTTTAAATAATAATTGCTTTCATGTTGTGATTAGTGTTTTCTAGCTTTGTTAAAAAAAATAAAAATACATAATGGAATGTTTAGATTTGTTGTTCTTTAACATTAGGTAGGTGTACGAACACTTTTGTAACTGACTGTACCTACAAAATTTCACAGCCATCAAAATATGACCATGACATATTTGGGGCAAATTTAAAATGGTATACATATACCAATAATATCTACTGAAATAACAAGTACGCAGACAAGAATTTTAATCGATAAGGTTCGTTGTTAAGATGTTAATATGTATGATGCAAACATGTAAATTGAGAAAGCGAAAACTATTACCAAAAACAAAGGTGCTAATTGCTAATAGCTAATGAGAGTACTTAAAAATGGTTTAAGGATAATTATCGCGTCTAATACTTGGATTATACTAATAAGTGTTTTATTATTTAATAAACAAGTACCAACTAAAAGTGAAATATATGTAATTGCACAAAATTGGAACAAAGGCCAAATACGTGTTATCTTGCTACCAAGGTTATGCTGCGTTTCCGTATGGGGATTACTTAGTCGCATTTTCGTTCAGGTCTAGGAAAAATGCCCACCCCGCACTTGAAACTTAGGTGGTTTGTAGATCTTGTAGGGCTATATAAAATTGTAAAATCAATGATGGTGCTAAAGCAACAATCGAAGCAAAAATCGAATTTACTTCAAATGGTATGCCAAAGTGAATATAATCACTAAAGCTGGCCACGAGCGGTACCACGCAGTAGCGTAGAGTCGACCAGGCCTCGCGTTCCACTAGAGTTATTCTGCTAATAGAGATGTTTGCTGCCGCAAATAATTTCGCTCATCTTTTAAATAAAAATTAAATAACACGTGCTCAAACACTTACCATTTTAAGAGTCCTCCGTGAAATCACAAAGTGAATAATGTCTGTTAAATATCTGCAACATTAGATATGTTTCAACTGTTGTTTCGGCAAAACTAGTACGGCATGAGGCAAAAATGCGTTTATATGCAGAGAACGAACGTTCTACATCTAGTGACGTAATATTTGCGTAAGTAAAATAATCTTTCAAATAACTTAACGATTCTGTTGACGCACCTTCACAAATGTGTCTTAATGTGCCAAAATCAGAATTTTTCTCAAAAACACTTTCAAATTTTTCTAGAACAGACACATTTTTTGCGTCTTCAATCGCGCATAACTGTGCGTAAACATGTTGCATTATTTGTAGAAATTCTTCTAACGGCACCGCAGGATTTTGTAATTTTTCTATTGCATTTGCTAGCCCGAAGTAATTGTCGTGAATGATTTTTAAATCCATTTTAACCTGACTATCTTGAAATTTCGACTGGTTTTTCTGGATAGCGGCAGCTTCCTTTGTATCAAATTGTAAAACCAAACTCGGCCTGCAACCATGTTCCCCAACGAGTTAGAATAGGTTCTGGTGGCTCTGGTATACGGGGGCACAGTCTGTGAAATTCGCGAATACGTTTCGGTGATTTGACAAATACTGCTTTGGTATGCGCTATTAAAGCGTCTACCTCAGGATAACATTTTCTGATACTATCCGCCACAAGATTGAGAGCATGAATTTTACACGTAATGTGTAACAAATTAGCAGAATGCTTTTTAAGAGACCGGCCTACAGAAAGCATATTTGCAGCACCACCACTCACTAACATCAAGAGTTGGTTTGTTGAAAGTTCAAACTTGTCCGATGTACTTAACACTAACTTTGAAATTGCTTCGGCAGTACACTGTTGTATTCGTTTGGAGACTAATAGAATTGAAGGTGCCGATTGATGAGGTTCCAATTTGCGTGCCATTACATTAAGAACAGAATGTTTCTTCCGATCTGTTGTTTCGTCGACACATAACCACAATTTTTGATCTTTCAACTCCGATTTTATTTTTTGTTCAATATGTTCGCGCGCAGATGGCACAATTCTTCGTAACGATGTTCGACTTGGTAATTTGCACTCCGAATAGTTATTCCAAAAGCAGATAAATGGTTCCTTGCCTAGTAAATTAAACCGTATATTACATGCGATAAACGTAACGCATAAACTAAATATAAATTTTTCATTGTCTCGGGGGCAATTTCTTTTTGAGACATGCTTTTCACTATTTACGTGTCGTAGACAATGTTGTCATAAATATTATGAGAATATTAACAACGTGGTTTTACAATTCGATCCAAAGGAAGCTGTCGCTATCAAGAAAAGCCAGTCGAAATTTCAAGATAGTCGGGTTAAAACGGATTTAAAAATTATTCAGAACAATTACTTCGGACTAGCGGAGGCAATAGAGAAGTTGCAAGATCCTTCGGTGTCGTTAGTGGAATCTGTGCAAATAGTGCAATATGTTCACGCACAGCTATGCGCGATAGAAGACGCAAAAAATGTTTGTGTTCTAGAAAAATTTGAAAGTGTTGTAGAGAAAGATTCTGATTTTGACACATTAAGACGTCAACAGAACCGTTAAGTTGTTTCAATGATTATTTTAATTATGCAAATATAACGTCACCAGATGTAAAACGTTCGTTCTCTGCATATAAACACATTTTTTCCTCGCGTCGCACTCGGACTGTCGAAACAACTGTTGAAACATATCTAATGTTGCAGATATTTAACAGACATTATTAACTTTGCGATTTCACAGAGGACTGTTAAAATGGTAAGTGTTTGAGCACGCATTATTTTATTTTTATTTAACAATTACGCGAAAGTATTTACGACAGCAAACATCTACGCAGAATAGCTCTAGTGGAACCCGAGGCCTAATCGAAACAACGCCGCTGCCCGTTGGCGCGCGTGGCCAACTCTAATTATAACATTTTATTGCTGTTATATTTATACCAACTTTCATTAACTAAAAGCGCATCTCTCGAAAGAGGAGTTCATAGATAGATATTCGTTCCAGGCTTTTGCAGCAGAAATCGACTGTGAGCATCACGAACGTCAGCTGAATACCCCTTCTGATATTTTTCTATTGCCTACTATAAAAAAGACGTTGGTTACACGACACCCGCTACAATGGCAGAAAACATGCAGTAGGGAATAAGAAACGCCTTTCTTCAATTAAACGAGGATAACTTGGCTCAAAATGTAAGCCAGGCCGTATAGAGACGGTTGAGAATATGCACAGAGCAGAATGGAGACATCTTTAAGCACCTTCTGAATTAAAATTATTTTATTATGAAAAAGTCTAAAACTGTAAATTGCATGTTAGAAACTGACAATGATAAGTTTTGTATTATGTACGGTTTCTTATTATTTTATAAATAGTCTTAACAATTTGCATAAAAATACAATTGAGTAGAGGTAAATGGTTCTGTTTTTATTATCTCACAATTTTAAAACCAAGTTGTACTTAATTGTCATACCTAGGAACGTGTTGGGAATAAATATAACAATGTAACTTTTTTGTGATTGTAAGTAAAATGATAAATATGCACGTAATATCAAAGGTGCCATTTGATATTTGATTGTTGTTTGAAAATCATAGCCATCTAGTTGTTAGATGCGCCGCATATCGAGTATTACAAACGTATTTCGCGCAAAAGTGTAATACCTTCTCAAATACTGGTACCAGTTTGAAGGTAATTTTACCAGGAAATTGCTAGCAATATAAAAAGATATAGGTTCTATTTTAAAAAATCGGAAAAAAAGCGTTTGAATTTCGATAAAAGCTGCACGACATATTTAAAACCCCGTATATATTTGTACATTATACCACCTTGAAACATATAAGGTGTTAGCCTCTAAATTGATAACAAAAGAGTAACTCGCGACACTGCAACAGTTTTCAGGTTAGGTCTTAAAATGTCAAAGTCTGCAAGTGTCAAAATTTTAACAAAATTTGCAATATGTGTAGCTAAAAGTAATTATCTAAAGTACCGAAACCGTATATTAAGTAGCTATCAAAATGATTAATAAAAAATACAGCAATCCATTTAAAATAAAAAAGCTGAAGGCGATTGCGGAAATTTGGAACACTCTGTATATTTGTAAATAATTTTACAAAATACACTATGGTAAACTATATTCGTACAGAAAATCTCATTTCTCCATCTTTGGTAGTTTTCACGCTAAACTCCGCCGACGCACTAATGGCTCACTCGGTATACTTGGCCTTTAAGGACTAAAGGAATTTTAAGATATTTTATGCAATTTTTTAAATTGAAGCACCTGAAAGTTTGAGCAGACGTATTTGAAATAAAGTAGTTTGCAATATCTGCAGGATATAATTTGTATTTCACGACAAAATGAACATACTATGTGGAAAATGGTCAGAGATAATAATAATAATAATAATAGATCTGAAATCTACTCAACCTTCACACGACAATATCGCGCTAGACGAAAATGGATCCTCAAGTTCTGGCGAATATATTTAAGTATACTTTTCAAGCGTCTCCCGGCCTTATACTAGATAGCATACCAAATACATCAGTAGAATGCACTATTCTCGATAACACCTGCAGTGTGTTCCCCTTCCCGTTTACGGAGATTGAAATGCGTACAGCTATCTCACATTTAAAAAACAAACATACAGCCGGTCCGGATGACATTTCAGCAAAGGTTTTTAAAGAGTTCTCCAACCTACTTATAACACCATTAACTTACCTCGTTAATTTGTCGTTTACACTCGGTGTATTTCCTAATTGTTTCAAAATCTTGGCAGTCGTACTAATCCATAAAGACAGCAAAACCCAACATTAATAACTAACCTGGACAAATATGCGGTAACAGCCAGAGGCGTGGCGAACGTATAAAAGTTTACACATAAAGTAGAAGGTAAGAGATAAATGATAAAACGTGCTGAAACACTTACCGTTTTAAAAGTCTTCCGTGAAATCACAAATTCGGTTTTATTTATTTATTATTCTAACATTAGAAATTGGGTCTTTCTAATAACACTTGCCAGTTTTATGCTCAATACAACACATAACAGCAAATTAATCTGTAACAACTTATGTATATTTAGAAGCGAAAATAGTCATTTTTTTGAAAACTCTCATTAAAAGGTGACATTTTTATTGAATTTCCTAAATGTTAAAATGTCACTTTACTGGAACAAAAAAGCCTTAAAGTCTTTTTCAAGTGGTGATACTGCATTTTCTGCTCCTTTCGACACTTCAAGAGGCAAATGATCTTCATCATTTGAAAAATCCATTTCGCTTTCTGCTTCATTTATACTTAATAGTTGAGTCGTAATATTTTAATACTAACTTTTAAAATATCCACAGAATTTCTCAACACAGGACAAATATAACAACTACCGTGATTAACACCAAATGACTTGCATTTTATTTATCTACTTTTTATGATTACTTGCCTACAGTATTCTAGAATCTGATTCATATTTTTACGATAAACCTTAAATCAATTTATCCTGAGTGTCAAAAATTGTTCTTCTCTTTTTCCCAATTTTAACTATATTTTGAAGCAGTTTTCGAAACATTATTGTTTAATACACGGTTACGAAATCGCTTTTGCATTCTCAAATGCAAAACAATACTTGGCAACCTAGAATCAAGAATAACTATATTTAATTTATTCATTTTATTTTGCTCATTGTACTGTACCTTGTTTTCCGATTACACACATATGTACAGTTGCTGCCAATGAAAAGTCGTACACTTTGACAAATAAAGAAATTTGGATTTGTTAATTTTCTGATAAATTAACAATCAGTTACATTTTTAAAAAAGTCACTACAATAATTTCACTCAGGAGCGCGCGCTAGAACACAAAATTTATTGAACAATTAAACAAGAAACATCAGTAACCTGGGCAAATATGCGGTAACAGCCAGAGGCGTGGCGAGCGCATAAAAGTTTACACATAAAATAGAACGTAAGAAATAAATTATAAAATGTGCTGAAACACTTACCGTTTTAAAAGTCTTCCGTGAAATCACAAACTGGGTAACATCTGTTAAATATTTCAATCATTAGATATGTTTCCACAGCGGTTTCAGTCAACTGAGTACGACGTGCGGAATAAATGTTTTTTAATGCCGAAAACGACCGTTTGACATCTAGCGATGTTATATTTGCATATTAAAAATAATCTTCGAAACAACTTAATGCATCTTCACACACACCTTCACAAATTTGTTTGAATATAAGAAAATCGGAGTCATTCTCTAAAACACTTTCAAATTTTCGTATTACACACCAATTTGTTTCGCCTTTTACAGTGCATAACTGCGCGTGAACATCATTCACAATTTGGACACAATCCACTAGCGACATCGAACCATTTTGTAATTTTTCTATTCCCTTCGCTAGTCCGAAGTAATTGTTGTGAATAGTTTGTAAATCTCTTTTAACCTGACTATCTTGAAATATTTCCTGGCTTTTCTTGATTGCTGCAGCTTCTGTCGGATTGGATTTTAAAACTACCTTCTTTACTTGATCAAAATATTTGTTGTAGTAAAACGCAGCCTGCAACCATGTTCCCCAACGTGTAACAATGGGCTGTGGTGGTTCAGGTAAATCAGGACACAGTTTGTGAAATAGTCGGGTACGTTTCGGGGCTTTAGAAACACTGCCTTTGCTGCCCTTGCTGTTTACCAGCAATCAATGCATTTACTAGTAGAAAACATGTAGGAATCGTTTGTGCCGCAAGATTTGGAGTATGGATTTTACTCGTTACATGTAAGAAGTTACCACTGTGTTCTTTAAGAGATCGGCCCAAAGAAAGCATGTTTGCGGCACCATCACTTTTTGCAGAAGAATGCTGTTTGCTTTCGATCTGACGTTGACAATGGCTTCTGGACCAACACATTAAAGGGATTTTACAAACATTGAATTTTAGCACCATCAAAAATTAAGTCCGGCATGTCCACTATAAGGTTTTTAACTGTGTCTGCCATTGGTCGTTGTACGAAATAAGTTACGACAACCTACATATACACAGAACTACTCGCATACAGCATCGATTTAGTACTGACGCTGTGAACGCGTGAAATAAATAATCGCCGACTCCGCACCACATATCTACTACACTGACTGTTACCGTTGTTTGCCCAGACTATTAATAACTATAGACCGATATCTTTAATATCACTGTGTCTTGTGTCTTATCTTTAATATCAATGTAACTTTAATATCAATATGTTGGCAAATTTTTGAATACTGTGTATTAGGCAGACTATGGTCCTTCCTAAACAAACAATATTTTACACAGTAATCAGCGTGGGCTTAAAAAAGATAAATCGACGACAACTGTCTTGATATCGTTCTATAACATTACCACAGAAGAGATTTACAAAAAACGTTTCCCCTTCTCGACCTTCTGCGGTTTTAGTAAAGTTTTTGACAGCGAAATCTTGTTAAACATGCTCTACAGTTGTGGAATTAGAGGTACTGTAGCTAGTTGGATTACGTCTTATCTTAGCGGTCGTCTCCAATATGTAACCATGTCATATGGATGAGAATAAACTTAATGGTATAAGTCGACATACTTACCTGTACTTCATGGAGTAGTCCAAGGATCGGTAATCGGCCCCCTGTTACTTAACTTATATACTAACGACATATACAATTTCGTCTCTGACGCGCTGATCTACATGTATGCATATGAGACAAATATCTTATTCAGCAAAGACAGTCTACCAGAAACAGCAAAGGCCAGCAGCGAAGCAATTCATCTCGTTTATCAATGGTTTTCTTCTAATACATTAAAACTAAATGAGGACAAAACTTATTTTCTACTGTTCCATACTCGTCAGCGTGTTCACAACATCCACTGCAACATCCTAGTTGATAACAAATCGATAGAGCAGTTAAATAGTACAAGGTTTTTAGAAGTAACCATACAAGACAATATGCTGTGAGAAAACCATTGCACTAAACTTAGCAACATCCTTCATACTAAAGCGTTTCTCTTTAGAAGTCTTCAATATGCTTTAACTACTGTATATTATTAAGCGTATATCACGCAGAAATACAATCAAGATTGGCATGCGGAATCTTACTTTGGGGTTCATCTCCTTCGGCGAAAATCGTCTTCCTAGCACAGAAAGGAATTGTCAGAATTCTCGGAAACCTAAATTCAGCCGATTCCCGTAAACCGATATTTGTGGCATTAAAAATCCTAACGGTTCCATCTTTATGCATTTTAGAAGCAACTCACTACATACACAAAGACAGAAATAATCTTTCAACTAACAGCAGTATTCATCAACATTATACTCGCCATGCATGTGACTTGTACATACCTAGATGCGATTTGTATCTGACCGATAGAAGCCCACAGTACTTGAGTAAAAAATTGTACAACAAGCCACCTAAAAGGCACATCATTCAAGCAGAATGTAAAAAACTTTCTAATTGACAAATGCTACTACAGTAGGCGAGTTCGGATATTCTTTCGGACTAACTCCATTTACTCCAAATACCCTACTTGCGCTCTTTCGCGTTCGGGAATATCGTGGAGTTACTCCATCCATTCGTTTAAAAGTATGGGTTGAGTGATCCACTCTTGCTCTACTCCTAATCCCCTCCACTCTGCTACGAACGAATATCCGAACTCAGCTAGTGTTGACAATTTTTTAGAGGACGCTATTTGCTAATATGTTATAGTTTAGATTACGTTTTTTTTTTTTCTAAATGTTTGTACTTTTTTTTTTAGGGAGGTGGTGGAGTTTAGTTTACATTAGCTTTTATTTTTGTTTTTATTTGCCTTATTACTAACTTTTCTTTGACCAATTCTGTTATCCATATGGATACTTGGAATTAATAAAGATTATGATTAGTCTAGGCAAGCAGCGGTAACAGTCAGTGTAGTAGATATGTGGTGCGAAGTCGGCGATTATTTATTTCACGCGTCAGTACTAAATCGATGCTGTATGCGAGTAGTTCTGTGTATATGTAGGCTGTCGTAATTTATTTCGTAATTGTACGCTTATGTTTGCTTTAAAAATGTCGCAGTTAGGTACGTCGCGAAAACGACCAATGGCAGACAGAGTTAAAAACTTTATAGTGGACATGCCGGACTTAATTTTTAATGGCGCTAAAATTCAACGTGGTTTGTAAAGTCCCTTTAATGTGTTGGTCCAGAAGCCATTGTCAACATCACATCGAAAACAAACAGCATTCTTCTGCAAAAAGTGGCATACGAGACCAAGGAAAATTTACATTTGATTTATGTGTTACTCTTATTTTAGACAAAGAAGCATTTGTTTCCTTCTGGAATAAATATGCGGACTATAAATTACCTAGTCGGACATCGATACGAAATGTAGTACCATTTGCTCGTGAACATATAGAAAAAAGAATGAAAACGGAATTGAAAGATAAAAAACAATGGTTGTGTGTGGACAAAACAACAGATCGTCAAAAACATTCTGTGGTTAATGTAATGGTACGTACAATGGAACCACATCGACCGTCATCCTCGTTCTTACTTGCTTCCAAAAGAGTTATAAATTGTGCTGCCGATGAGATTTTAAAGGTGGTGTTGAACTCATTGAACAAATTTGAAGTTTCACCTAAGTAACTTTTAATGTTTATGAGTGCCGATTGTTACACGTTGGGGAACATGGTTGCAGGCTGCGTTTTACTACAACAAATATTTTAATCAAGTAAAGAAGGTAGTTTTAGAATTCAATCCGACAGAAGCTGCAGTAATCAAGAAAAGCCAAGAAATATTTCTATATAGTCAGGTTAAAAGAGATTTACAAACTAGTCACAACAATTACTTCGGACTAGCGGAGGGAATAGAAAAATTACAAAATGTTTCGATGTCGCTAGTGGGTTCTGTTCAAATTGTGAAAGATGTTCACGTACAGTTATGCGCTGTAGAAGGCGAAACAAATTGGTGCGTAATGCGAAAATTTGAAAGTGTTTTAGAGAAATACTCCGATTTTCTTATATTAAGACAAATTTGTGAAGGTGCGTATGAAGATGCATTAAATTGTTTCAAATATTATTTTAAATATGCAAATATAACATCGCTAGATGTCGAACGATCGTTTTCGGCATTAAAAAACATTTATTCCGCACGTCGTACTCACTTGACTGAAACAGCTGAGGAAACATATCTAATGATTGAAATATTTAACAGATGTTACCAAGTTTGTGATTTCACGGAAGACTTTTAAAACGGTAAGTGTTTCAGCACGTTTTATAATTTATTTCTTACCTTCTATTTTATGTGTAAACTTCTATGCGCTCGCCACGCCTCTGGCTGTTACCACATATTTGACCAGTTTAATTATGATTATTCACTATCTGATTGTCTATAGTTAATATTTTTTCTCGGTTGGAACGGTATGTGCATCTATCTAATCTGGATAGAATTACCAATGGGGAAGTATACATCGTTTTCCAAAAGTAACACACAACATTCATGCTTCTTTTCAGGTTTGTCTTTTAAAAAGATGCAAAAAGAGGTCGATTTGTGTTTTATGTCATGTTTTTTTTTGAATTTTTGTTACCATTTTTATCATTCAGAGCTATGACATTAAATGGATAATATTTTTAAGTGAGATACCCTAAATCACGTACTACCCTACATTTTATTAGACAAATTGATAGCTGGTTTAGGCAAATTCAAACTCCGCTAGTTCCTACAATCAGTGTTTTCTAAAAGCATTCAGTTAGATTTTTAATACAAGAAATGTCAAAATTGTAGAATAAATCGGAAAATTGTGAAATAGCTCCATTTGAAGAGGGTTATGAATTAATTGCTGTAAGTCATCTTTCGTTTAAGTACAAAAAAATTAACTAAATTTTCCTTGCAAGGCTATGTCAAAGGCAAAGTATGTAAATAGTATGAGGGAAAGTCAGTAAGTAGGTCACAAAAAGCTATTATAAAAGTAATAAGAGAAATAGTTAGCCAAAAACAAGGTTTATTTTTCAACATAGTCTCCATCTACATTGATGCACTTATCCCATCGCTTTATTAATGCCCCAATGCCTGCTGCATAAAAGTGTTTGGGCTGCCGTCTGAACCACGTGCGTACCTCTTGTTGAACATCAGTATCACTCTCGAAATGTGTTCCGCCAAGATGCTTTTTTAGTGGACCAAACAGATGATAGTCGCTTGTGGCTAGGTCGGGACTGTAAGCCGGATGTTGAAGAAGTTCCCACCCTAATTCTTCAATTCTTGCCTGGGTCAACTGGGCCGAATGCGGCCTGGCGTTATCGCGATGCAGCAATATTCCTCTCGTCAGTAGGTCTGGACGTCTTCGTCGAATTGCATCCATACAGTATGATTCAGCAGTCACGTTCTCATTTCTATTCTGGAAATGGGCTAGGAGCACTCCTTGAGAATCCCAGAACACGGTAAGCATAACCTTACCAGCTGAGGGCGCAACCTTGAATTTCTTTGTTGACGGTGAAGAAGGACGTTTCCATTGCATTGAAGCACGCTTTGTTTCGGGTTGGTAGTGGTGCATCCATGATTCATCACCAGTAACAATCCTGTTAAGCATGTCCTCCCCTTCCTCTGCGTACCTAGAGAGGTGTTGCAAGGACAAGCCCATTCGAATCCTTCTGTGTTCCTCGGTCAGTTGTCTAGGAACCCCCCGTGAGCAAACTTTTCGGAAATTCAAACGACCGTGCATCAGTTCGTAGGCAAAACCATGAGAACACCCTATTGCAGTTGCTATGCTGTCTATTGTTACCCGCCTGTCAGTTCGAATCATCTCTTCCATCCTTCGAAGTGTTGCATCTGTCGCAATCTGAACGGGGCGGCCACTTCGCTGACCGTCAACAACTTTTGAGCGCCCTTATGAGAATTTCTCAACCCAGTTATACATGGCTTTACGCGACAAACACTTTTCACCGTAAACAGGAGACATTTCCTTATGGATATCTTTTCCAGGGAGTCCTTTTGCCCAGAAAAAACGCACAACAGCACGCTGCTCCTCAGTACACTCTTCGAGCACGGTCGCTATTTTAACACTGCTTGCGTACGCGCACGTCAACTGTCACTTGATTATCATTAAGCTGGATGGTGCCCCAATGACAGATACGGAAAATAGCTCTTTGCTATTTTCAGCTTTCCCACAACAGTTTGTGACTTATTTAATGACTTTCCCTCGTAATAATTATACTAATTGTTATTACAACTAGCAAGAAGAAAACGAATACAATTCAGAGAAACATGTATAAACTAAAGATGTAGCAATTTCAAATAAAATAACAAGATTACTTTAAAAACTTTGTAGTGACACGTCATATAGAATTTGTTTGTATTGTGTCACATTTATCAGAATAGACAATGATTATTTCTGACGAAATTTAATTTGTAAACTATTCATGCGTCAGTTATATTCCGAGAAAATTCTCTGCGGAAATTGATAGTTGTACACAAAAGGTACAAGTGCGAATAATAAAACGGAGAGACTTACAAGCTGCATTTGTGATATTTGAGACGTGATCGGAAAACATAAATATCTCATCAAATGTTACGCCCAAATCTTTAATCGATGACTGTCGTGAAATGCTAATGCTAGAAAATGACACAACATGTACTTGTTCATATTAAAGAGTAAATTATTGCGCAAACATAATTGATGTATTTTATTAAGATTGTCTTGTAGAAATTTGTTAGATGAGGAGTGTATAGTACTGTGTATTTTAAAATTATCTGCGTAGGCTGATACAGGACAAATGATAGATTTAATAAGGTCATCAATTATGATATTAAATAGGAGTGGACCTAAGTTCGACCCTTGGAGTACACTAGATGCAGAAAGAAAGGAGCTAGACCGGTATCGGTTAAAGTAAACGTAGTTCAATCAATTAGGTCTTATTTCCTTAATCGAGTAAACCCAGGAATGATCTAGCAATACCGAAAAGACCCAGCTTTTTCAATAAAATGCAGTGATCAATTAAATCGTATGCATGGGAAAGGTCCGTGTAAATTACGTCCAATTGGCCACTTTCATCAAGAGCTTGTGCTATTTCTTGCGATATCAACGTTAGATTAGTTGTGGTAGACCTGCCTGGTATGTAATAAAGTAGAAAGGAATGGTTTGGCACCCTAGAAGATGCTTTTCTAGATCAACATTCCAAATACCTTAGCAAAAGTACAGATAACTGCAACAGGCCTGTAATTGCGTATGTCGGAATTGTCATCTTTTTTTAAAAATTGGTGAAATTCTGGCAATCTTCCAGATATCGGAAAAGATGGATGTACAAGGTAGGCGCCATAAATTCTCGACCTGACAGGCTTATACGAGGTGTGGCAATCAAATAACCGGACTGGTGCTACAAAACATTTTAATGATCACCAATTACATTATAAAGTTTATCTCCTTCAATGTACTCTCCTTGCTGATCCCTACAACGCTCCATACGAATTTTTCACTATCAAAAGCAGTGCTGGAAGTCCGTTTCTGTCAGCTTGTTGAGAACCTCCGTCGCTTTCGCTTTCACACTGTCAAATCCTGTCCCCTTAAGCTCTGATTTTACCTTAGGAAATAAAAAAAGTCACAGGGGGGCAGGTCTGGCGAGTACGATGGGTGATCCAACACGGTGATGCCGGATTTCGCAAAGAACGGCTTTACAGACAAGGCCGAATAGGGTGGCGCACTGTCTTGGTGAAGCATTCAGGATTTGTTCTTCCACAAATCGGGTTTTCGTCTTCTCACTCGTTCACGAAGGGTATTTAGAACCTCGTGTTTCACAAGAAACTTGAGGTTACCTCGTTTGCTCGATCTGAACACTTTGCATTTTTCCGACGCGACGCTAGCTTAAGGACTTGAATGGACGATTGCTACAGCGCGACTGAGCGACGTACAACCGTGCCCATCGAGCTCAGGATGGGGAAAGCATCTACAAGCACAGACATGTTCAAACCTGCCGTGGCGTGCTCGCTGTTTGCCGATAGTAGCACTAGTCCGGTTATTTAATTGCCACACCTCGTACAGGTTCGAGAGTGTTAAAATTCCATAGTTGCACATGTGTGAGGCCTACACTATATATATTACGGGTCGAAGAGCAGTAGTTTTTAGTAGCCAGCCAGACAACGTGACTAGTGCATGAAAATGTCTCAGGTAACGAAAATTAAATACCGCGCTGTCATTAAATTTTTAACAAAAGAAGAGCATACGCCTAAACACATCAAACAACGTTTAGACGGCGTTTATGGTGATTTATCTCCTTCATATTCAAGTGTAAAAAAGTACGCAAAATGTTTCCGTTTGGGGCAAGAATCCCTTGATGATGATGAGCCGCCTGGTCGACCAATTGAACTGATAACGCCTCAAAACACTTCAATTATTGAAGAAATGGTATTAGCAAATCGTCGTTTGAAAGTGAAGGAATTAGCAATGATGTCTAACATTTCTGAAACAAGTATTCGTCGAATTCTCCATTACCATTTGGATATGAATAAGATTAGTGCATGATGGGTACTGCGTTTTCTTTCTGCTCTCCAACGTGAACGTCAGGTCGAATGTGCCTGCTCGTTTATAAACATGTGTGGAGACGACCCGAAACCGATTTTGGAGTCCATTGTCACAGAGAATGAAACAATGGTTCTGTATTATGATCCTCTATCCAAGGGGATGTTGTATTAAGGACGATAGTGAGTTGCAAGCAGCTGTAATACAACATTTTGAGGAAAAAACTTTAGATTATTTTTATAAGGGCATATAATTATTAATTGATCGTTGTAATAAATGTATTGAAGTTAGGGGAGATTATATTGAAAAATAAAAATTGTTATATTTTACGAAGTTTATTTTTTCTATCAGGCCGAGAATTTATGGCGCCTACCTCGTACGTAAAGCCAAATTGAATATTTTACATAAAGGCGTAGCAAAAATGTAGGCACAATCTTTCAATATTCAATACTATTCCCTAACTTCAAATCGAATAGGAATGCCTCATATCGGATGGAAACGAAGTAGTCGAAATCGGAATGGTTGGAAATGGCATTCTGTAACTCGCAGCGATTTCGATTGTCGAAATGCAGGATCGAAATGCTCTTCGACAGCGCAGGAGACGTCGAAATGGGATTCCGACTATCGGAATTGGATCATGATCATGCGCGTTTTATACGTCGAACACATATTATTTAACCTAACTGACGAGTGTGCTGTTCCGTTGTTTTTTTGTGTTGAATTGATTTGTTTTATTACAACGGAAAATTAAAATGAATCCCCATATAAATATGGGCATGCTAATTGAAGAAGAAGTAGGAAATGAATTGCAAGGATATGGTGTTTCAACAAAACAAAAAGAGTAGCAGTGAATCTTATTTATTTGGTTTGTTTAGACAAATTTGTGCGTGGATGTAAACTGGAGCACTGGGTTCTTCAATGTTAGATATAAAGAACAACGACTGCAATTGACTCTAATATTTGTATTTTAAAAATGGTACATAACAACTTGCACTTAAACACTATGAAAATCTAATATGAACATAGAGGTGTATTCCTTGGAGTTGCGTACACCATTTCTACTCGATGAGAGTTAGTGAAAGTCTGATTATCGAATGCGTTCTTGTTTATTAGTAAATCACAATAGTATACGTAATCCGCTTTACAACTGTGTCAGCAAAAAAAATTTCTTAATGTACAATGTATAATACGATAGTTCCAGATTCGAACAAAATTTTTGTGATGGAAAGACGGATCATCAGGGACAGAAGTAATCCCTTTGAAATACCCGATGGCTTATTTGTGAAACTTTACCGTTTACCCAAAAATCTTGCTACAGATTTGATTACGGAAATTGCCCCATTTTTAGATGAACCAGTTACGGTAACACGTATTCCCAATTATTTAAAAGTATGGCATGTGTAATTAATACTATCAAAAGCGTCAATTTCAAGAGAATACGTTAATAAGACTTTGCAATTATTACCAAAGAGTTTTGAGTCTTTTCTCGTTGATGATACACTACTCACTTGCACATCTAAGCTAAAAAAAGCGCGCTATTAGACAGATCGTGGCAATTTTCATGTTTACACGCTGACCAGGTTACATTTCAAACGTTACTTGGTTTATTATGTCTAAATTCGTTTGCAAATGCAATGTTGCCGACGTTACCCAAGCCTCGTTGGATCGGAATTTCAGTTTACAATCTGAACGCGTTACGATACGAGTTACAGAATACGGGTTTTTACTATTGGCAGGCGCCGTCGAAATGGGTCATTCCGATCTACCGAGATTTCGATCCAACGGATGGATTCCTATTCGATGTCGCTTAAGTTATAGAATTGGTCTGAATCTTCGCCAGCTGCTAATTTATTTTTTAAATATTTTAACGCACGGATTACTACCGAACATCTACCGAAACAGGGAGTAAACGTAATGGTGGCAAATTGTGTTTGAGAAACAATAACAAAGTTTGCCATTTAGTGCCAACTTTTTGCTATAAGAACACGCTATAAGATACACTGCGTATTGTATTTTTATTTAAAATAAATTCAAAACCAGGAAGAGAGAACATTCCTTTATTATTTAAACGGAAAAATAAATAACTGCTATACAAAGTACAGTTCTTGTTTCAAAAACAAGTAGAGCAAATTAACTAATACATGTAGGATTAATATTCACGCGATGTACAGTTTACATAATTTGAAATGCATTAAAATACATAATTTAGCAAGGCAACACTGCCCCTTAGTAATAATAGTGTCTAAGTATTTAGGATATTGGCGGACGAATTACATAATGATTCGGATATTCTAATTTGACATGAATATTGTACGCCACGCTTGTCGTTTGCTTAATTTCAATATGATTCCGATTTTATTGGGTGACAGTTTTCGAATTACGTAAACTGTACAATAACAGTTACAAGAGGTTTATATTAGTACTGATGTAATATGGAAATACCGCTAGTATGTAGAAAATAATTTAATTGATGCTTTATTATCTTATTAGTTCTGAGATATAACCGTGCGTAATTAATAATAATTTTAGTGTTGTTAGAGATAATTGCTACTGTTTTACGATGTAACCGGAATAATACGAACCGAGAACTACATAATCGTGTTCCATATGTTGCTATAGCATTACATACGAATTTAACAGCGGAGTCGTAAAATACAGTTTCAGTAATATAGTTTTCTTATTGCTATACCGTTGTACGTAGGTACAACCGTGGCCAATAAAACGGAGCACTTGTAGATTTTCGCTAATGTATAAAAAGTACTTGTTGTTTTAATATAAATGAAAGAATATTGAAATGTTATTGTGTAAATTGCTCTAAAATGTCATGCAGGTGTTCCCCTGAGACACCAAATAAAATCGATACACAAACTATGCTAAAAATCAAAATCGGTTATACAAACGTGTTGCTTCTATAATTAGCAGTACTTGCGTTTCAGTTGCGTACAGGCTGTTAAATCACTAGCAAGAAGTGTTTTTCTGTAAATATTGAGTGTTTTTTTTGCTTAGATAGAACTTACGAAAAAGTTAACTGTCACACGAGCTCTTATAACGTTCACTTTTTGACATTTATATGGTATATTCTCGCAAGTCATCATAAATAGACTCACGCTTGAATAACGCTACCAAATTATTCAAATTTATTTTCGAAATCATCGATTCCCGCAACCTACAGACGTCTTTGTGATTTTTGTAACCCACATAATCGTCCCTCTGAGCAAGTCAGAAGGACACTGATGCGAATGAGATGTGGTTTCAATAGGATGGCGCTACAGCGACGGCAACCCTCGACTTATTGAAATCAAAATTTGACGATAAGTTAATTTCGAGAAATGGACCTGTCAGTTGGCCTCCAAGATCTTGCAATTTGACACCTCTCGATTATTTCCTGCGGGGCTACGTGAAGTCACTGGCTTATGTCAATAAACCAGCAACAATTGACGCCTTAGAAGCCAACATTATTCGTGTTATTCGTGACATACGGCCAACAGTGCTCGAAAAAGTGACCCGAAATTGGACGTCCAGGATACGCTTCGTCAAGAACAGCCGTGGTGGGCATATGCACGAAATCATTGTCAAATGTTAATGCCCTAAATAAATTTCCCGATTTATACCAAAAATTTGAATTTAACATTTCGTATTATTTTTTATGATTTTAGGTTCTATCAGGCTTAAAAAAAACACCCGTTATTCACAATTATGGCATAAAGCCACAATTAAGTGGAATTAAAAAGGCACAAATTGTCTTCTACAGAAATTTCTCAAAGTAAAATTGTTCAAAAGTCCTGATATTCACGTATTCATGTAAAAATAACCCAAGAAGCGGACGTTCCCAAAATAACAACAACCAGAAAGGACCGCCTATTACTGTGACTTTCTCTTCAGGATAAGAAAAAAACTTCTTTACAGCTGTTTGCAGAAGTTAGTGCAGAAAGTGGTCCGAAAATATCTGCTAGAACAGATTAAAAGGTTGTGAAGTAAAAAAAAAGCTATTGTTGTCGGAGTTCAACAAATGTTGACTTTTATACAATGACCGGCATAAGTGTTGCAACATTTGGGAAATTTTTTGTATTAATTGTATTCATATTATATAGTGCATTTTTTTTTTTAATAGGTTCAGCATGTCTAAAAACCCCAAAATTTATTTTGGCACACCACGTGACCACTAGCATGGCAGCAAATTTTAAAAATATGTTATGAATCAACAAAAAGTCAGATTAGCTATGATATACATATAAAAAAAATAAAACACATTTTTTTAATTTTTTAAATAAATTACAATTTCCATTATTTTTTTTTTATTAGCTCAACTGAACATTAATTATCAATAAAGTAATGTTTACTATGTAATTTAGAATAAAAATGTTTGTAAAATTAATAAAAGTAATAAATAAATTTCATTGGATACAATCCGTTGCAATAGTAACCACCCAACTAAAAACCTACTTTTTGGTTTTAGCTCTGTTAGTTATGCAAGAATTTACAAAACTGTTTGAGTATCGACCGAATTAAGGTTTTACATCAGTTGAGTTACTAAAAAATAAAAATAGAAATAAGTAATTTATTTAAAAAAAAAATAAAAAATGATTTTTATGTTTTTAAATATGTTTACAAAAATATGCATATACTCTCTAAATTAAATTCTAAGCAATTTTTCTAGATAACTGTTTTAAATATCATGTCATCTAACCTCACTTTTTGTCAATTCATAGGATGTTTTTAAAATTTGCCTGATCACGTGATATGTGTCAAAATATATTTTGGGATTTTTAGATATGTTGCAACATTTATGCCTGTCACTGCATAAAAAAATAACTTTATATTGATTTAATTTAATTAGAATTACGAAAAATCAATCTGTTTAGAAAAAAATAGAAAAAAAATCAAAACAGTACCAGAGCGATGAAAATTGGTAAATTAGAAGCAACTTTTTCTGTTGGTATTTTACAAAAATTTGAAAAATGAAGCCATATTTGGTAATTTGTTACTTGACATAATTTTTTAAGCAAAAACAAATAGCAAAGCAAGGTTTTACACATATGTATTGATAAGAAAATTTTCCGAGATGCAGGCTTTATGTGTAACACTGTATAATCTTTTTCAGAAAGTTGCTTCTTACTGCTTAAAAAAATAAAATTTATTGCCGAGATTTAAAGAATATTTACGAATTGTTCTCATTTCACTACGATTTATTTGCTATAAGTCCTCCAACGTCTCAGACCTATTAAAACAGACTTTCGATTTAAAGTAACTTCAGAAACACACACCTGCAGGATTTAAATCCAAGGAAACGTACCCACCATTCAATTGGCCCCATAGCCCGATCCATGTTTCTGGAAAGCATCAAAATCCTCCCGAACCTCTACGCCCAAATGAGGATCCCATATACCGGCATGTTCATTATTAGGAAAAAAATTGAAGAGAACCAGCACCAAGACAAATTCCATAAAATCTAAATTGCGAGTAACAGTTACATTTACACCAAAGGAATGTGTTCCTAAAGAACGCCGCCTTAGTAGTCCCATTGATAGATTTATCTTGCCTTGACGGTGACTGTGTGGTTCTTGTGACAAAAAATAATTTAGATTAAATATCCTAACGTATGATACCAATATTATTTCATAATCTTTTAAGCAATTGTCTACCGAAAACTAAAGGAAAAAGTAAGGATTACCGTTCAAAAAATTGAAGATGACGTGGTAACTTTCATTTTTTACGTCAAAAGATAGCATTTTAAAATTAAGAACTGGTGTGGTCCACCAATTTTCTTAAAAAGAATAAATACAACAATTATCATATTTATTCTTCTACCTTTAGCATCGCTCTGTATTTCAAACTATATTGCGCTGAAAACCCACTCTTGCAAGTAGTTACAGTAGAAGCTCGCTTAATCGGAAGCCGTGTTATCGAGCATGAACATAATTTTTAAATGCTCCGTTTTATCCGGAACTTATACGCTACGGGCGCTCATTTATCCGAAATGAACTAGATATTTTTGCTAGTTGCATTCTGCGATCTTTGCGTAAATTAGTCAGTCACTGCTCATTGATGAGATTGTTTAAACGGATTACTGTGGACGTCAAAACGATGAACCGCAAAAGAAAAGCAATTTAACTGGAAGACAAATTAAACGCGATAAAGCGCTTGGACCACGGTGAACCTTTAAAAAGGGTTGCTAAGGTCTTTAGAGTGGGCGTGAGCACTGTAGTGGACTGGAAAAACATCGAAAAGTGGTGTAGTATTAAATTCTCCTTCATCTATGCGAAAAACTGAAACCTCCTCAATATGACAAGTTTGTATCTATGGTTTACCCAGCAAAGAGAACGTGATGTTCCATTATCAGGACCTACGTTACAGCAAAAAGCGATTTTTTACCGACTACCGAATATCCAGATGGCTAGCCGATGACTGATTGGGGAGGTGGAAAAAACATGATTGGACAACTAACAATATATGGAGAAAAACAGTTAGCATACACAAACGCTATTGGGGACTTCAGACGTCGTTTTAGAAAGTTAATAGACGAAGAAAGTTATTCCATAGACCAAATTTATAATTGCGATGAAACGGGTCTGCCGTGCCTGGGTATAAAAAATCTAAAAAAACGTATAACAATCCTTGCAGTAATGTATCTGGTAGATACAAACTGCCATTGACGTGTGTTAGAAAATTTGATAAATCAAGGGCATTTAAACACATTGCTACGAAAGCTGGTGTATTACAAACACTAAACAAGTACATGGATGAATGGAAACGTGTTTAAAATGTAGTTTTTTGAAGAATTTGTGATCAGCACAGCGTTAAAAATAAATTGAAAAAGTGTGGACTTCCAAGAAAGGCATTGTTCTTGATGGATAATGCGCCATCTCATCCAAATGAGAACGAAGTGATAAGTTGGGATATTATAGTGCTTTTTTTCTCCTAATGTAACTTCACTGCTCCAGCCTATGGATCGGGGTGTTTTACAAAACTTCAAGCGCAATTACAGGCGAATATTACTAAAGTCAATTTTGGAGAAAATAAATGAAGGAGATTATGGTTTGGTTGACAATGTAAAACAAATAAATATTAAGGACATGGTATACTGGGCAGCAGATTCTTGGAATAAAGTAAAAGAGTCAACGATCCAAAAGTCTTGATCAAAAATAGTTGGTCAGGAAGACATTTCAGACGAAGAAAACGTGAACGACGATCATGACACAATATTTGAGTTGATCCATAAACTACTCGATTGTGAAGATGTTACGACTACTAAGACTTCACCGAATGGTTGGATGGTGATGAAAAAGAGGGTCTGACAGACTCGGATATAATAAATGTAGCCACAATGGACACCATGAAAGAAGATGACAACGCCAGTGATGAGACTGCTGAACCACACAAAATGTTACACGATGAAAGCAGGCACGTTTTGGAAAAGGCTTTGGAATATGTAGAACAGCAATCAAACGCAACACTTGCTGATGTACTGTTACTCAGAAAGACCACGCCGCTAAGAGAACAGAAGCATAAAACTGTCAACACTCGAATCTTCTCTGATAGAACTGTAATGCCTATGCGTACATATCTTATGAAAATATAAATTGTATGCATACATATAACTTTGTACATTTGTTTAAATAATAAAGATGCTACATCCGATTGTTCTCATTTTTACTTTCAGTTTTATCCTCAAAGCTCAGTTATCCGAAAGAGGCTCGGTCCACAATATTCCGGATAATCGAGCTTCTACTGTAGTTTAAAACAAAAGGCAATATAACATTTGATGGACCAAATTATAGGGTTATGATTTTATGAGTTATGAATTAGCTGTGAGTTTCAACAAAACAGCGCAATTTTCATACGGATGCCTTTATTAGAACGTAATAATAATTATAACCAGGCTATTAATTCGGCTACGAATTGGTTCAGTTGCTTTATGTGTACTTTCCATGTGTGTAGTATAAATAGTAACGAGATTTATTTGCATTTCGTATGGAAAAGCATTGATTCTTTGAATTTCTAAATTACAGGCCGCAATTCCGGGAACGTGACTTTCGTTTATTTTCAGTGTTTATACGCTACGCGAATCATACGACCCGTTCTGTTAAATAACAAAAATACGATCGAAATGGGTTGTGTTTGCATATGTTTATTATTATCGTAAAATGGAGTGGGACAACTGTGAACTTTGCAGATCCTGAAATACTAGTATCTATACAGAGAGTCCCAGATCCAGTGGCATTGCGTGGATAACTTTATCGTTGAAGATAGAGATTTGGTTAAATGCAATGTTCTACAATTTTATATGCTGATTTAAAATATCTTAGAATAAGTTCAAAATGTCGAACCCGTCAGAAGTTATTTCAAAAGAACTCAAAACTGTAATCTTCTTGTATGTCAAAGAAAGTTTCATATGAAAGTCACTGTTTTCGTTCAGATCAATTTAAGATTGATGTTGAATAAAAATTCAAGATAGCAGCTTTTGAGGTATTCGTATCAACTTCCTTAAGTTAAATGGACGCTAGATTGGATTTTTAGATTACTGAATAAAATTTTTTATTCTCTTTTCAATGATGTAAGATAACGTGATTGAATTAAAAATACCAGTAACATTAATTGTTTATTTTAATTGGAGATGAATTCGGGATTAAAAAGTGCAAGGTAGCAGAAATGAAAGTAGCTATTATTCGCAAATTGCAACAAGAATTCTATTAGTTAATGATGAATTAAATCAGCTCAAAAATGTGTATTTAATCACGTATTAAATTTTAAATAGAGATTAGCTTATCTCAGGATTAAAAAGTGTAAGGTAAATAAATGAAATTAAAAATGGACCTATAGGAGAATCTGTCGAAAAATAATGAATTTGACGTTTCCATTTTTTATAAATTATCCAAAATCATCTGATATGACCTACTTATACTAACTGTTGTCAGCGTGATTAATTACTGCGTGCTGATTATTATCGCAAACACGTAAAAAAAACCACGTACTTTAGATCAATTTTATTCTCACAGGAGACAAATTTTTCAATTCACAGTGGGATATGTATACGATAGTTACTTTTAAAATTAGAACTGAGAAAAAATGAACAATAGAAATATCATGTCGTTTGGTATTTTGATGTTGATGGAGTGATGTACTTGAATTGGAAGAAACGGCACAAATTCGATATCATTAACAAAGAAATTATACATTATTTGCAAGTTTTAAATCTTACAATATATTGTCGGTTACAAATCCAATTAATGCGCTTTATTTGCAAAATGTGTTACTGTCTAAAAACTGCAATACATTGCTTTTACGCCTAAAGTGACGAATATCATTAAAAACATACTCAAAGTTCACTTGTACCCTTTATTCCAATTCCAAGGCTTATGAATATCGTCTAAGAGCTGTAATGTATTACTGTTACATTAATGTTGCAGTTGTAAAAGTATTTGTACAGTATAGTGCAAGATTCTTCTATAGCATTTTTACTATTCCCGATAGAAAAATCGATGAATTATTTTGACATACAATAGTCCAGTAACTTTGTCCCCTGAAAGGGGAGGGGTACCTTACATCAAATCTGGTAATTCTGATTTTTTGCCGAGTTGTTTATGATGTTAGTCCAATGAATAAATTTGCTGCAATTTGAGAGCAAAGTGGTCTCTGAAAGCCCAGTAGTTTCCGAGATACAGCTTTCTAAAATTTCCAAAGGGGCCTCTGAGTCGTCTTTATTGTTTCGCTTTACACTGCTGCGGGTTGAATAATCGGCCGGGATGCATTTTGACATACCTTACAGCAGTAGTTCCACAGTGATAAATAGCACAAGCAGAGAAACGTTTACTTGTGTCAGGACTGTTCGCCTCAATTCAAGATAATTACTCTTTCAATTATCCACAATACAATAACTATTTTAAATCAAAAGAAATATTTTCTTGGCGTTTTTTTCTCTGCTTAAGGGCAGTACATACTTGTAATTAAATCATTGCATTTCTTTAAGACTTTTGTTAACTTGATTTAAGAAAATCTTGCAGAAAATTTTAAGAAAGTGGTTCTTAGTATAAGTAAATAGCCGTTATAACTAACCTGGGCAAATATACGGTAACAGCCAGAGGCGTGGCGAGCGCATAAAAGTTTACACGTAAAATAGAAAGTAAGAAATAAATTATAAAACGTGCTGAAACACTTACCGTTTTAAAAGTCTTACGTGAAATCACACTGGGTAACATCTGTTAAATATTTGAATCATTAGATATGTTCCACAGCTGTTTCAGTCGAGGGAGTACGACGTGCGGAATAAATGTTTTTTATTGCCGAAAACGACCGTTCGACATCTAGCGATGTTATATTTGCATATTTAAAATAATCTTTGAAACAACTTAATGCATCTTCACACGCACCTTCACAAATTTGTCTTAATATAAGAAAATCGGAGTCTTTCTCTAAAACACTTTCAAATTTTCGTATTACACACCAATTTGTTTCGCCTTCTACAGCGCATAACTGTGCGTGAACATCATTCACAATTTGAACAGAATCCACTAACGACATCGAAACATTTTGTAATTTTTCTATTCCCTCCGCTAGTCCGAAGTAATTGTTGTGAATAGTTTGTAAATCTCTTTTAACCTGAAATATCTCCTGGCTTTTCTTGATTGCTGCAGCTTCTGCCGGATTGAATTTTAAAACTGCCTTCTTTACTTGATCAAAATATTTGTTGTAGTAAAACGCAGCCTGCAACCATGTTCCCCAATGTGTAACAATCGGCTGTGGTGGTTCAGGTAAATCAGGACACAGTATGTGGAATAGTCGGGTACGTTTCGGGGACTTTAGAAACACTGCCTTTGTACTAGCAATCAATGCATTTACTAGTGGAAAACATGTAGGAATCGTTTGTGCCGCAAGATTTAGAGTATGGATTTTATACGTTACATGTAAGAAGTTACCACTGTGTTCTTTAAGAGATCGGCCCAAAGAACGCATGTTTGCGGCACCATCACTCATAAACATTAAAAGTTGCTTAGTTGAAACTTCAAATTTGTTCAATGAGTTCAACACCACCTTTAAAATCTCATCGGTAGTACAATTTATAATTTTTTTAGAAGCAAATAAGGAGGAGGATGACGGTCGATGTGGTTCCATTGTACGTACCATTATATTAACCACATATTTTTGACGATCTGTTGTTTCGTCCATATACAACCACAGTTTTTTATCTTTCAATTCCGTTTTCATTCTTTTTTCTATATGTTCACGAGCAAATGGCACTACATTTCGTATCGATGTCCGACTAGGTAATTTACAGTCCGCATAGTTATTCCAGAAGGAGACAAATGCTTTTTTGTCTAGTAAACGAAACGATAGATTACATAAAATAAGAGTAACACATAAATCAAATTAAATTTTTCTTGGTCTTGTATGCCACTTTTTGCAGAAGAATTCTGTTTGCTTTCGATGTGACGTTGACAATGGCTTCTGGACCAACACATTAAAGGGATTTTACAAACTAGACATTGAATTTTAGCGCCATCAAAAATTAAGTCCGGCATGTCCACTATAAAGTTTTTAACTGTGTCTGCCATTGGTCGTTTTCGCGACGTACCTAACTGCGACATTTTTAAAGCAAACATAAGCGTACAATTACGAAATAAGTTACGACAGCCTACATATACATAGAAATACTCGCATACAGCATCGATTTAGTACTGACGCTGTGAACGCGTGAAATAAATAATCGCCGACTACGCACCACATATCTACACACTTACTGTTACCGCTGTTTGCCCAGACTAGTTATAACACAAAAGAATATTTTCTTAAGGATAATAAATAGTTTTCTTAATTCCAGAAAGCGTTTAGGTATTGTTCATAAATCAATAGTTTCATTTTCTTAAAATAAAACATTTACTACTAGAATTCTTGAAATGCATATTATTTATATCCACATTTTTAATTGCGCTTACTTTATACGTACATAATGCAGTAAATTATTCACATTACTTGTGATTTTAAATAGGCTAAAGTAGTGGTTATCTACAGAATGATGTTCAAACAAAAGTGAACTTAATGTAGAAGTACATATGAAAAAAGTGCCTAGAAACAATAACCAAGATAATGCTAGTAAATAGCTTATGGGCATTGATGGAATCACTACTGGCAAAAACAATGTGAAAGAGAAATGCACTATCGCTTTTTGCTCCTACCCAAATTGCTCTTACATCTCTTAGTTTATGCCACTAATTTTCAAAAACAGCAACTGAAATATTTCCTGGTGCCACCTAGTGCCAGTAGATATAGTCGTGCCGTCCTAGATAGTAGCGACGGAACCGGAATACAGATACCATACTTACCCATACAATGATATCACCTTTAACGTACAACGTTTCATAAACATTTTTGAAAGATACCGGTTAATGTAATTTTTTTCTTTTGATTACTGTTTACCACGTGTATTAATTTAACTATAGTTTTTTTTTTAATACGAGGGTAAGTCAAATATTATCTACACTTTCGCCATAACAAGCTTTGAAGGATATCGTAGTGGCGGCCGCTTGTGCATGCGTTGAGTTGGCGCCCCTGTGGTCATGTGGGGGAAAACACATGAGTTTTATTGTAGTGCAAGTGAAGTTGTTTTTGATTTTGTAGCATTGTGTGAAACATGGCTGACAGAGGACATCCATACTTCCGAATTGTTTTCTAATTGCTACCAAGTTTTTAGGTGCGACAGACGGCTTGATTTGATGCATGTAACTCGTGGTGGAGGTGTTCTGTTGGCTTGTAGAAATAGTTTGGATATGGTTAAGCTTGATTTATCTTAATTATTGCTAGAATTAGTAAATTTTGATATAGTTGCTTGTAAATGTACATTTATTAACCTATGTCTTTATATTTTTGTAATTTATATACCCAAAACGCCTACTATAAATGATTGCCGCATATTGTTGGATTACTTAGTTCAGCACTTCTCTCATGCAAGTAGAATGTTACTAATAGGAGACTTTAATATACCTCAATTTATATTTAATACTTTGGATGATGCCCTATGTAATACATTAAAAGAATATTGTGATTTCTTGGGTTTGAAGCAATATAATGAAGTTTTGAATATGAACAATAGAGCTTTAAACCTTGTACTTGCTAATTATGATTGTAAAGTTAAACGCAGTGACTACCCACTTGTACGGGGGGAAGATGTCTTTATAATGCCTTAATAGAGATGGATTGGTCTGCTTTGATGAATTGTACAGATGTCAATATTGCGTGCGATATATTTTATGGTAACTTGTATTCTGTTTTTGATGAGCATGTACCATATTATAAAATCAGTAATTCGAGATTCAGATACCCAGTCTGGTACACAAGCAACATAATTGACATGATTAAAGAAAAAACTAAATATTTTAAAAAATATAAACGGTACCACCAGCCTGCCGACCTTGCCACATTTAGATGTTTAAGAACACAAATCAAGGGTTTAATTCAGGAAGCTTATAAAGAGTATACAATTCACATCGAATCGTCTATAAAACGCGACTATAACACTTTCTGGTCATATGTTCGTTCTAAGAAACATAGTGATAGGATACCAGGGCGCATGTTCGTGGGTTCACGAGAACTGATAGAACCTTATGACATTGTAAACGCGTTTGGTGAGTATTTCGATAGTGTCTATCGCCCTTCGGAATTAGGTTTCCATGATGGTTGGGATTGCGTGAATGATTTTCAGCTAAATGATACTATAAAAGTTACTGAGGAAGATATAATGAAAGCTGTGAAAAAGTTGAAAAACAAATTTACAGCAGGTCATGACCAGATACCTAGCTTTCTCGTTAAAAACTGCTGTAACGTCTTTGCCAAACCACTTGCATTTTTATTCAATCTCGCGTTACGTACTTGTACTTACCCTAACACCTGGAAGTTATCTCGTGTATGTCCTGTTTTGAAGTCGGGGAACTTGTCTGACATTCGAAATTATAGACCGATTTCTTTACTCCCGAATTTTTCGAAGGTATTTGAGCGCATTATATACAAACACATCCATGCAAAAATTTTACCCTCCATATCCGATTTACAACATGGGTTTAATGGTGGCCGCTCTACGATTACTAACTTAATGAATTTTATGGAGTATATTGTGCCTCTTATAGATAAGCGTGGTCAAGTGGATGTGATCTATATGGATTTTTCGAAAGCTTTTGACCGTCTGGATCATTATATATTATTGCAAAAGTTAGATATTCTCGGATTGAGTTTTGGACTGTTGACGTTTTTACGCTGATACTTATCGGACAGGTGTTTCTTTGTATCATATAGTGGATTTGCATCTAATACGTATATGGCAACTTCAGGGGTCCCGCAAGGGTCGAATTTGGGACCACTACTTTTCTTAGCGTATATCAACGACATTGTGAGTTGCGTGAACTGTAGAATATTATTGTTCGCCGACGATCTTAAGCTATTCGCAAACATATCATCGATTGCGGATTGCGAGATGCTACAAGGAAATGTGGATAATATCTATGAATGGAGTGTTGAAAAATAAATTAGATTTGAATATATCTAAATGTAATGCGATTTCATTTACACGTAAATTATCCCCAATTACGTATGGATATCTTGTGGATGATACCACCCTTCAGCGCTGTCACACTGTGAGGGATTTGGGCATAGTATTTGATTGTGGTCTATCATTTCGTGAACACCTATTCAAAATCATATCTAGTGCTAATAGAATGTTGGGTTTTATTCTACGGGCATGCAGGAAATTCTACGATCGCACAACATTCATCACGTTATATAACACATTGCTACGTTCAAAACTTGAGTACGGAAGCATTATTTGGAACCCAGTATATGAGGTACATACATTAGCTATAGAAAACGTTCAGCGCAAGCTGCTCAAGTATCTGGCTTTCAGGTCGGATGGTGTCTACCCACCTAGAGGTCTACCGCAAGACTATTATCTTGATAGGTTTAATGTGATCTCTTTGCAGTGCAGACGGTCGCTCTTCGCATTACGGGTATTGCATGGGGTGATACATGCCAGAATCCGATGTTCAGATGTTTTGTACAGTCTAAACTTTTTAGTTCCGCGTTCGTCAGCTCGTCATATCTCAACATTTCAAATTCCAATCGCTAGAACAAATTTAGCGCTTAGGTCTCCCGTTGGTTTCATGTGTAGGTGCTACAATTACATTTGTATGGATTGTGATATTTTTAATTCTAGCGTACGAGAGCTATGTGATGCTTATTTATCAAAGAAATAGATGTAATCGGGTTGGGTGTAGAATTTAGAATTTAACATTTATGATCATTGTTTGTTACGTTTCTTCTTTGTCCTTAATTTGGCCTATGCTGTTAGACAATAAACCTATTATTATTATTAGAGCGGGCTAAATTGCGCCATCCAACAGAATCGGAATCAGGCGCAACGGCCGCTTATTGTAAATAGCGTATATGTGAGTCACAGCAGATATGTGATATTTCGAAATTAATACACAAGAGTAAAAAAATAAAAGCTGACGCAATAATAATGTTTAGTAATTAGAGCGGATATATATATATATATATGTACACGCTGAGGTGTTTTTATTTTCATTATGATTTTTTATTTGATTGAAAACGGTATGCGTTGTAAATGGGATGTAATAAGGAAATAACTGAGAAACTAAACGCTTTTTTTATTCTGTTGTACTTAATAATGTAACTGTAAATAAAGATATAATAAATAAATTCTATCCTTCTTAATAATGCGGATAGGCTTGTTTAAAAAGTTGCACCATCAGATAAGTTTCCACATTTGCCTCGGTGAAGGATGTTCGCCGAGACGAAAAAATGTTCTTATATTTCGAAAACGACCGTTCCACGTCTACCGAAGTAAGACAGGCGTAATTAAAATAATCTTTAGACTTAGTCAAGGAATCTGCAGATGCCCCATCGCACGTTTGTCTTAATCTCGTGTAGTCCGGATTCTTTTTTAAAACACTATCGAACTTAGCTAAAATTCGTCCACTTGTTGCATCGTTTATACTGTGTAACAATGTACTAACTTCGTCCACGACTTGCACTGATTCTACCAACGACAATCCAGAATTTTGCAAATTTTCTATCGCGTCTACTAACCCTTTGTAATTGTTGCTAATATTCTTTAGATGTGTTTCAACAGAAATATCGAGAAATCCCTTCTGGCTCATCCTAATAGCTCTAGCTTCGGCAGGGACGAATTGCAAAATAACGGATTTGACTTCTTGAAAATGTTCATTATAATAAAAAGCGGCTTTTAACCACGTTCCCCAACGCGTAAGAATGGGCTGTGGTGGTTCTCGAATACCAGGGCATAACCTGTGGAATACCCTAGTCCTCTTAGGACTTTTGAGAAACACTTTTTTTGTGTTTGCTATTAATGCATCCACCTCCGGGTAACACTCTCGAATAGTTTGTGCCACAAGATGTAAAGCATGGACTTTACACGTAACATGTAAAAGTCCTTCACACTTTTCTTTAAGGGAACGGCCTACACTACACATTGTTGCTGCACCATCGCTCATGAACAACAACAGTTGACTGGTTGACACTTGAAATTTTTGTAACGTTTCGAGAACTACGGCCGTAATTGCTTTACTAGTACACTGTTTTAATCTTCTGCTGGCTAATAGAATTGCAAAATTTGGTTTAATAGGATCTAATACGCGCACTATTATATTAAAAATAGAATTTTTTTTGCAATCTGTCGTCTCATCAAGACATAGCCACAGCTGTTTATCTTTTAATTCGGCTTTAATTCGATTTTCAATGTCCTCACGTATTCGTGGAATATCTCTCCGTAACGCTGTCCGAGATGGTAGTATCCACTCGGTATTGTATGTACCCCAGAATTTTCGAAATGCTTTTTTATCAAGTACACGAAGTGGCAGACCACATACCATAAACGTTAAAAGCAATTCTAATTGAAATTGACGTTGTTGTGACACACCATTTCTTTTATTTCTGTGGTGTGCGCTATTTATATGTCTTTCACAATCACGTTTGTTCCAGCACAGTAGTTTCTTTTTACAAACTTTACAGAAAATTGTACTCCCATTGTAATGTAAATCCACAAATTCACTAAGAAATTTATTAACTTTCGTAGGTAATGGCCGTTTATTTTTAATAGTTACGTTAGACATAATCACTAAAGCGAGCACACCGACGCTTGTTTCTAGTATGCCACGAAGTGGTGCAAACGTAACATCTGCAGGCTCGTCATTTGTTGATGAATAGTGCGCGTCATCCGTAAATGAATAAGCGCGCTGTTAGTTCGTAGCCGTCGATGAATGAACTTTTTTTTGTAGTGGCCCACTGTGAACAACGCCCTATTTATCAACGAACACCCAAACTGCAGGTGTATATTTGCGCGTCTTCACGACGTAATAGACAGTGGTTTTGGTCCTCGTCCTAATAATTACATATTTAAATTACCTATGTTTACATACATATATGCGCCCGGCAGCCTGATTGCGAACCTGGCGCGTGGTGCTCTTAGCCCGCTCTACAAATAAATGATAGTTATGTAGATGCGGTAATTTTAAAACAAAAAATACTACTATATGCGTGTGAGGTCTCTAAATGTAAATAAAAATCGACCTAAAATATGTTTGGTTTTAGAAAGAATTAGAATTCGAAGAAATGTTGCGGTGGGCCCTCACTTGGAATTAATTCGTTGGAATGTAATTAAATCGAAAATTTAACGTATTATTAGCAGTTGCCCTTGTAATGAAACAATTGGATTGCTGTGGGTTGGTATATGGACGACCTTTGAATAAAATCATCTGTAAGTGACGAAGTAATTTTAAGATTGCATATATGGCAACTCATTCCAAATAGAATTTATAAACTTAGTTGGTCAAATATACACAGCAGACTTCAATGATAGCAACGACTATGGGGTAGTATAACGGATACATCAAGTATCGGCATACTCCGCTTCACGCAAATTAATTTTTTTGAAACATTGTAATAAATTGATTTATTACGTGGCGATCCTGCCATCGAGCTGTAAAAAGAACAAGAACTACGACTACATCAAATGGCATGCAATTCAAATTAATAGAAGTTTGCGGTATCCTGTTAGTGATCTTTGTGCTATTACTAATTGGATGGCTAATCTGGCGGCGCTGTAAGAAGGGCATGGAGAAGAAAATTCACCGGGAAATTGGAAAAAGTTAGGAACTGCTTTCCATTGGCCTATACAGTGCTAAGTGAATCTGTGGAGTGCAAGTGATTCAGATAAATCATCCAGTGATGCTTAATTAATGTCAGCTACGCTAGAGGACATTAGAGTACTATATGAGAAACTCAAGATATTAAAAATATTAATAAAGACAATCAGGAGAGACGCAAAAATGTAGAATTAGAAAAAAGACTTTTGGATTTAGAAGCATGTTCAAATAGGTTTAAGAAATTAACATTCAGTATTACTAAAGATGAGAGAAATTTAGATGTAATTTGCGATATTAAAATGTATGTTGAAGGAATTCTTTGTGAAACTCTTGGTATTCTCGAAAGAAGAATTTCCTCATTCATGATATTTGCACTTAGTATTAGATTCATTATCATTTTATCTGTTACGCATATCATATAAGAATATTCATGTTATATATGAGTTAGGCGCCATAAATTCTCGGCCTGACAGGCTTATACAGTGTGTTCAAACTCCGTTGCGTCATAGTTGCACACGTGCGTGGCCTACACTATATATATTACGACTCGAAGAGTAGTAGTTTTTAGTAGCCAGTCGGACAACGTGACTAGTGCATGATGATGATGAGCGCAAATTCAACTGAACTGAACCCCTTAAAACATTTCAATTATTGAAGAAATGGTATTAGCAGATCGCCGTTTGAAAGTGAAGAAATTAGCAGTGATGACTAGAGCAACGTAAACTGCGCTGAAAGCCAGTGACTGACACATAAAAGTTTACACAAAATAAACACAGCCGGGACAATTCGGTATAAGCGTCAGTATAACTGCGACTCGAAAGCCGATCTGTTGTGTATGCATCTACGCTGTCGTATACTATATCGTAGTTCTACGTTTGTTTTGAAAATGTTTCCTACGTCGCGAAAACAACCAAAGTTGGACACAATAAGAGAATTTATTGCAGAAATGCTTGATTTAAAGTGTGATGACGCTAAAATTCAATGTGTAGTATGTAAAATAGATTTAATGTGTTGGTCGAAAAGTGATTGTCTACGGCACGTAAATAGTGCAGGGCATATTTCAAAAAAAAATTCCACGCGAGATTATGACAAATTTAAATTTAATTTGTGTGTTTATTGCATGTAATTTACCATTTCAGTTACTAGGGAAGAAAGCATACGTCTCGTTTTGGAATGAATATTCGGCCTTTAAGTTACCAAGTGAGAGAACATTACAGAGAGTTGTGCCGTCTGCTCGTGAGCATGTCGAGAAAAGAATTAAATCGGAGTTGCAAGATAAAAAACTGTGGTTATGTGTGGACGAAACAACAGATCGTAAAAAACATTCTGTGGTTAATGTAATGGTACGCACAATGGAACCACATCAATCGTCACCTTCAATTCTATTAGCTTCCAGACGAATACAAGAATGCACTGCCGAAGTAATTTCAATGTTGGTGCTAACTTATTGCATATTACATGTAAAATTCATACTCTCAGTCTCGTAGCAGATAGTATCAGAAAATGTTATCCCGAGGTAGACGCTCTAATAGCACATACAAAAGCTGTGTTTGTAAAATCCCCAAAACGTATTCGGGAATTTCATAGACTATGCCCCGGTATTCCTGAACCACCACAACCTATCCTTACTCGTTGGGGAACATAGTTAGAGGCTGCATTTTATTATCTTAAATATTTTGAGAATATAAAGAACGTGATTTTAGAATTCGACCCAAAGGAAGCTGCGGCTGTCAAGATAAGCCGCTTGAAATTTCAGGATAGTCAAGTTAAAATAGATTTGGAAATTATTTAGAACGATTACATGGGACTAGCGGATGCGATAGAAAAACTACAAAATTCTTCGGTGTCGTTAGTGGAATCTTTGCAAATAGTGCAACATGTTCACGCACAGCTATGCGCGATAGAAGACGCAAGAAATGTTTGTGTTTTAGAAAGGTTTGAAAGTGTTTTAGATAAAGACTCTGATTTTGGCACATTAAGACAAATTTGTGAAGGTGCGTCAACAGAACCGTTAAGTTATTTGAAAGATTATTTTACTTACGCAAATATAACGTCACTAGATGTAGAACGTTCGTTTTTGGCATACAAAAACACTTCTTCTTCACGCCGCACTCACTCTGCCGAAACAACTTTGGAAACATATCTAATGTTACAAATATTAAATAGACATTATCCACTTTGTGATTTCACGGAGGACTCTTAAAACGGTAAGTGTTTGAGCACGTATCACATTGAATTTATTTTGTGTAAACTTTTATGCGTCCGCCACTGGCTTTCAGCGCAGTTGCGTTGCTCTAGACTGATGACTAGCATTTCTGAGGCAAGTATTCACCGAATTCTCCGTAACCGTTTGGGTATGAATAAGATTAGTGCAAGATGAATACCGCATCTTCTTTCTGCTCTCCAACGTGAACGTCGAGTCAAATGTGCGTGCTCGCTTTTAAACATGTGTGGAGACGACTCGAAACCGATTTTGGAGTCCGTTATCATAAGAGATGAAACAATGGTTCTTATTTATTTTTTCGTTTAAAGACAGACCTTAGAGGACGTCGTTTTGGCAATTTTATGGATGATAGGGTGTTGCAAGCAGTTGTAATGCAACATTTTGAGGAAAAAGCTTTAGATTATTTTTACAAGGGTATAGAATTATTAATTGATCGTTATAATAAATGTGTTGAAGTTATGGGAGATTATATTGAAAAAATAAAAAGTGTTATATTTTTCCATATTTATTTTTTTTATACAAGGCTGAGGGTTTATGCCACCTACCTCGTAGTAAATAAAATTAGTGGAAAAGTTGAAGCTTGTTTTATTGTGCCTCACCTTAAATTTAAAGAAAAGATGAGTAAAGAATTAAACTTCCATGAAATAAATCAATTTATTACATTGTTCACATAATACGGGCTCTTGCCAAATGAATATCCTCTCTTTTTTACATAACTTCAATTAAAATAGAAAAGCAACCAATTGTATGCTGATATGGATTAAATATGCATAGGTCAATCATTATTTTCACCATAATTAATGCATTACTTACTTGGTAATGTTGAGTATGCCTATTGTTCGCCTAGGAATTTCCTCACCATGCCATTACAATCCCTCCATATATTTTTTTGAAGAAACATTTTTTTTTTTGCAGGAATTAGTGGCAGCGATTATCCATGGCTAGACCAAATAACTAGGCAAGATGTACTCACAGCTGGTTGCAATAACTACGTAATGGACCATAAATTGCAGTTGAAGCTTTCGCAACTTGATCATATTCTGGTTGACCACAACCATAAGTTTCTTTATTGCTACGTACCTAAAGTAAGTATTGTTCTTCTTTGCAATTTGTTCTTTTCTATTTAGACGAAACAAATAAGAATTGGCCTACTTTTTTAACTAATCGTGGAATATTCTAATTTAATTAGAACTAATTTTTCAATTAATCAAATAAACTACATGTACCCCGGTATGATTTTTTTACCTACAAAGCAGCATATCTGGCAAAAGTTGAAAATCAGAAACAGCTTGACATTAGATTTGTTCCCAAGGCAATCACAGATCATTTGATTGGCAGAAAGAAATTCACAGCTAATAAATACCATTGTAATTAATTTGACATTTACTTTGCAAATACGGCTATTGAAATTCACAAAAAATACATCCTTGGATAATTTGACAACGTAATAGCTTCTTTTTTTAAGGCAATAGTCCTGGTGGAAAATCCACTTGTCGATAGAACTTGTTTACATATCATGGATTAGTCACCACATGATTCAATTTGCTTGTTATAAGGATACTCTTTTTATTAAAAAATCGATTTATGACATTGTAAAAAGTTTCTGATGCATGGTTTGTATCAATGTTAAGTAATAAACGTATGGAAATCTACATACAGTGCCATTCATGGAAGTTCGGGCAAGCTGACAAATTATATTAAGTGTAAAACTGTAAAATTTTAACATTATATAATATACATTTCTGTGAGGAATTATTAAAACTAACCTTTTCTGGAAGCCTTTTACCAATTTCCAGGTAGTATTTGTCTATTATAAGACCGTTATCATAAAATATATAATTATGTTGGAAATCCCCAATAATTACAGTGACAATAAAGCTTTATAATAATCCCTAGGAGGGTTAGCTGATTCGCTCGTGTTACCTGGAAATATTCGTACACCCTTTATAAAGTATTATAACATTTGTAAACGCAGTAGTTCTGAAGAGATTGTTTTTGTGAAAGTATCTGTGGTTGTGCAAGTGAAAAATAAAATAATTTCGGTTTGACTGCTTAAAATGCCCCGTGGAAAGCCTCTAGCTGTTTCAAAACGATCTGCTATTATTACCTTGCATCAGGAAGGGTACGCAGAAAGACGGATTGCGGATAAATTAAAAATAAAAAAATCTACAGTACATGATACTATAGTTCGATTTAAGACAACCGATGACGTGCAAGATCGTAATCGGCCAGGACCATCAAGAAAAACGACTCCTTCGGAAGATTTACGAATAAAAATAATTAGTAAGCGCAATAGAAGACTAACAGTATCAGAAATTGCTGCAGAATTCAATAATGAGCGAGATTCCACAGCTTCTGAGTACTGTGAAACGTCGGCTGAAAGAGGCTGGGTTGCATGGGCGAGTGGCTTGTCGAAAACCGTTACTCCGAAGAAGAAATAGGCTGAAACGACTGAAATGGGCACAAGCTCATAGAGACTGGGCAGTGGACGATTTTAAAAACGTTTTGTGGATTGACGAATCCAAGTTTGAGGTTTTTGGAAATAGACGGAGGGTTTTCGTACGCAGATCAAGAGGAGAAAGAATGTTACGGGAGTGTATAGTTCCTACGGTGAAGCATGAAGGCGGTCTGTAATGGTTTGGGGTTGTTTTTCCTTAATCGGAACAGAGGACTTGCTCAAAATTGAGGGCATAATGAAAAAAGAAGAATATCGGAAAATCCTGGAGGAAAATGCCATACTGTCAGGAGTCCGATTAATTGGTCGAGGATTTGAATTTATGCAGGACAATGACCCCAAACATAAATCCAAATTGTGCACAGATTACCTACAGCAAGAAGAAAATGAAAGAACCCTAAAAATTATGGAATGGCTGCCACAGTCCCCCGGTCTAAACCTGATAGAATTGTTATGGGAAGAATTAGGCCGATGTGTTAAGAAAAAGTGTCCAAAATCGAAGGAACATTTGTGAACCATTCTCCAGGAGGTATGGACAAGCTTGCTCAATGAAACATTAGCAAAATTAGTGAATCGGATGCTGAGAATTGTGGCAGCAGTATTAAATACATGGCCGTTTAATATTTCTCTTATTTTCTTTGACTTCCGTACATTTTTTTGCTTGCCCGAACTTCCATGAAGGGTAGTGTATACGCGTGTCCAAAATTGAGTAGGATAGCATGGATATTTTTCCTATTATTAAATATTGAGATTATTGACGCAGTTGCACTAACTGAGATTCCGTTTAGACAATTTGAATCCAAACAGTTCAGAAATAATAACAAAAAATAATATTTTCTAATTTTTTTTCAATAAAATATTTTCATACAATGAAAATAAAAGTGAGTAGGAAAAAATCACAAAAATTAGAGTTCCAAAATTAATGTTAAGTTGGCGAATGTAAAATGTTCTGGAAGAAGAACGTGCATTATTCTAACTCATGGTAATGAAAATCATCGCAGAAATGTTGAAAACAGAAATAGTCCTTAGAGTGCGCACATTTTATAAAAGCAGGCGTAGCGCAAATTGAACATGGAGGTAAGGTCCCGTCATCGTAATATGGAAAAACATATTTCACTGGAGGAATGAAACTATCCGGTATAGTGTCTATGTAATTGCTTTTATACCATACACGAAACCCGTATACATCCAGCGGTTGAACCATACCAGTTGGTTTCTTGGGAATGGTTAGAATATATGTAAATTTATCGGCAGGTATGTATGCCTGCAATTTGATAGGACAGTGGCTACTCCTAGAGTCGAGTAGCAGAGTTGTCTACGTCCCACTTATTCGGTGCAAAAACACATCCGTCAACAATTTCCTAAATATTTCAGATGTTAATTTGCCTGATGTGGAAGTCTCAATCTTAATATCTCTATGTCGTGAATAATTACGTTTTATTTTTCCCACATTTATAATTGCCGAAGAGTTCTTACTACTTTAAATTTGGATTGCACAGAAACTAGCGAGCGTGCTACTTGTTTGCCCGATCTCCAAAATTCGGCCTTCCTCTTATAATCGGAGTCCTCCAGTCCACATGTTTCTTCATATTCTTCCTCAACATTGCGTAAATCAAAATATGAAAATGGCTCACTTTTATCTGCAATCTCCGTAGCATGTGAAAGAAACATCTTCAAATTCTAATCCATTGTCGGTGTTAAACACAAAGGAAGTTTCCCGAACGCTCGTATCACTTCTGTCTTTTACTGCTTCATGTTAACTCTATTACCATGTTGCCGCTTTCCACTACAAAATACTATGAATTAACAACACTTCATACACATACCATGCTTATATAGTGGCCCTGTTTACGACGTGATTGGTGTTTCTTGCGTTTGCCATGGCACCATCGAAGATAGAAATTTACCAAACATATAAACTACGTGCAAAAATATATTGCTTTTTGAAATAAAGAGCTGTTCGCGAGAAATATTTTCTTACATTTGAAATATTTTGGAACAACCTATTATTACGAACAAATGTATTTCTGGATGATGTTGTGTACAGGTTTACGCATTTTTCTATTCATTTAAGACGCTAGAAGAGTTTAATGAATTTATTTCAGGACGGATACATACTATTTTCGTCTCTAAGATAAATACGTAATATAGAAAGTTATTAAAATTGTTTGGATTTATTGTATGGTATACAAGTTACTTTTAATTTTTTCAGGATCGTTATGGGTGAGGGGCAGTAAGTATACACTACCGTTCATGGAAGTTCGGGCAAGCAAAAAAATGTACGGAAGTCAAAGAAAATAAGAGAAATATTAAATGGCCATGTATTTAATACTTACTTACATGATTTTACATATTTTCAAACACAAATTTATTAAAAAGAAAAGGTTAATGTTATACAAATAATTTAAATCCGATTTTCATCGAAAAATCCACCTTTTGCCTTTGGAACTGCTGCCACTATTCTCTCAAGCTTGTCCATACCTCTTGGAGAATGGTCCACAAATGTTCCTTCGATTTTGGACAATTTTTCCTAAGACGTCGGTCTAATTCTTCCCATAACAACTCTATCGGGTTCAGATCGGGGGACTGTAGCGGCCATTCCATAATTTTTAGGGTTCTTTCATTTTCTTCTTGCGGCAGGTAATCTGTGCACAATTTAGGTTTATGTTTGGGGTCATTGTCCTGCATAAATTCAAATCCACGACCAATTAATCGGACTCCTGACAACAGTATGGCATTTTCCTCCAAGATTTTCCGATATTCTTCTTTTTTCATTATGCCCTCAATTTTGAACAAGTCCCCTGTTCCGATTAAGAAAAAACAACCCCAAACCATTATAGATGCGCCTCCATGCTTCACCGTAGGAACTATACACTCCCGTAACATTCTTTCCCCTCTTGATCTCTCCGTCTATTTCCAAAAACCTCAAACTTGGATTCATCAGTCCACAAAACGTTTTTAAAATCGTGCACTGTCCAATCTCTATGAGCTTGTGCCCATTTCAGTCGTTTCAGCCTATTTCCTCTTCGGAGTAACGGTTTTCGACCAGCCACTCGCCCATGTAACTCAGCCTCTTTCGGCCGACGTTTCACAGTACTCACAGAAACTGTGGAATCTCGCTCATTATTGAATTCTGCAGCAATTTCTGATGCTGTTAGTCTTCTATTGCGCTTACTAATTATTTTTATTCGTAAATCTTCCGCAGGAGTCGTTTTTCTTGACGGTCCTGGCCGATTACGATCTTGCACGTCACCGGTTGTCTTAAATCGAACTATAGTATCATGTACTGTAGATTTTTTATTTGTAATTTATCCGCAATCCGTCTTTCTACGTACCCTTCCTGATGCAAGGTAATAATAGTAGTCAAACCGAAATTATTTTATTTTTCACTTGCACAACCACAGATACTTTCACAATAACAATCTCTTCAGAACTACTGCGTTTATAAATGTTATAATACTTTATAAAGGGTATACGAATATTTCCAGGTAACACGAGTGAATCAGCTAACCCTCCTAGGGATTATTGTAAAGCTTTATTGTCACTGTAATTATTGGGGATTTCCAACATAATTATATATTATATGATAACGGTCTTTTAATAGACAAATACTACCTGGAAATTGGTAAAAGACTTCCAGAAAAGGTTAGTTTTAATAATTCGTCACAGAAATGTATATTATATAATTTTATTTTTTTTTCCTAAACAGTTAATATAATTTGTCAGCTTGCCCGAACTCCCATGAACGGTACTGTACGTGTAGGCGTGAATGATATTTCCAAGGGAAACTTCATAAATTCATTTAGTATCTATCAAGACTCTATTAATTTTAGTTGGCAACTGACATCTTAGTAGGGATGTAAAAAAATTAAACACGATATACATTTTAATACAAGGCATCCTGCTTTACCAAATTGTTAAAGAAGACTTTAAGACCCACTTTTAAAACAGGCTTTTTTATAGGTTGCCTGTACAAATTGGAAACGGGTTCTAATGGTGCTCACAAATTTTTCCAACACAAGCGATTTAGCATCAATTCCAGCGACTTTAGCTCACGAAGAAGGTGTTATAACCAAACTATCGCAGTTACCTCCCAAAGAAGCGCTCGAGGTCCTCAGAGAATACACGAGTTTCGTAATGGTGCGGCATCCATTCGAAAGACTTTTATCCGCTTATAGAAATAAGTTTGTGGGCGATAAACCAAGTGCAAAATATTTTCAGGTAAGTAAAAAAAAAAAACAAGAATTCTCAAATAGTTTTTTTTAATATCCGTTTCTTTTGCTGTTTATTTAGACTAGGATTGGTCGGTACATCGTACGGAAGTACCGAAAAAATCCAAGCGATCGCGACCTCGAAAACGGGGATAACGTCACTTTCCGAGAATTCGTCGATTATCTAACGGAAGAGGGCGTTAACGACGACTCTGCGAACGAACATTGGCGTCCTATAAGTCAACTGTGCCATCCTTGCATGTTAAACTACACGTTTATAGGGAAATATGAAACATTCGATGACGACGCGAAGTTGATTTTAAAAATGATCGAAGCGCCATTCATTCAGTTTCCGCAACAGAAATCTAGACATACGGCAGATCGTATGCGGCTGTACTTTGGCAATTTGTCGCTGGATAAGATCAAGCAGCTATACGAAATGTACGAGTTAGATTTTAAATTATTCGATTACGATCTTGAAAATGTTATCGGGTACGATATCGGGTGACAAACGTTGTATTTTTGTAATTATTTTAGACGTGAATTAGTTAGTTGTAAAAAATTGAATTATTCTTTGTGATAGATTTTTCTTAGAGTGAATTTGTGTAAGGGTTTAGTTATAAGTCATTCCATTTTCTAGTCAACATACTCTCTTGTAATTGACATTACTAACAGTAATTATTATGTATTTATTAAGATATTTTTTACAGGGCATTTTTTATATAGAATTTGGTAATCGTTCAAGAACAGAATGACTTTTGTACTTTTTTATAAGTATTTCGTAAAATAATAAAAATGATGACAATTTTATTTATTTATTTGAACGAAAATCTAAATAGATGTTGAATGGTAAATAGGGTAAAGGACACACTCAGCCGCAGTGCTCAACTGGCTGCGTATGCATCCAAGTGGACGGTCACCCATCTGCACCCATCCTTTGCCTGAATTGCCAAGGCATGCTTGGCTATAAGATCTGAGCGCCCACCTTATCAACACTGCCGTAGTATCGGCTGAATTGAATGACTAACGTGCTAATGTTTGTTCTCAGTAAGAAATTAGATTCGTTATTCCATGTCGAGGTAATATTTAATACAGGAAATTCTTGAAAACGAGCATTTATGGATTTAACATTTCACTATAGTTAACTAATGATTATAACAATCGTTGCTTATTAAAAGACCAACGAAACGGCAAAACATAACATATCACTATGTATGTTTTGCCATATTAGCTGAAATAATAACTTGTAACCGGTGGGTATATAGGATTTTACCTTCAAGGTCAATGGCACTTGGATTGGCGAATATATTACTTTTATTTACTCCACGAATAAGTAGGGCAAATATAACCAAACAACAATATAGAATATACGAGGTGCATTCAAGTTATAACACCTCCGATTTTTTTTCTCACAACTGGAAACAGATAGAAACATGCGGTTTATTTTAAAATAAGCGGGCACTCTTTGTCAATACGTGACAGAGATGTCAGCACTGTACGGCACACAGAACCTTTAGCGGCAGCGGCGAGAGTGAAAACTGTTTTTGATACTTCAAATGGTGTGTAACAGATCGCCTCCAAAGTTGGCATTTCCGTGGGATCTGCGCACACAATCCTGCATGACGGCCTGAAACTGCGAAAAGTGTCCTTCAAGTGGGTGCCACGAATGCTGACAGACAACCACAAGGGTGCGCGCGTGGCATGTTGCCAGGCAATATTGACGCGTGATGACGGCATGAATGGGACTTTCTTTTCATCGATTGTGACAATGGATGCCGTTTTCAATCCTGAAACGAAGCGCACAGATTCACCGCCACCAAAAAAAATTCGGGTAAGCGCCAGTGCTGAAAAAATGAACGGTGGCCATGTTCTGGGACAGCGATGGCGTAATCCTTACTCATTGCATTCCAAAGGGCACTACGGTGACAGGTGCATCCTACGAAGATGTTTTGAAGAAGCTCCTTCGTGCATTGCGTGAAAAACGGCTGGAAAAGGCTGCACGTGTGCTCTTTCACCAAAACAACGCACCAGCACATCGGGCGAACGTGACGCAGCAGTTTCGTCATACAAACAACTTTGAAGTGATTTCTCATGCTCCCCACTCACCTGACCTGGCCCCTAGCGACTTTTGGCTGTTTCCAACGACGAAAGACACTCTCCGTGGCCGCACATTCACCAGCCGTGCCGCTATTGCATCAGCGATTTTCCAGTGGACAAAACAGACTCCTAAAGAAGCGTTCGCGGCGGCCATGGAATCATAGCGTCGACGTTGTGAAAAATATGTACGGGTGCAGGGAGATTACGTTGAGAAGTGACACAAGTTTCATAGTTTTCGTGTGAATAGTTAGTGAGAAAAAATAACTTGAATGCACCTCGTAAAAGGAGAGAAAACGACCACGTATACTTTATCCTAACTTATGACTCAACTTAAAATTACCGTAACTGTAGTTTACGTCAATTGATGTGGCGTCATTGTTACGTCACCGTTATAACAATATAGTCAACCATTGGAGGGCGTGGACTGTTCTATTCTTATGTGTAGAGAGGCGCACATTTTAGGTGACCTTGCATCGAGCGGCGAAGAGTAATCGATATCAGTGTCGTCACTACTGCAAATGTATTATACGTACGCCCGCTCTAAAGTTATTTTATTTATCGTTTGGGATTTTATTAATTTTGCTTTAGTTCTATTTAAAATAACAATTAATTATTTCTATTATCCATTTTTATTGTATATACTTATTTTATTCTTTCATTGCGATACAAACTTTTTCAAATATCGTTTATTCAATTTATTGCAGTTTATGTAAACAATAATAAAATTAATATTTTGAAAATTTTTATTTGTATTTGTAGTTCAGTTTTTCTTTGTTATGACGTTTCTAGTTCCTTGTTACAACTATTTGTGATTTTACAACTGCAATGGCTGAAGCGACAACTTCCCATCAGAATAAAATAAAAAACTGGATTCAGGCATGTTCAGACTGCCTTTCACTTCTAGAAGATAATATTTACTGCAATGTGTGTGAACAAATAGTACATTGCATCATTAAATCACGCGACACGGTACTTGCTGCAAACGTTAATGAAAAATTGTGTTTGGCAGAACAATTTTTACAAAGCGATGAAAATTACTCGCAAGAACAGCTCGCAGTTTTCAAGCATAAAATTTCGCAGTTTAAAGATCAGTTCAGGCAGAAATGGTCATCTGCGCATAGAAAATACGAGTTATTTACAAAAAATTCGAAACGGCTTGAAGGCAGTTTTGAAATACCTGGGTCTGCAACAAAACCTAGTCGACCTGAAAGATCATAAAAATGTTTTGACGAATCAAGTGATACATAGTGCAGCTATTATACATGCGTTTTTGCCTATCGGACAGCTCTCAGAAGAAGCTACAGAAACCAGAAATAAGCACTTTTGTACTGAATATTTTAATTATACCAGAAAAATTTCCAGAGACGTAATCAACAGATTGTTGTTCATTTTGGACCCATTTCTTACAAGTAAAGACCAAGACCTAAAAGACAATCTAAACCTTTTACAAAGGAAGCTTAAGAATTGCTTCTTCCCAGTAAAGTGCTCCTATATAATGAATGGGGCAAAGATGACGACCAAGAAATTATAGAATTCCATCATGAGTAAAAAAAAATAATTTAATAATTTGTTTTATGTATAAAATTATCTTTTTTAAATCCTTTCAAATAAAAAAGTTAAATGCCTTGAATACTTTGAAAGGGCGACAATGTAGAAACCACTCAATGACTCATTGACGGTTTCATTAATTTCCTTATTTCTATCCTATTACTAGCTTTAAATAATGTTATTATGTACATACGTTAATTAAAAAGTTACTTAAATCTCACTTTTATTAAATTTATAATTAGTAATCACGGCAAAAGCAATGTGAGGAGAGAAAACAGTAGCCAACAGACATGTTTCTGCCTACCTGGAGTCATTGGCATTGTTCCGAGTACTTCTCTGTCTCGCACCGCTATTTGCCTCTCGACTTGTATCGCTATCCTTCGGAACGACGAGCAAAATGCCTTTTGGCGCCATCTAGTGGCAAGAGATACACACCTGCCGTGTAGGAAGCAGTGATAAAAACGGTACAGTTCCCAAGCCAACTCTCGAGCAATTCTTGGTCTGTTGAACTCGAAATAGTGTGCACCAGAATGTGCTGGGTACCCGGGAATCATTTACATCTGCAGCCACCCCAGGGTTGGTAAAATGTATGTATTCTAAAGGTTGTCTCAATTCCTATCTTGCAATACTTACTGCGAAAATTTGTGGGCGGAGGGGTGAAGGACGCATATTTTGACGTTATTGGTAGTAATATATAGATATATTTCGTTTTCTTAGCCGTTCCTTGTTTAATAATTTAAGAGATTTTATTTCTTGATTTTAGCAGCTTTATCGTTAAATATATTGCAGTTAGAGTTAATTAAAACTTATAATTTTAAAGTTCTGACAATCTTTATTTTCTTCAGAAATGGGTGTGACAATTAAATAACCGGACTGGTGTTACAAAACATTTGATTGATTACCGATTACATTACAAAGTGTATCCCCTTCAATGTACTCTCCTTGCCGATTCCTACAACGCTCTAAACGAATTTTCGACTGTCGAAAGCAGTGCTGGAAGTCCGTTTCTGTCAGCTTGTTGAGAACCTCCGTCGCTTTCGCTTAAGCTCCGATTTTACCTTAGGAAATAAAGAAAAGTCGCAGGGGGCCAGGTCGGGCGAATACGGTGGGTGGTCCAACACGGTGATGCCGGATTTCACAAAGAACGCCTTCACAGACAAGGCGGAATAGGCTGGCGCATTGTCTTGGTGGAGCAGCCAGGATTTGCTCTTCCGCAAGTCGGGTCTTCGTTTTCTCACTCGTTCACGAAGGGTAGTTAGGACCTCGTGTTTCACAAGAAACTTGAGGTTAACTCGTTGCTCGATCTGAACACTGCATTTTTCCGACACGACGCTAGCGTAAGGACTTAACGAACGATTGCTACAGCGAGACTGAGCGACGTACAACCGTGCCCATCGAGCTCAGGGCAGGGGAAGCATCTACAAGCACAGACATGTCAAACCTGCCGTGGCGTGCTCGCTGTTTGCCGATAGTAGAACCAGTCCGGTTATTTAATTGCCACACATCGTACATGTCCACAACATATAACATTGTTAACTAACACAAACACTTTAAAAATTTAGTTTTGTTTTATCAAAGAAAACATTATAAAATATTTAATGCTACAATCTTGTGGTTATTTTAACTTATTTTTAAAAGGAATATTCTAGCCATCTTTGTTGGTTGACAGAAAGACGCCTTTCTGTCTACTAACAATGATGGCTAGAATATTCTTATTAAAAACACACCAAGTAATGTTTAGAAACAAACATTATTTGATGTGTTTTTAATACATCATAGTAAGCCCAAGGAACCTATTTACATGTTCAGTTAGATGGCGCAGTCAGGTACACGTCATCTCGAGTACAACAGTCCACGAACTGCTCAAGAGTTCGTTTGGAAACTGTACCAAGTTTACTACTACTTTATAGAGGGTAGGCGTATATCTCTTGGCACTAGATGGCACCAAGAGGTATTTTGTTCGTTGTTTCGAAAGATAGCGATAAAGCCGGGAGGCAAAAACCGGTGTAAGGTAGAGAAGCACTTGAAGCAACGCTGATGATGCCGGGTAAGGAGGAGAGAGGTGAGGGTTTGTTCGTTGGTTGAAATGGGCGAACCTTGCTCTAGCCGGCAAATAGACGAAATCTATGTTAGTAGAAGTATTGTGAAACGTATTTTGAAACGTTACAAAGTTCAAAATTGCCAGGAGATTTTTTCTCTTAATAAAGTAACATTGCTAGAATTTGAATTTATTTTCTATAATTATCGAAGTTATTTTTCTTTAGTTTAATTTTATAAGAATCGTTTATTTTCCTACTTAGAATTACTTTTTCGTTCTTCCGCATCGCATAGCAGCACCAAAATGAATATAAGAAACTGTAATTCCTAATCTGAGAATACAGAAAAATTGCGCAGTAATTCTGTATTAACACAGTTTGTCGGAAGGCGTTGAATTATAATATTACGTGATTGAGCGGACATGCGTTTATAATATGGGTGCGTACCGCTGCTCGCTTTATGACATACTACGACTGGTTGGGATCTTTCAATGAGGTTCGAATGCGCTGTTGCATTCACAGAGACAATCCACCGTTCGTATCTGGACCAATGTGTATAGTATTAATAAAATACTGAGAAAACAAAACGAAGTGTGTTTTTCTTCGATTGAGTGTAAGAAACGTTTCACTGAGAGCAATCTATCACTTTCTTTAACTCCTTTTTAGACTGAATGTAGCATACAAGTACCCATACAGACCAAAAGCAGTAGGTCGTCCTTAAAACATAATACACCTTAACAAAACCGTACAATTGACTATGGGTGTGTAACCTGTTCAGAGCAATTAAATAAAATAATAATTTAATATAAAACATATATTTGGCCTTTATCGCATAATATATCTTTATAATTATAATAGTCATAAAAAAATCTGAATAAGAAAAATATGATATGGGCAGCAATATGCTCCACAAACATAAAAAAGGCACAAAAAATAAGCTATAATACAAACTATATAAAAAATATTCAAAAAGAAGCATCGTCTTTTAAAAACTACATATACTTTTTTCTTATAAAATGACATCACCTTTAAGTCTTACAGAAGTACATAACATACATATAGGTATAAAATATTCGGGCTTTTCTTGCACTCTTAATCGACTAAGTTCTGTCCTAAGTACAATGGTTGAGGAGCCGCAAAAATTACCCGCACAAACGAAACGTATGTTTTGAGCAATTACATGCGGCTGAAAAGAAAATAAAAAGAGTGGGCAATGGATTTGAGAGAGAATGAGATAAAGGAACTTGTCATCACTGTTGCTGTTGAATTTTGGCCTGCATTGCCGCTAGCATCTCCTGCATTCGTTTGAGTTCGGCTTCTTTTTCCAGCAGTATTCGATCCTTATCGTTAGCAGCGGGATTCTTCTCATCGATGAGCCTGAAATAAAATCAAGTGTCCATGTACCTTTAATACTACAGATTAAGAATTATCCGACATTGGTAGACATGCTTTTATTGTACAGTGAGTGATAGTGAATGTTTTTTTGAATTATTTTATTTACAGATGTCGCCTTTAATAAAATTTTGTTGGTAAGGACAACCTGACGATCTAAGAAGTTCTCCTTGTTTTTATTGTTTCCCACGTGTACCGTAAATGATTTTATGAAACCCACAAACAATGAAAGAATAAATGTAATAATTGAAAATAAAACCTTTTCTGCGTGAAAACAACGAAAGGCAATCGATGACTTACGTGTTTCTTTTGACCGCCGGAACACCTTTTGCAAGCCTTTCTGATCGATAGTTTTCGTAATGCACTTGCTGCGTTATCTCTTGAAGATCTTGCATATGCGTAATCAGCATCGTCCTTAGTTTGATAAAATCGCAGTGTTCCGGATTTTCGACTTCGACAACGCCCCATGGATAGAGGCGACCTCTAACCTTCCTACCTCTAACTTCCATTAAGGTGTTTGCTCCGCAGACGGCGAAAGGCACCGCTTGTTTTAATTGCTTCACCTGTTCTTTGTACTCTTCGTCCTCGTCGGAATCACATTCCGGGAGAGAATATATTCTTATACCGTTGGCAGCGATTTCGTCTAAAATCTGAAGTAAACAATTTATATTTTAAGCAAATGCCAACCTTCACTTGAAATTTATTTTAGTCCTTTACTGTTTGCGGTATTACTATCTATGTATTTCAATGTCAAACTAAATATGTCAGTGCAGCGATTTTAAAAAATCATGAATTAGTTTTTAAAGAAAGGACAAACGTCAAGTGTACAGATGAAACCTCTTTAAATCGATTTGGCGAGTTTACATTGATGTCATAAATGTGTAAGACGCGGACGATCTATTAGGTTCCTATCGCGTATGAATCATTTTAAGGACGCACTGAAACAGAGTATAGTTTACGAAAACGCGAAGGTGGAACTCACACTGTTGGTATCACTTTAGATGCAAAATACGTGTAATAGATAGTGTCTAGGTGCAATATTCATTCGAAGTGTACTTTTTGCATTTCCTTTGTCTGTTGTTTTTATTTGTTGAAGATTTAATATTTATCTTTCTTATTTTTTTGAATTTGTTTAGGTATTAAAATTTCTATTTATTTTTTTGTGACTTGAGAATTTAATTTTTTGTTTCTTTCGCAACACTTTACTAGTTCGTTCTTACTCTTTTGAATTTATTTAGATCGATTTCCATTTATTGTAAAATATTTATATTTTCTTTACTTGTTTTAGAATCTCGTGTGTATTTCTTCCTATTAATTTTCTTAATATTTTCTAGGGCGCCTAAAAAGTATCTTTGCCACGACCTTATGGAAAGATTATGATTGCTTTTCAGATGTAAGTGGTACTGAAATATATTGTAAAAGTTGTTTGACAACATTTATATGCTTAAGTAAGAACAAAATAACTCAGCATCTTAAAACTAAAACGCATTGCTTGTTCTTTTCTACACTGATCTTTGTCCAGTTTTTGTTGCGGCCAACATACCCCTTAAAAAACTTGATAATCCCACGCTCAGACAATTTCTAGCTAAATATACTCAAAAGCAAACATCCCACGAATCAACCTTTCGGAAAATATATTTATCACAAGAATGTTTACGAAACGAGTAAATTTTGCTAAAGAATAGCTGGAAATGATAGTTATGAGTTTGCATTTTTAAAATTTCGCGGATGATTTAAGTTGGTAGTTCCGGCAACAAAGGACGTCTGGATTGCGTTAAGAAATTTTAAAAATGCCAATTCCACTTACAATAAACGTAAACAAATCATATACGACAACAATCTAGTGCCTAATATTTATTTAATATTAATACGTTATTAATATTAATAGCAGTAAATGTACAATTTGTGCGTTATAGGACGGCGAACGCTTCAGATGCGCGGTGGAAAGATAAGACTTTATTTTATAGTCGTTTTTTATTATGCTAACATAATTTAAAAAATAAGTCGAGCTACGCCACTGCATGTTGCATCCAAACTTGAATTTTCCCGAACGATGTCCGACAGTACCTTCGGACAGCGCCAGAACTCGCCATCCTACAACGCGAAACCTGTACTATCTTCTTTAAATAGGTGAAAGAAAAAGCGCACCACTGTTAAAAAGAGGATTGTTGATGACAGTTTTCTTACAACGCGAGTGGGCATGGAATACTTCGTATGTGGTCCTGTATCTCGCATACACAGTCCGACAAATAAGTTCCGAGACTCGAACCATATCTGAGTAACCAGTAGCGCCATCTATGTGATATTCCTCTTTCTAGTAATACCAGTTTTGCTTCAATCGGTTGACAATTAGCAAAGTTATGACAGTTCTCCCAAAACAACTTTGTTGTCGATGTTGAAATACTAACATAGAACAAAGAGCAATTATCAAATTTCACGCAAAACTTTGCAAAAATGCATCAGAAACATTCCGGTTGATGCAGTAAGTATACGGCGATGATTGTTTGAGTAGAGCAAATGTTTTTCTGTGGCATAGACGTTTTTAGGAAGGCAGAGAGACGTTAGAAGATGACAAACGTGAAGGAATATCAATTTCAGCTCGGGCACCCGAAATGATCGAAAAAGTACGTGATTTTATTGCAAATGATCGCAATGCTTCGCTGAAAATGATAGAAGAGGCTTTAAACATCAGCAGAAAAACGATCCGAACCATTCTTCACGAGGATTTGGGCAACCCGACCCGAATATCGTGATTCAGAGACCTGGTCTCTGTTGCACGATAATGCACCAAGTCACACCTCACTCATTATTCGTCAATTTTTGGCTCAAAATCAAGTCTGTGTGTTGAATCATCCACCGTATTCACCTGATTTGGCCCCGTGCGATTTCTCTCTGTTCCCAAAATTAAAATTGAAGTTGAAAGGATGTTTTTTTAATGACATTTCGACCATCAAAACAGCTACAACACGAGCACTAGATGCAATTCCACAAAATGAGCTAAAACACGCATTTGAATCACTGTTGAATCGCTGTAACAAATGTATTGAAACTAGAGGAGAATATTTTGAATAAAAAAATCGAAAAATATTCAGATATCTTGTTTCAATGATGTTTTCCACGGCCAGTCTCGAAACTTATTTGTCGCACTGTGTATATCTGTACGAAGTGCGGAACCGAGCCGCTTTTAGTGGTATTGACTAGCGTAAGTAGAATGGAATATTATTAATAATCAATCTAAAAATCGTGAAACTACAGCACTTTAACATGGAGGTTTGTAAGAGGAGGCGCAAGGGTGAGAGCTATTCTGCTAGAGAAAGGCAAATGACCTTCAATGCCTTTACATATTTTATGAAAAATATGAATGTCTCCAAGGCGGCTGAAGAAACAAATAAAGCATTTGGCTGAGGTAAAGGAATGATATATTCCATTCAAAAAAACAAGGAAAACCATCCACCAGTAGCTGTAGCAAATAAGAATGAGAGTGCCAGCCACAAACAAACCACTTGTTTGCAACTATATGATGAGCATGTGCAAATGGTTGTTAGACATAAGGTCCACAGTTTCTTTTTGCGCAATATTCCACCTACATTAAACACAATCTCAAGTGTTCTAAATAGCGAACAAGATGTACCTCATTTTTCAAGAAGTACACTATTCAGATTACTAAAGGGTATTGGCTTTTCTTTTGAAAAAGTTGGAACGAAGGTAATGCTGATCGACCGTGATGATCAGATGGCGCCATGAATATTTACGCAGCATTAGAAGATATTGAAATGAAGGGAGAAACATCGTATTTACAGATGAATCATGGGTGGATGTTGGACATTTTGTGTCAAAAGCATGGACTGACAGTACTGTAAATACATTCCGACAGGCATTCCTTGCTGAACTAAGCACTGATCTAACTGTACCAAAAGGCCGTGGACACAGATATGCTCTTATTCATACTGGCAACGAGACAGGATTTGGCAACTATATGAAATCTTTACCTTCCATGATGAGGTTGCTATTAAACCTTCAAACTCAGTAGTTATCGACAATATCTCTTATCACAGTCGCAAGGCAGAACAGATTCCTACCACAGCGACCAAGAAAAACGACACAAGAGAATTTATTATACATTTATCAGGTTCATCCTCATCATATTCACTATCGGACACAAATTAATTAAGCATAATAAAGAGTACTTGTCTTTTTGTAAATATAGATAAATAATTTCACACATATATTAATTTCTGAAATAATGAATAACATTTAACTACCCGGCTTGTCTTTCAATATCATTTTGGCAGATTAATCCTGGAGCTGTTTATCTAACTCATAAAATAATTTATTGAAGTTGTACATATTTGAACATGTAAAAATAGGCTTTGATAGTAGCTTGCTTAACAACAAAAAACTTTTGCTTGACACTTTTTTGTAAATGTATGAGATTTAAGAAATATTTAGGTGTTCGGATACATTTGAATAGCTAATACAGTACAATATACTGTATTTTAAAGGAGTCAAACAAGATATTTTAAAAGTAGTATTGTAATGTAATGAATATATTAAGATGTACAGTAGTGTCCAGATATAACGAACCGCAAGGGACCGAGAAATTCAGTTCGTTATATGCGGAGTCCGTAATAAACAAAACGGATGAAATACATTGGACAATTAAAAAATTAGAGATTACATCATTCAAATGATATTTATTTACATAGGAGTACAAATTTTGAAAAATATCGCGTACATATATTTTAATATTACGTGTATCAATTACTGATTAAAAAAGTCTATAATTATTGACTGCTTCAATTTCACGCCAAATTGTTCAATATTATCCTCGATGTTGGCGAATATATCCAAAGCATCTTTAAGGGTAGTATAAGACTGTAAACAAGTAGCGAACCTTTCCAATACACCTAACACCTGTAGTGCTTCTTGATTAGTAGGCATTGGCATATCTGCGCATGTGTTACTTTCACCATTACTGGAATCGATTCGATTCATTGAGTACGCTATTGATTATGTCATCGTCAGTTAAGAATTCGGCGATTGCAACTTGATCATTTACATTAACGAATTCGTTAAAATTGATATTCTAGCTGATATAACACTTTTTACGACTTCGCTATCAACGACAGATAAATCAATAGTTGTTAAAGATGACTTTGGCTTCTTCAACCATTATGAAAGTGATAATTCGTCATCAGTAGAGTTGGCCACGCGCGCCAACAGGCAGGTGCGTCGTATGTATACGGTTACATACAAGCCTCAGTCTAGCTTCAACCTTCCATTAGCGCGGTACGTGTTGTTTAGAAATGTTCCGTACGTCGCGCAAACGACCCAAGGCGGACCAAGTTAGAGAATTTTTAGCCGAAATTCCTGACAACGTATGATGGCGCTAAAATTGAATGTGTATGTAATGTCCCGTTGATGAGTTGGTCCAAAAGGGACTGTCTACGGCACGTAAACAGTGAACGGCGTGCTTCAAAAAAAACTTGCACACGAGACTATGACAAATTTATATTTAATTTATGTGTTACTTTTATTGCATGTAATATACCGTTTAATTTACTAGACAAGGAAGCGTTTGTCTTGTTTTGGAATAACTATTCGGAGTACAAATTACCAAATCGGACGTCGTTACGAAGGATAGTGCCATCTGCTCGTGAATATGTTGAAAAAAGAATTAAATCGGAGTTGAAAGAAACAAAAATGTGGTTATGTGTGGACGAAACGACAGATCGTAAAAAATATTCGGTCGTTAATATAATGGCACGTAAAATGGAACCGCATCAATCGTCACCTTCAATTCTTTTAGCTTCCAGACGAATACAACAATGTACTGCCGAAGAAATTGTAAAGTTAGTGATAAATACATTGGAAAAGTATGAACTTTCAACACAGCAACTGTTGATATTTGTGAGTGATGGTGCCGCAAACATGGTTTCTGTAGGCCGGTCTCTTAGAAAACAACAGAATGCTTTTAAGAGACCGAGAGAACTTGTTACACATTACGTGTAAAATTCATGCTCTCAATCTTGTGGCAGAAAATGTTATCCTGAGGTAGACGCACACAAAAGCACAAAAGCAGTGTTTGTCAAATACTCGAAACGTATTCGCGAATTTCACAGACTGTGCCCTCGTATACCTGAGCCACTAGAACCTATTCTTACACGTTGGGGAACTTGGTTAAATGCTGCGTTTTATTATCATAAATATTACGAGAATATTAAGAACGTGGTTTTACAATTCAGTCCAAAGGAAGCTGCCGCTATCAAGAAAAGCCAGTCGAAATTTCAAGATAGTCGGGTTAAAACGGATTTAAACATTATTCACAACAATTACTACGGACTAGCGGAGGCAATAGAAAAATTACAAGGTCCTTTGGTGTCGTTAGTGGAATCTGTGCAAATAGTGCAACATGTTCACTTCAGCTATGCGCGATAGAAGACGCAAGAAATGTTTGTGTTCTAGAAAAATATGAAAGTGTTTTAGAGAAAGATTCTGATTTTGGCACATTAAGACACATTTGTGAAGGTGCGTCAACAGAACCGTTAAGTTGTTTCAAAGAATATTTTAATTATGCAAATATAACGTCACTAGATGTAAAACGTTCGTTCTCTGCATATAAACACATTTTTTCCTCGCGCCGCACTTGGTCTGTCGAAACAACTGTTGAAACATATCTAATGTTGCAGATATTTAACAGACATTATTCACTTTGCGATTTCACAGAGGACTCTTAAAATGGCAAGTGTTTGAGCACGCATTATTTTATTTGTATTTAACAACTACGCGAAAGTATTTACGACAGCAAACATCTACACACAATAGCTCTAGTGGAACCCGAGGCCTAATCGAAACAACGCCGCTGCCCGTTGGCGCCCGTGGCCAACTCTAGTCATCAGAGTCAAACTCATCAAAAGGAGTATAGAAACCAGCAAGTTTGAAACAATTATTGATAGTTTTCTCTGTAACTTTTTGGCATGCTTTATGACTAAAATTTATTGTATCCAGTAAATTTTTAGACCAAGATTTACCTTCGTCAATTGAATTAATTAAGTTCATAAGCAAAAAATTTCGATACCAGCTTTTAAATACGTGTATTATTCCCTGGTCCATAGGCTGAAGCCTGGAGCTAGTGTTTGGTGGCATAAACACTAATTTAATATCACGCAAACCTTTCACTGGAGGATGTGCAGGGCAGTTGTCAACCAATAGAATAATTTTTCCATTTTTCAGTAATAACTCTTCATCCCACAGTCTCAGTTCTTCGATAGACAAATCGCCAGTCATCCACGCTTTTTAATTTGATTTATAATTACAGGAATTTGTTTGATGTGTTTGAAACATTGTGGACTTTGTGACTTGCCTATCACTAGCAATTTTCTTCCCGTTAAATTAGCGCACAGAAATAAGGTTAATCTATCTTTTGAATGCCTACCACCTATACATTTCTCAAATTTAAATATTAATGTCCCATCTGGAGTTAGTTTATAAAACAATCCAGTTTCGTCTCCGTTGAAAATGTCTTCATCCTTGTACTGTCTTCTAATTCCAGGCCACTTATGAAACAATTTGTCACAACATCCATATTAACATCAGCTGCTTCTTCAACAATTTTGCAACTATGAATATCATGCCTTCTTTTAAACCTTTCAATCCAGCTTCGACTACAAATAAACTGTTCACCATTTAACCTTTTTCCTAGTTCTGTATCTTTTATTTGTAAAACTGAACCGTTTACGGGGGAAGGGGGTACATTATTGTTTCTTCGTTGTTTAAACCATTATAAAAGTGCACTATTGATATTGTATTTACTTGCTTTTTGATTTATTTTTTAAGTGTTACACTACCATGCTCAAAAGCCCCTTTAATTTTAGTTTGATTTTTCCAAATGGCTTCTACCGTAGATTTAGAGAAATTATGTTCATGACAGACGATACCTTGGGTTTTTCCACTTTCTATTTCGCGGATCATTTCCTATTTATCACGTAACGTAATAGGTCGTTTACGTTTTTGCGATAAGCTTGCTCCCCATTTTTTACGTGCTAACTTCTTCGGACTTTTAAATTGCAAATGAACACATGAATGCAGAAACAGGTGCTCGATGTTCTTGTCGGTGTTACCTGGGCTTTTCCGAGTATTGGGTATTGATGTAGTATTTAAACAAGTTCGGTTTAAACACAAACTATTTCTGTTAAGACTCTAAAATTGGTTCGTATTATACGGAAGTTCGTTATAAGCGGGTTCGCAATAAAAGGTATTTTTTAATATTATTTTTATGGCAAATATAACGGGACCCTCGGTTTTGGTACGCAACAACCGGTAGTTCGTTTTAGCCGATCACTACTGTATTTATAAATTTAACAAAAAAAATTATAACATCGCTAGTGATGTGTACTTATTTTCTTCGAAATTTAAAGTTGGTCAGCAGACAGATTTCACAGAATTGCAATAAATGTAAGAATCACATACATGTATGGATGAGAGTATCTAATTAAAGATACTCTAATCACTGAGAATGTTGTAATTAATTGCTACATCGACCCCTACAGAAGTGAGCAATGAGCAATGCCCCAGGTTCTGCGGGGGTAGCAGGGATCAATTAGTGGCTATCACACCAAAGAAAGTAAATAATAATGATACAAGCTACCAACATCCACCATGTACAGACGCGCATTTCACCTTTTAGGGCCCATCGTTATTATTTATTATGTGTTTGTAGACTTTTGTGAAGTCTCTTTTTATAAATTATTTTTAAAAAATAAAATACAGATTGAGAGTCGGTCCTATTCGCACCTACATATATAATTGGTAGTAAAAAAAAGTAATATGTCAAAACTCAAATGTCATCTGCAAATAGATGAGAATCAGCTACCAATGGCATATTTCAGTAACGAAGCAATATCCCTTCTCCCGTAGGTGCGACCGACTCTCAATCTGCATAAATGAATTTACTTACAGTCCTTTTAAGTTTCTGCATTTCTTTCCTAGTCAGGACATCTGCTTTGGCAATAACAGGAACAATGTTAACTTTATTATGTAACTGCTTCATGAATTCGATATCTAAAGGCTTCAAACCATGCCCAAATGGTGAAATAAAATAAAAACAACAATGAATACGATTATCCATGATGTTCTTTCGATTTAAACCAGATTCATCTCGCAGAAATCTTTCAAACTGCTCGTCTATATAGCGTATTATTTCGGTAAAACAGTCGGTGTTATCTATGGCATCTCCAAAACCTGGCGTATCCACCACTGTCAGTCTCAATTTAACACCTCTCTCCTCAATTTCAACTGTTGAGGGCTCTAATTTTACAGTCTGATTACTTTTTTCTGAAACATTTTTTTTTTATGTATTAACATATAGTTTGTCATTAAGTCTCTAGCAAGTGTCTCAAATACTAAGTGCTTTACAAAAGTGCTGAAATTACCAAATGCAGTATTTGAAAAAGTAAAGCACCAAGTACTGACAATAGAATTATCAAGTACAAAGTACCAACTGTAAAGTATTTGAAACCCTTAAAGTACTTTGAGCATTTCTAAAAGAACTTCAAGCAAAAATTAACTGAAATAGTAAAAGTAGGGCTTCAGTTATTTTACAAGTACTTTAAATACTAGTCTGGGCAAACAGCGGTAACAGTCAGTGTAGTAGATATGTGGTGCGGAGTCGGCGATTATTTATTTCACGCGTTCACGGCGTCAGTACTAAATCGATGGTGTATGCGAGTAGTTCCGTGTATATGTAGGCTGTCGTAACTTATTTCGTAATTGTACACTGATGTTTGCTTTAAAAATGTCGCGAAAACGACCAATGGCAGACACAGTTAAAAACTTTATAGTGGACATGCCGGACTTGATTTTTGATGGCGCTAAAATTCAATGTCTGGTTTGTAAAATCCCTTTAGTGTGTTGGTCCAGAAGCCATTGTCAACGTCACATCGAAAGCAAACAGCATTCTTCTGCAAAAAGTGGCATACGAGACCAAGAAAAATTTACATTTGATTTATGTGTTACTCTTATTTTATGTAATCTATCGTTTCGTTTACTAGACAAAGAAGCATTTGTCTCCTTCTGGAATAAATATGCGGACTGTAAATTACCTAGTCGGACATCGATACGAAATGTGCTCGTGAACGTATAAAAAATGAGATTTTAAAGGTGGTATTGATCTCATTGAACAAATTTGAAATTTCAACTAAGCAACTTTTAATGTTTATGAGTGATGGTGCCGCAAACATGCGTTCTTTGGGCCGATCTATTAAAGAACACAGTGGTAACTTCTTACATGTAACGTGTAAATCTTGCGGCACAAACGATTTCTACATGTTTTCCACTAGTAAATGCTAGCACAAAGGCAGTGTTTCTAAAGTCCCCGAAACGTACCCGACCATTTCACAAACTGTGTGCTGATTTACCTGAACCACCACGGCCGATTGTTACACGTTGGGGAACATGGTTGCAGGCTGCGTTTTAATACAACAAATATTTTGATCACGTAAAGAAGGTAGTTTTAAAATTCAATCCGACAGAAGCTGCAGCAATCAAGAAAAGCCAGGAAATATTTCAAGATAGTCAGGTTAAAAGAGATTTACAAACTATTCACAACAATCACTTCGGACTAGCGGAGGGAATAGAAAAATTACAATATGTTTCGATGTCGCTAGTGGATTCTGTTCAAATTGTGAATGTTCACGCACAGTTATGCGCTGTAGAAGGCGAAACAAATTGGTGTGTAATACGAAAATTTGAAAGTGTTTTAGAGAAAGACTCCGATTTTCTTATATTAAGACAAATTTGTGAAGGTGCGTGTGAAGATGCATTAAGTTGTTTCAAAGATTATTTTTAATATGCAAATATAACATCGCTACATGTCGAGCGGTTGTTTTCGGCATTAAAAAACATTTATTCCACACGTCGTACTCACTTGACTGAAACAGCTATGGAAACATATCTAATGATTGAAATATTTAACAGATGTTACCCAGTTTGTGATTTCACGGAAAACTTTTAAAACGGTAAGTGTTTTAGCACGTTTTATAATTTATTTCTTACCTTCTATTTTATGTGTAAACTTTTATGCGCTCGCCACGCCGCTGGCTGTTACCGCATATTTGCCCAGGCTATTAATTACTTTTAAAATGCTTCAACTACTTTAGAAGTGCTTTAAAGCTTCAAGAACAAAAGTCCTTCTTTTAAAAGTGGTTGAAGCACCATGCGTGAAGCTCTAAAACTGTTTCAAGCACTACTTCGATGCACTTTTTCAGAGTGCTCAGCTCTGATCCCTAGTCAATAATGAATTCAATTGTCTATTAGAGGTCACCAACATATTAATGCAATTGTTTCAAAGAAAAGAAACAATGAGTGATTGTGGATTGTGACAGAATGCAAATGACCCTTTGTAATTTTGAAATTATCTCTAATAATAAACTACTCAACATGTCATATTTGCAGATTGATAATATGACACATTCTTATTATTTATAATAACAAAAAAAAAACTACATATTTTGATATTTCAATATAACCCACAAGGAATTCCCTTATTACCACAGAATTACAAACACAAGATTACAAAAGACTAAAATACCAAAATACTTTGCGATTAAATCAATGAAATGAGAGCTACTGTAATTATTTTACATACAACTACATGAACTGTAACCTTACTAAAACTATATCTAAAACTAAAATAAAAGATACCTATGGCATCAGGAACAACCCTTTCAGGGTATAAGTCAGTCAAAAATAAAGCATTAACAAGTGTCGATTTTCCTAGTCCGCTTTCACCAACAACCATTAGTGTAAACTCAAACCCCTTCTTTACTGATTTTCTATGAACTTGGTTTGGCAAGTTTGCAAATCCTACATATCCTGGCGTTTCTATGCTCGGAAACTACATAAAAGGACACGAAAAATCAACAATGAGTCATAACAACCACAAAGGACTGGTATTATTACAGAGTAACTTACATTTTTAACGGATTCGTTCGACATTTCTTCTCTTTGTGACTTTTACTACTGCTACGTCAGTTTTTAAGTACACGAATTATAAACACCGCTATTTTATAAATTTTATCTACATGTAACGAAAAAATAACGATGTAGTCACTGAAAAATTGTTGACACTTCTCTTAAACGGCCATTTTAAATTTGGAGTTACCGAAACCAACCGAAACTACCCGAAATGTTGATTGGTCGAAAACAGGCGTGGCAACTTTTTTCCTCTTCAGCATATAATAGATTCAGCAAATAAAAGTAAAATTTATCGGAAAAATAATTCGAGGTAAGCATATTACATAGCAAGGATATGTTAATACACTTACATAAACAAATAAATTATTTATAGATGTGAATATATTAAAAGAAAGTTCTAGTCTTAGAAATATTCCACAAATTCTTGAAAATTAACTGTTGTGAACAGCTGATCAATTTTAAATTCTAGGTTATTGGTTTTCTTGTTTACAACAATTAAGAGCATAAATCAGAAATGTCATCTAATAGTACAAATACAGACAGGGTGAAAGAGATTCAACAATATATACCAGAAGTTAAAATTAAGAAAAAAGCATCAAACACAAGTATTAGTGCTAGAGATCTCTGGCCATATATTACAAAAACCGCCAAGCCGAAAATAGAAGATGCGGAACAAAGATTTACATTATATGATCTTCAGGGTTTCAGCAAATTATGTCCGCTAACAGCTCCTGAAAATAGATATGTTAGAATTGGGGGATATGTAAATGTAGACAGTGAAAATATTTATTTGGTGTCTTCACGTGATAGTACTAATGAAATAAAAGTGAAGATTGATTGCAGTGGTGAGGAAGAATATCCTAAACTTGGAATATTCATAGAAGTATTCGGCAGGATGCAATTTTTATTGGAAGATCAACAATACTTGCCATTTGTTCAAATGTACTTTTGCAGAAAACTAAAGGGATCATATCCAGAATATATTCAATTAATTGACGTGTTAAAAAGTTCATAATAAAGAGTGTTTTTTTTAAGTATTTTTCTTAAGTGGAGTTTAACTTTTTCGCGGGTTCAAGTATTCGTTCGGAGTAACTCCATTTACTCCAAGCACCCTATTCGCGCTCGGGAACGTCGTAGAATTACTCCATTCATTCGTTTAAGAGTAAGGTTAAGTGATCCGCTCTTGCTCTACTCCTAATGACCTCCACGTGCTCCATACTCTTGATCTGCTCCGAACGAATACCCGAAATCTGCTTATGCAAGCTGAGTTCGGGTATTCGCCTATAGATGTCGTCCTAAAAAATAATAAAGTATACATAACCCTCTTATATTTTCAAATCATTATATCCATAGTTCTTTCACAGATAACTTCGAACTTTCAAACTAATTAAACTGTAAGTTAAATATTTAAAAATGTCTAGCCTTAACCTTAAATTAATGCGAAAGCATAATGATGATGTACCAAGGACGAGTAGTTCGTCAAAAGATTCCGACGATACTATTAAACATGTAAGTATTCTTTCACAAATCAAATTTATAAACAAAATAATACGTAAGAATTAAACACAAGAACATCCTAGAGTTCTGATGATATGTTTAGTCATTTCTTTATTGTTGCATATCAATAAGTATATAAAAGAGCGCATTCATTTTGATATTTTAGGAAGAGGATCATGGATTTTTTAACATTATTGAAGATGTAGATAGCAGCGATTCAAATAGAGAAGTTGAGGAACCAGAAGATAAAGAGTTACATGGGGATAATGTAGATGATAGTAGTGAAACTTCTGAGGAAGAAGAGGAGAGCAGCGAAGAGGAAGAAGATTCTGATGATGAAGAGGAAGAAGACTCTGATGTTGAAGAGGAAGAAGATTCTGATGTTGAAGAGGAAGAAGATTCTGATGATGAAGATGCGTTGGATGATGAAAATGATTCTGAAGTTGAAAGAAGATGCAGAAATCTATGAAGAAAATCAAAGTGATAGCGATAATAAAAGTGTTAATATAAGTTTATAATAAAGAATGTTTTGTTTTTTTTTTATTAGATGGAATTTAACTTTTTCCCGCCATTTTGAACTTTCATAAGTTGTATTACTGCATAGATGTCGCTCTACAGAAACATAACATGAACATAACCCTCTTTACAAATTAAACTAACCTATAAAATACAATAATCACACGTGGAAATATTACAAATGTTAAACTGCAAGTTAGGATTTAAGAATGCGTAATTCCAACCCTAAATTAAAGCGAAAACATAATGATAATATACCAGAGACGAGTACTTCCTCATCAAAAAATTCAGAAGATGACAGTATTGAAGATGAAGTAAGTATTCTGAGAAATTAAGTTTATAAACAAAATATGTGAGAATTAAACATAAAGACATTCGAGAATTTTGATGATATAATTTTTTTAGTAATATCTGTATCGTTGCCTATAAATGTACAAAAAAATGCATTTATTTTGATATTTTAGGAAGAGGATGATGGATTTTTTAACATTATCGAAGATGAAGATGCAGATAGCAGCGATTCAGATAGAGACGTTGAGGAAGAACAAGAAGATGAAAAGTTAAGTGAGGATTATGTAGATAACAGTAGTGAAGCATCTGACGAAGAAGAGGAGAACAATGAAGAGGAAGAAGATTCTGATGATGCGGATGAACTATTGGAAGAAGAAACTGAAGAAGATGATTCTGAAGAAGTTGAAAATGAAGATATTGATGAAGAAAATCAAAGTGATAGCAATAATGAAAGTATTAATTTAAGCGAAAATGAAGAGCAAAAGATAGAAAATAACAGAAACAATGGTGAAGAAAGTGGAAAGTTCGTAAAGGTTAGAAAGGAAGATGTGAATGGAGATTCTACGAAAGATCTAAATCACTTCCGGACAAAACTCAAAATTAAAGATGCTATTAACACTACAAAAAAAGACGAATATGCCGATCATGATACATCAGATGAAGAGGATATTAGAAACACTATAGGTAATATCCCAATGCAATGGTATAATGATTACAAGCACTTAGGATATGACTGGGATGGTAAACCTATAATAAAACCTGAAACTGGAGATAGAATTGACGATTTCTTAAAGAGAATGGAAAATCCTGAATTTTGGAGGACAGTCAAGGATCCACAAACTGGCCAAGATGTTGTTTTAAGTGACGAAGATATACAATTGATCAAAAGAATACAAGCGCAAAAAATTCCAGATGTTTCATTCGATGAATATGCCGTAAGTATTATGTTTAATACTTAGAATATTTCAATATTAATGACCATCACGTGCAATTACTATTTTATCATGAATGCATCATATTCTTGACTTTGATTAAACATACAGTTTTATACATTTCAGACATATTAATCTGAAAATGAGAATTAAAAAAAAAGTCTTAGTGATATGAACTGACGTATTTATTAATCAAAGATGTTCCAAATGAAAGAGGGCATATGAGAATCTCGCGTATTATAAGTTACACAGTTATTCAAATGTACTGGAACACCGAAGCATGTTAAAGCATATAAAATTTAAAAAATCAAGGAAAATCCATCTGGTCCTAAACGTATTATCAAAATACATATTCAAGTTACTGTTGTTCAATATGCTCTTTTGAAACGAAACACCTGCACACTTCAGTTTTTGATTACTAATAATATTTTGCAGAAGTTCCGTTATTTTTTGTGTTTGAGCTATAAACAATTAGATGCTACTAAATTTGATACTGATTGACAACTATGTTGACAACTAAACAAAAGATTGCAGTTATCTTTAGAGCCTACTGACAAGGGAACATCCTGAACCCTTAAATTCCAAAAAAATTGAAACTTTGTGGACAAGTAGTCCTCACCCCAAGATGTTCGAAGCCATTTTCCTTATCAGCCCAATTTCGTTTTAAGTGGATGAAACCACCCCTGAAATTTTACTTGATTTTCGGTTTTTTTTTTAATAATTCGATAACGGTTGGACCAAATACATCAAAGTTATATATCAAAATAATCGCCTCTTTGCGCTCTATTACATATGTGAAAATAGCATAGTATTTTTATTTGAAAATTTGGTGGTGTCTTCCCCCACCTTTTCACGAATGAACCTATTCAAATGCCATATTGTGGATGTTATAAAGCCCTTCAAGCAGTTTCAAAAATGTATTTCACTTTTTGTAAAACAGTTATTAAAAAAATGAGGAAAATGATATTTAATATGTCATCTTTAGAGACTGTCAAGGAATGTAACATAAATTTTGATGTTTTTAGATAGATATGTTTTAGAAAACAGAAATATAGATAAAAATGAATTAATATAATAATATTGCATGCCTTTCGGATGTCGATATTACAATTCATAGTGGTAGAAAAATTTATTCAAACTAACATAAAAAATACATATTATGACAGATTTTGTAATATACGGCTTATGTATACAGATGTATATATAATATATATGCTAATAATTACTTAATTTGTATGATAATGCATTTCTTCATAAAAATGCTTAAAGCACAAAAAACTGTTGGACCAGGAACACCGTATTATAGCACGCGTTCCACATATGAAACGGCGCGATAGAATTTGAAAATCTTCTGTGAAGGCAAAAGTGACAGGATTATCGAAACCATTTGGCCGGTCCGCAGTATAACCACTTTTGTACCATGCATAAGCAAATAAATTATGATATTTTGAAGAAGATAATTGGTTGTGCACTAAAGACTGTAATTTAATAATGTTGTTACGCGTATGCAAATTAATATCGCAGTTGTATAAGAGTATAGTATCAGATAATTTACTAACAAAATTTTTCCAAACACGAAATTCACAGACCTCTAGGCGTTGTATCATACCAGTGGTTTTCTCTGGTATTGTGAGGAAGTTCACATTCTTGTCGGCCGATATATGGTCTTTTAAGTTAGATGGACAATGACCAGTCCACGAATCTAGCAATAAAACTGTTTTCCGGATGATGAAGCAGTTACATAAATATTTTCTGCGTGGAACATCGATTCTACTACTCGTGGTCCAAATGTACCACTTTGTTCTTTCAAAACCATGAATAGGGGCGACAACAAGCGTCCAGACGCGGATACTGTAGGAAGTATGGTATAGCTGTGTGTTGTAGCGAATATAGATTGCACAATACTTTTAACTGCTTTCGATCCCTGTGGAGCCAATGTGCGACTAGAGTGCAATTCCAAATTGAATCCACTTTTGATCCAAATTTGATTTAACTCTGCCGCGTCTGTACCATATGAACGGGTTATAAATTTGGTAATTTTTCTGGAAACTATCCTGTATACTTTCGTATAATTTCTCTCTTCGCGTTCCTCCTTTTTGTATTGATACCTCCCATCTAAAAAGCAAAAAAATTGTGAATATAAAAATGTCTTAAAAGTGGCCTGCAATTTCTTACCTATATAATTGTTGTAAAGACTTTACTCTCTTAAATCTATGTTTTACAGAGACTTTAGAAACACTGCCTTTGTACTAGCAATCAATGCATTTACTAGTGGAAAACATGTAGGAATCGTTTGTGCCGCAAGATTTAGAGTATGGATTTTACACGTTACATGTAAGAAATTACCACTGTGTTCTTTAAGAGATCGGCCCAAAGAACGCATGTTTGCGGCACCATCACTCATAAACATTAAAAGTTGCTCAGTTGAAACTTCAAATTTGTTCAATGAGTTCAACACCACCTTTAAAATCTCATCGGCAGTACAATTTATAACTCTTTTGGAAGCAACTTAGAAGGAGGATGACGGTCGATGTGGTTCCATTGTACGTACCATTACATTAAGCACAGAATGTTTTTGACGATCTGTTGTTTCGTTCACACACAACCACAGTTTTTTATCTTTCAATTCCGTTTTCATTCTTTTTGCTATATGTTCACGAGCAAATGGCACTACATTTCGTATCGATGTCCGACTAGGTAATTTACAGTCCGCATATTTATTCCAGAAGGAGACAAATGCTTCTTTGTCTAGTAAACGAAACGATAGATTACATAAAATAAGAGTAACACAAATCAAATGTAAATTTTTCTTGGTCTCGTATGCCACTTTTTACAGAAGAATGCTGTTTGCTTTCGATGTGACGTTAGCAATGGCTTCTGGACCAACACATTACAGGGATTTTACAAGCTAGACATTGAATTTTAGCGCCATCAAAAATTAAGTCCGGCATGTCCACTATAAAGTTTTTAACTGTGTCTGCCATTGGTCGTTTTCGCGACGTACCTAACTGCGACATTTTTAAAACAAACATAAGCGTACAATTACGAAATAAGTTACGACAGCCTACATATACACAGAACTACTCGCATACAGCATCGATTTAGTATTGACGCTGTGAACGCGTGAAATAAATAATCGCCAACTCCGCACCACATACATATCTACTACACTGACTGTTACCGTTGTTTGCCCAGACTATTCATTAGTAATAGAAAAATGTCGTACGCTAACGAAGAGAAACGAGATATCTTAAGTATTTTTTATTGATTAAATTTCGGACGTCGAACGTCACAGGTCCCTTTTTTCGGATTCACAACATATACAACATTTAGCAACTTTGTCCATTTAAACCTACCTCTATCTCCAATAATAAGTCCCATGGTGAGACTCAAAAATGAAGCAGCCTGTATATCAACACTTAACAGCAGAGCATCGATTATCGGAAAGAATTGGGACGTTCAGATAATTGACATTTCGGATAAATAACGTTTAACTTTTAAATAGAGAATGAATTCATGTTGTGTTGGTTCTCACAATAAATTAAAGAAGCGCTTTTAAGTTTAAAAGGATTTCACAAAGTGCTAATGCTGCTTTTGAACATTTCATCATTGGAATTATAGCTTGTAATACAATTTGTATTTTTAAATACATTTTAATATATTTTGAAGAACTACTTTGAGAATCAATTTGGCGTTTTTCTTTAATGAAAATCTTTTTGGGGTTTTAGGTAACACATGTTTCAGTTGACCTATCTTCGGATATCTCATTTTGCGATAAAATATGGAAAGCCTACTGTGATATTACACTCTTGCTTTCCGGGTTGGAACCGCGTCGTTGTTGTAGCTTCTGCCAACGTTTCGTTCGCACTCTTATGAGACATCTTCAGGGCTGTTACTACACATTGATTGGGGACTATTCATTTGGGAGGGGTTTATATAGGGTTTGTTTCGGGTCAATGGAGCGGAAAAGTTATGGATCAATTAAGCGTGGCGGTTGCTAGGAGGCTTACTCAGCTGGGATTTCCCCGTGTGATGTAAGGGGTAGGTATCTTCACGATTTAAATTGTTGGGATGTTCGAAGATCTCTATTGATTCACGGATTTTTCTACTATAATAGTGAGGGTTGCGAGACAAGATGCGGGTGTTAAATTGGATTTGGTGGCCAGTTTCCAGTTTATACTCAGCTAGCGCGGACCCGGCTACACGTACAACGCTTGTGCTCAGTAACACGAGTGCTGACCAATCGCTTTATTTCACCGCACGAACATGAAATCTGGTAGACATCAGGGGCTTGCAAATGATTGCGGTCTTTGATGGGAAAGTAGTTTGAGAGTTTGAAGATGGTTTTATGTTGTTCCTGAAGAGAATCTTACTGATGCGATCGGTGACACCACGAATGTAGGGTAGATACGCTTGTTTGCGAAAATTCAGGTTAGATGAGGGGCGTTGCTGTGGAGAAGGGTTTGTGCAGCGGTTAATGGTAGTTTGAATATCCTTCCTAGAATAATTGTTGTAGATCAGAGTTTCAGTGACGTGGTTCAGTTCTTGAGGAAGAGAATTGGATTCAGATATGAAAATGACCCTTTGGATAAGAAAATTGATAACACCGCGTTTTTAGGCTGGATGGTGGTGTGAAAGGCCAATGAGATGTCCTACATTCGAGGTGTCACCGATCGCGTCAGCAAGATTGTCTTCAGGAACAACATAGAAACCATCTTCAAACCTAATCTCAAACTCTCAGACTACTTTCTCATCAAAGACCGCAATCATCTGGAAGTCCCCGGTGTCTATCAGATTCCATGTTCGTGCGGTAGTGTGTACATCGGTGAAATAAAGCGATCGGTTAGTATTCATGTTACTGAGCACAAGCGTTGTATACGGTTGTTGCGCGTAGCCGGGTCCGTGCTGGCTGAGCATAGACTGGAAACTAGCCACCAAATCCAATTTAACTCCACCCGCATCTTGTCACGCAACCCTCATTATTATAGTAGAAAAATCCTTGAATCAATGGAGATCTTCAAACATCCCAACAATTTAAATCGCGAAGATGGCTATCCCTTACGTCACACGTGTAACAGCGGACTAAATGTCGGCGGAAGCTACAACGATGCGGTTCCAACTCGGAAACCAAGAGTGTAGTGTTATTGACTGCCGCGGAAGCCTACGTACCAGCCTACTATGATGTTTACAAGATGAAAGTGTACTTTTTTTTATTTTTTTTTATTATTTCCTTTAAGACCATGTATACTTATATTGTAACTTTCCAAAAGTTAAATTATTTTTCAACATTTTAAAAAATATGCTAGATGTTCAATTTAAATACGTATTTACGTTGGAGTTATTATAAAAATGTTGTATAATTATCATTAGTTAGCATTAAAATACTACCAAGTTTGCTAATGTGACTTACATTGTTGTAAATGTGGACCCTACTTAAAACAACCTTTCCAAAACTAAAAATTATGTTAAAAGCTCACCTTTGTTTTATTAAAATCATGAATTTATTTATTGTATATATTTTCCATACGTGTTTACTAATATTGAAAAGTGAAATATGCCTAGAAATTGCTATAAATGCAATAAAGACTCAGAATTGGGTTAATACCTGTATGTTATAAAGGTTCTCGAAAAAC